>JAMXBC010000007.1:97042206-97357206 GCA_024138005.1 Lumnitzera racemosa | reverse complement strand
AATATGTAATGACATATCTATATTATCATATGTTACACCAATGTTTTAAAATTCTTGTTTGTAATTTGTATAAGATAATAATGTTAAAGAAACATAACTTAGTGAATATATATGTTGTTAATAGTTTTATAATTTAACGGTATAAATATTAATTTTTTATTGAAATAGTTTTATCTTATTGTAATTATTTAAAAAAAAAAAAGCTCGTGTACATGTTGCAAATGAATTTTATGTAACTGTTATAAACTATGATTTTGGAAATTTATTTTATTATATTTCTTTGTATTATCTTTTTATGGGCTTATTGTGTGTTACGAAATATTCATCTACTGTTAAAAATTTTACACTCCATATTTATCTTGAGCTTTTATAAAGTATCAGAAACTCCGGATACAGTAAAAGATACTCGCTAGCGCACCAAAATTTTGTTGATATTAAGAGTCTAATGTACGCATTGAAAAGGAAAAAAAAAAAAAAAATCAAGAAATGGAAGAGCTCGTATGTATACTTATTTTCTTATCTAAATTCATAAGCTTTTACATATTTTTATCAAGATTTTAAAGGGAAGATAATTTCACATTTACCATCTCAAAGCTAATTTTGGAAGATGGTTGCGACTAAGATGTTAACCAAATTTATAATTGCAAATAATTTTAGTGGTATTTAATTCTTCTTCCTTAAACCAAGTTTTACATAACAGAGCCTGTACGATTCCCTGGACATCATGTCAACATCATTTGAATCTCTTAACGTTAGATGTCTCCAACCGTAAAAACATTTTCAAGAGTGTGTCAGCACATAACATTCATTCTTAAAAACCTCGTTGCGTTAAAATCAATACAAATATCTGAATTTTTATATTATTTTATTTTAATACTTAAATTTTAAACTTATTTATTTTAGTATTTTAATTTTTTAAATTAAATAAATTAATATTTTTGTTATGATGATCATTATTATAAAATAATAATATAAATACATTAATTTTTATTTTAGTGTTATAATAGGGATTTAAAAAGTTAAGATACTGAAATGAATAAATTTAAAATTTTTGTACTAAAATAAAAAAAATAAAATTTTAAATACTTCTAATAGCTTTATTTCCATTTTACTCTTATAAACTTTTAGAAAAAATCGATTGAGTTCTGTACAATTATTCTTTTTAATTTTTTCTTTGCAAATTTTCCTATACTCCTTGACAAGACAAGGTAAAGTAAAAGAAAATAATAATAATAATAATAAAAAAAAAACCTTAAGGGTCCTAAGATCCCCCGGATTTGAAGCACCCAGTGTAACGGTGAAGAACCGCAAAATGAGGTTTTTACCTCATGGAAACAGTTCCAAGATCCTCCCGTCGATGGCCTTATCTCAATTTTCTTCACAAGAAAAGCACGTTAAACTAGCTCTTACTAATCGTTAACCATTATTACTATTACCAATTGCAGGTATCAGTAGGCCTAGGATTTCGCTTGAGGGAGGACAGCTTGGATACAGGTAGGGTATTTTATAAAAACCTTTTTCTCCTACATTATAAAAATAATTATTTTATTTTATTTTTTTAATTTTGAGGAAGCGATTACAGGGAGTAATCCCCCAATATGGTTCCTGGTAAAAAGCAAGAACCAACAAAAATATGATGCATAATATGTTTTTATTATTGAATCGAGTAGAGAAGACAAATTAATAAGCTTAAGCTTGTAGTTGACTCAAAGTTCAAGCTAACTTGAATTTAAAACTTTTTGAACTTAAGTTAAACTTAAAATAATACATGAAAGGTTTAATTTCAACTAGATTAAACTTATTTTAATTTAAAATTTTCATTTTTATTGAAATAAAGTAAAGTTAAAGTCCAAACTTCAAATAAACTTAGATATACATTAAGCTCAACTCAAGCTGCATTATCTCCGCAAGCTGTGAAGTCAAATTTTATAGAAGTCAGATTTGACTCAATAGATGACTTGAGTAGCTTAAGTTCTAAACTAATTTGAAATTGAATTGATAAATAACTTCAATAGCTTGATTTTTAACTTAATTTAAAATGGACTCATATTACAATTGAATCAAATTTGAATAAATAATATGTTGATCTTGGACCATTTACAGAATAGTTTGATTCACTTAAAGCTCTATTGATGGTTTATGACTACTACTAACATACATGTAGTGGACTCACAATAAGTGAATTTGTTATAAGGTTCATACTTAAAAAATCTCAATAGTGCCAATGGGTTTAAGGTAGATTGTAGATATTTTTTTTTTTTCTTTTTACTCTTTTTTATATATTTGCCTTATATGCCCTTGGAGCTTTTATCTTTGAAATTGAGCACCTATACTTTAAACTCTTTAAAAAAACATATTTTTAAATTTATTTTTCTATTTTGACATTGGATAAAATAATTAAAAAAAACTCTTAGTTATTTTTAAGGATAAAATAGTATATGGGGGGACCAAAAAGCACTTTCTAAAAAAAAATATTTGAGGGTTTAAACTATTAATTTCAATAAGAAAGGGTCAAGTATACATGTAGGAAATATAAAAAAATATATCTACAATTTACCTAAACTTTAATGAATATTCTAGAAGCATTTAGTAGAAGTTTAAAAGATAGAATTTTCATATTATTTATAATTATTTTATAAAAAATATATTTTTAGTCTTTAACATTCTACTATGTTTCTATTTGAATCATAAACTGTTTTTAATTAAGTCTTCAATATTTATAAACATTTACAAACAAAAATTTTTTTGTAATGCCATCAGTCTCTTTGGTAAAATATTATATTTGGCACAATCTAATATGTCTACTTAATTATATTAAATAATAATATAATATGTAATAATTAGCTGAAAAATAAACAATTTTGGAAAAAGAAAATTGCTAATAAATTTACAAAGAAAAATACAATTGGCCACACAAGGTTTGACAAGTACCTCTATGCTACACAATTATTAACCACTTTAAAATTTTCTAAGAGAAAAGAAGGGCTAAAACCTAATGAGATTATGCAACCTATTGATTATATGCTTGATGTACTCTTGTTTGCTCGCAATGTTATGTCACAATAAATTTCATTGATGAGGAGTTAAGTGCACATAAGGGTATAAATTTGTAAATCGTCGAAATTTCAATAACTTTTGTAGTATTAAAAGGTTTACAAGATAAAATTTTCATTTTTAAAAGAATTTCATTTAAGACATGTGAATAACAATAAGTGTCGAGAAGCACCCGTGAGTAAAATACAAATAACTTTGGTGGAAGTTGTTAACTAACTTTCCAAAACTTTAATCTAGGAGTAGATTTACTCTAAATTTTTAAATATTACAAATTTGTTATCTAGTTTTAATAAATTTGTAATATAAAAAATACTTTCTAATCTAGTTTAAAAACCATCATGGTCAAATTTGATAAGTTTAGGATTACTTTTGTACTAAAGTCGAAGTTTATAAAAGTTATTTACAACCTTTCAGATTTATTTGTTAATTTATTAAAATTTCAAGGAGGTAAGTTATAATATTTGAAATTTTAGGATATAAATCGATACTTTCAATGTGAATAAACTCAAATTAACTTATATGTTTCAATTCAATTTGATCTAATTTTGTATAGAGTCGATTCGGTCCGATATTAATTTAATTTTCAGTGTGATCCGATTTATCGCTCTTCCGACAACAATTCTCGTTCTTTCTTCTCTCTCTCTAAGTTGGCTGCCTTAGATCCTTGCATTTTAATCAGCTACATTTGACCAAAACCTGACAAGCTGGGCAACATCCAGGACTACTCAAAATCGGAGACCCCATTACACGTGAACCTGACATGAAATTCCAGTTTCCATTTCAACACAGTGGGCAGCTTTTCGCACCCGTATGATTGTTGGCTCATATATAATAACTTTTCATCATTCAATATGATCGACTTTTCATTATTCAATACGTCTTGCCAATAATCATATATTAATATAAGTAAAATACTTAACGAATCATATCATGTGAAGTACTCATTGTGTAATGTAGGACGTATCTGAATGATTTGTATGGTCGAAAAAGGAGGAAAAAAAAAAGAAAAAGAAAAAAGAGAAAACAGAAAAGCTTAGAGCAAATAAAATGTAACAATAGGCCCAAAGAACGAGAATATTTTAAGTTAAATTATGTTAACTTTCACTTGGAAAAAGGACGGTAAACGAGTCTAAGTTAAGATACTATAATACTAAGATCAAACTTGACTTAAATGGAAAAATTTGAAACTTAAACTTAACTTAAACTTGATTAAACTTTAATTTATAATGTTTGAGCTTAACTTAAAATGATGCTTGATAAGCTCGAATTTGATTTAATTAAACTTGTTTATACTGAATAATCTTAAATTATATTATAAATTTAAATAAAATAATAATATTCAAACTTGGTTTCAACTCAACTAATATCAAAATTTACCTTAAGTACCATTAAGCTCGCGAGTTTATCGAGTATCATAAAGTTTGAGCTTGACTTGATAAACTATTCAAGTAGTTTAACCTCGACCTCGACCTTAGCTTGATTGTGACCAAGTTGAATTTAAGTAAACCTCGAGTCGAATTTGACTAGTTTACGAATGACTCGTCTCATTATGCCTTTACTTGAAAAGTAATTATAAAATCCAAAAAATAAAAATGATGAAAAAATATCAATTAGGTACCATATGTTACTTATTAAGCATATATGATGTATATGCAAGACCTCAACCTTTTCAAAAGTCAATATTTACCCTTTCCCTTCCTCCCCCAATGATGTGGCATTATATGCGTAAATTTCTGCTGACATGGAGACTAATATGGCAATTAATTAAATATATTTGATTAAGTAATGTAACAAAAACATTAAAAATGAATAAAATTTAGAAAAAGAAAAACGTAAAAAAAGAACAAAAGGTAATGGATCTGGTACGAAGAACATCGTGCAAAATGTTTAGAAAAGAAAAAGAATTGGATGTGAAATAACAAAAGAAGATTTATAAGAAAGCCATACTAAACCTTAAAACTTTGGTTGAAGATTAGAAAAAAAAAAAGAAAAGAAAAGAAAAGGCCAAAATAGCATCAGATTCTATAAAAAAGACCCATGCAAAATTCAAACCAAATCTAAAAAAAGGAAAAAAACAAGGCATGAAAGGAAATCACAAAGGAAGATTTATGAGAATACCATAAAAAATGCAAAAAAGAAAAAAAGAATTATTGATGATTAAAAAAAGGCTAATATATGGCATCATAAACAATTCCGAGAATGAAACCACCAACAACGAATTCCATCGCTACTATTAGAATCATGGACCATAAAATTGGCCTTGATAAGCTCATTCTTTGTCATAGAAGAACCAATATGCTTATTGCTGTAATTGAATTAACATTTAAGATTTGTTCTTCTTTGTGTCCACAATCTGTTACTCTTTTTTCTTTATGTTTTTCTGTTTAATTTTCTATGCTTTTAGTATTTTTAATATTAAGTTAATTAAATATACTTGATTAACTGTCACATCATTATCCATGTCAGTGGAAATTTACGTATAAATTGCTAGCTTACCTTTTCAAGGGTGTAAGTGTTGACATGTTTAAATGTTGGGCTCCATGTAATTTTTAAAGCTTTCAAGGATGGTAAGTGCAATTTATCCTAAAATTTTTTATATTTATAGAGCAATAGTTATTTTAAGAACTATTTTATTACCATGTGTATGAAAATTTTATTAGTAGTACCTGTTATATCTTTTCTTTTTCTTCAAAAACTCCGAGTAAATTCTAATAGAAAGGCACATGTGAAGGACATATAGAGCAAGTGAAAAAATAGTGATCATTGAGGAAAAAGGGTTCATTGGTATAAATACGCTGTGTGCTTGTATCAACAGTGAGACATGCTAAAGCAAGTGAAAAAATAATGATTGTTGAGAAAAAAAAAAAAGATCATTAGTACAAATACTTTGTGAATTTGCTTTAATAGTGGGTAAATATCAATAATATTTAAACATATATTAGTGATGATGTATAATTTTTAAAAAAATATTATTCACATTTTTACATATTAAATTTCTATTAGTACTAGTTTGCTACTAATATGTCCATGATGATTGAGCATTTTGGTCATCTTTTTTTCTTTGTGTCAGTAATCACTCTCTTAAAATATACATATACACCAACTTTTGTACTTATAGTTACCCTAAGTTGCTTTAAACAAGTATTACTTGTGAATTGTAGTAAAACTTCTTATTTATGATAGAATCTAATATTCCATTATTTTAGATTTATTTTTAAGAAAAGCATTAGAATAATTACCAAGTTAGGTCAATTATCACAAAGTTGTGTGCTTCTATCTTTGAATAATGTCTTTGTTAGTTGAGATATGTCGAGATGTATTTATTTGTGAGCCTTGATTAAGTTGTTCTCTTTGTATTGGGCCACTTGTACATAGCTATTTGTTAAGTTAGTTAGTCTTGTATATATACTTTACTAATGTAATAGAAATAGATTGATCACTATAGATTATAATTGACATATAGCTTTTGATCATGGATTTTCTCTCTCTTTGCTCTTCATCTCCTTTTGGTTTGAATGCATTAGTCATACTATAAAATTCTCACAGTATTAGAGCAAAGATCCAGGTAATCAATACATGTTGGATATTTTCTTTGATAGCATATTGGGTACTCTTATAGATCAAAGTTCACAAAGCATTTTCGATGTTTCTATTATGGATCCTCTTTTCATTTTTGATTTGATAGTTTTTCCAGGTCGATTGGTGCTTTGATTTTTAATGGAAGTAATTACCTGTCTTGGAGTAGATCTATTAAGATGGTCCTTGGTGCTAAATTGAAGTAAGGGTCTATTGAAGGTTCGATTGTTAAACTTACTAATGAATCACTTGAATTGATTAGATGGTTGAGGTGTGCTTACACAATTAGGTGTTAGATTTTTAATTCTATGATTCTTGATATGTACAAAGCTTTATTTATGCATTGTTTGCATTTGATTTATGGAAAGAGATTACTAAGTAATATTGAACTTTTAATGGTCCACTAGTTTATCAATTATAGCATAAAATTAGCAATCTAAAACAAGGAAATTAGAATGTAGCATCATACTATAACAAACTTAAGAAGTGTTGGGACAAGTTGTATCTGCTAAATGTTTATTCTATCAAATCTTATGATATTCTTGAAAATTGTAACGTGCTTTGAAGGAACATGTAGTTGGATGTAAGTCCTAATCAAAACTCATGCAATTTTTTATGGGACTAAATGACATTTATGAAGGAATACGAAATTAAGTGTTGTCAATGGATCCATTTCCCTTTATTAGTTGTGCATTTTATCTTGTGCAGCAAATTAAAAAACAAGGATAGGTAAATAGTCTTTTAGGTATTGATATGGAAGCTTTAGCTTATACATTAAGTAGAAAATAGAATAGAGATGCTAGTCTAATGAATTTTGTTGATAGAAAAAGAGATAAGACAAAGTTGATGTGCAAGCATTGTTAGTAAGAAGGTCATTTTGTTGAAAATTACTTTCAAATCATTAGATATCTTGAGTAGTATAAAGGGAAGAGGATTTCTAAGGGGAGAAAGGCTAATGCCACATTTATTTCTTCGAAAAAATCAAATTTGTCTTTAACTCCATTGGTTTAGTCTGTTAATGAAGTTTGTGCAGATGTTCAACAATCACTGGGTTATACTGTTGACAAACAATTTTGGCAAACAGTGTGTAAAGAAGTTTTCAAGATGATGAATTCCAAGGAGAAGTTAGCCATGAATACAGTACAGTTTACAAGAATCTCTAACTACTCTACTTGTTTTAGTACTTTTTGCAATAATGAGGAATTTTGGGTAATTAACACTAGGACTACAGATCATCTAACCCCTTTTTGTTCCCAATTACATGACATTCAACAATTGCAAAATCCTATCATAGTTAAACTTCTAGATAACAAAACTTTCTTGGTATCCCTTGTTGGCTCGGTTCAACTAACTCCACCATTTACTATCAAGAATGTTCTTTTTGTTCCCTACTTTACCTATAACCTACTTTCTATACCCAAACTCTTAGCTCAACACTCTTTAATTGCAATAGTTAATTCTTTTGTATGCTCTTTTCAAGACTAAAAAACTAATCAAGTTGTGGTTATTGCACAATTGATATCTAGTTTGTATGTAATTCATCAAAAAGGTCATAGACATCAGAATGTTATACAAGATTAGCATAAAGCTATTACTATGTGTGACATTCAATCATTTGTTGTTGAACAACCTATACACATTCTTCATGTTAGGTTAGGACATCCCCCTGTTATTGTTTTACAGCATTCTAAACTGTGCAAAAATAATGTCCTACTTAAGAATTTGGTTGGTCATACTTATTATGAAGCCAAGTTTCATTGGTTAAGTTTTTTACACAATTTAAGTCATTTTTTTTGAGATATTTTTCTTATTTCATGTTGATATTTGGGTCCATATGCGGTTCTTGCAATTTCAGGAGCTAGATATGTTCTATCTATTATGGATGAATTTTCTAGATTTGTTTATACATACATGTTGGGTCATAAATTTCAAGCTTATTTTGTATTGGAACAATTTTTCCACTATATTCATAATCATTTCTCTATTGTTCCAAATTTGTTAGGATTGACAACATAAGTGAATTCTTGTCTACTATGCATTGATAGGTTGTTTTGCAAGTTAGGAATTGTTCATCAAAGAACTTTAGCCTATATTCCTCAATAAAATGAAAGAGTTAAAAGAAAACACAAGGATCTTCTTGATACTTCTCGTGCTTTGAGGTAGTATAAAAATTTTCCTAAAGAGTTTTGGAGAAAGTGTATTCTCATAGCCACCTATCTCATTAATAGGATGCTTATGGCACACTTAGGTTAGAAAACACCTTATGAACTCTTATTTGGTTCTCCATCTACTTACACACACTTGAGAGTAATGGAGTGTCTTTGCTATATAGCTAATCTTCCTAAACCATCTAATAAATTTGAATTTAGAGCTACTAGATGTATGTTTCTAAGTTATATGTTTGGTTAAAAAGATTATAAAGTATTTGACCTTGATAACAACTAAGTGGTTGTTTCTTAAGATGTGATTTTCCATGAGGATGTTTTTCCTTGTACATAAAAATAATTTGTAGCTTCAAATCTTATTCTACCTATTGTTCCAAAACAAAATGTTTCTTTTAAGTCACATTACTCTCCCGATTTATCATCTATAGATCGGTTTTCTCTTGTTCAAGAATCTGTTCATCCTATTAATAATCTTGATTTTGTTTGTTCATCTAATTGTCTTGATTTGAGTTCTAGTTCTATTGTACATATACAATGACCTATGCGCAGATCCATTAGAGATAAGAAAGCTCTTTCTTGGCTTAAAGATTACATATGAACTATGACTGCCACAACCTCTAATTGTGTTTCTCATTAATCTGCCACTCCAACTCCTATCTTTTCCTAATCACATACCTCTTACCCATTACTTGATATGCAAATAATTGATAAACTTCCCCATGATTATGTAACTTCTCTTGCAAATTATGTTAGTTATTCAAGAACCTCGTACTTGCAAGCTACTAAACATCAAGGGCGGATTGATGCTATCCAACATAAGCTTCATCCCTTAGAGGTAAATGATACTTGGGATTTAACTTTCTTGCTTAAGAGGAAGAAAGTTTTAGGGTGTAAATGGGTTTTTAAAGTGAAATATAAGTAGGATGGTAGTGTTGAAAGATATAATACTAAATTGGTAGCTAAGGGATATACTTAAGTTGAAGGAATTGATTTTCAAGATATTTTTTCCTTGGTGGCTAAGATTAGTATTGTGCAAATTCTTATTGCTATGTCTGCTTCTTCTGGATGGCCTATATTTCAAGTATATGTGAATAATGTATTTCTTCATGATCGTTTGGATGAAGAAATTTATATGGTAACTCCTGAAGGATACTTTAAAGCCTTACCTAACCAAGTTTATAAGCTTAAGCGGTCCCTTTATAGGCTTAAACAAGCTTCAAGGCAATGGAATTTAGAGATATCCAATTTCTTGATGTGAGAAGGTTTTACTCAGTTTGTACATAATCATTCACCATTTACTTTTCAAGATTCATATGGTTTTGTAGCTATCCTTCTTTATGTGGATGATATGTTTATTACATGCTTTAATGATACTTTTATCTCTATTACAAAATAACGATTGCATGATATGTTTACTATAAAGGATCTTGGTTTAGCTAGATTCTTTCTTGGATTGGAGCTTTGTAGGACTAATGTAGGAACACTTCTAAGTCAGTGAAAGTTTATTATTGATCGTCTTGCTGATATTAGTCTTAGGGCATCCAAGGCTTTATTATTTCCTATGGCTATTGGTTTACATTTGAATAGTCAGAAAGGGAATTTACTGTTTGATCCAACCGATTATTAGAGACTTGTTGTGTAGCGCCTCGCCTCCTAGGGCTTGCTCGCTTGACATACTGGTGCTACGCCATCCTTAAGTTGAGGATAAGGTTAACTGGAAATGAAGCACAGTTTAAAATTTATAATATCACTTAATAGAAGTGTAGAAGCGTTCTTTAGGATAATACATAACATAAGGCATCATATTACTCATGCCCTTAGAGTCACAAAGTTCGAACGTAGACTAATTAAAGTCTTCAATATTTATTCCTACTATAGTAATGCTTGATCTGTGCTCTCAATGTCCACATCCTGAACCTATGCTCTAGCATTATCTTCATCTTCAAATCCTATGGTTAGAGCAAAACTAACCCTTCAACATCAAGTAAAGTGAACAAAAGCAAGAATAAATAACAAACTATAATAAGAGCATATCCAATTGCAATCTACTACTGGCATCATAACAATTGCAGTAAATAACTATATTAATCAACATTGAACTTGATATATTTTACGAAACAATTGATGTTTATACATGATATAATATGCCATGCTAATGCACGTGATATGTATTCGTTAGTATCTTCATCGAGCATATAATAAGTGCCCTTAGATGGCTTACGAGCAAAATATGAGTGGCACTTAATAGCGAAAACTACATGGGCTGCATTTAGCATTTCCTGAGCATAATAGATGAGTGGCACATGGTGGCTCAGTACCAGACATGCGATTCTATATGCTGAAAATCGAGCTTTTCAAGTTTATAACCTGTATGTTCTTTTATGCAAATTGAGCTTTAAATATGACTCCTAAGTTGTTTTCTTAAAACAAGCTTCAGAACATGACCCTTAGATCCTTTAATCAAAATCGAGATTTTATAAAATATGACTTTTAGGCTATTTTCTTGCTGTGTCATGGATGCATGTTATATAGTAAGTTGCATTCAATAATATGCAAGCACATAAATATCAGACAAGAACTCATCAATTGTTTATACCAAGCACTTAGTAATGTTACTACTAACTATGAGCCATGTCTATAATTTAAGAGAGCATGCCAATTAAGATATAAATTGTCATTTCATGATAGCTTCACTTTCATTCACAATTCATATAACAGTACTCACAAGATAACATATAAATCCAAATTGAGGTCATTATATTTGAACTTGCTCATCATGTCAAACAAGTCATACAATAATCACACAACATAGCAATTACTTATAAAATCATTGGATCCTAAGATTCACTTAGTGGAATCGTAATTGACTTATTCAAATAGTAGGTGGTCGTTTAATTTACTACCACTTCATCTTATAGCAAGTAAGAAAAGGATGCTCACTTGAGCTGCTGCGTATTGTTGATAAAATACTTGAATACTAGAGTCCATCGATAGTCTCTAGATTACCTATGTTATATGAAAGATATTCCAGGTTATTTGAATTTAGTTATAATTGAGAAATATTTGCATTTCTTTCTATTTTATCATTTGAGTTGCTAAGTTTTTATATTTCATTATGAGTAAGCGAACAGATCCTCAAACTTAATCATTCAATATTCATTGGGTTTCATTTCTCCTAAATTTATTTATTGTCTTTAAGACAAAATTATCATTTCCAACGTGCTAAATCAAAGATAACATTCATCCTAGCAAAGGTTATATGACCCTCGATAATTATAGCATTTACTGATCTAAGATAGAAAAATTAATTTGATATATATGTATATATATTTTTGTAATGGGGTATATAAGCATTGTAATCATAAATTTGATATAAAATTGGCATCACGAAAATTAATATTTCAATTGATATTTCAAGTTTATTAGCAAAACTTGGGAAAGTATTCTTACCTAAGCAAATCAATTAGTCGGGCTACGGTTCAACACCAATCAATTAATCGGTTCAACACCTTCTATAATATTTTATTACTAATTCATATGGTGTAAGTATTTAGAATACCTATCCTTATAATAAAGCTATAAAAAACCAATTACTTTTCGCACAATGGTCCCAGTGAACTTATTCTTAAAATAATATGTATAGCGGTTTATATATATAATTATATACATAAATATGTGTATGTATAAGTTGTTTTCAATTACACGTAATTTACTAAGAAGGTTATTTCATTACTAATTTCTCTACTTCAAAGTATATATATATATTAGCAGTTGACGTACTCATTACGTGTGTAAGAATTAAATGGAGTGACAAAAAAAAAAATTGTATAAATGATTTGAATTCTATGAAAATAAAAGAAGAAAGAAAAACAAAAAATTAGTATGATACGTTGATACCTTAAACCATGTAGCCAATCCACATTCTAAGTTTTAATGCAGTTGAAGATTTTTTTAAATTCTTTAAATTAATTTATGGTGATTACTTGCTCGAATGAAGTATGAATTGGGTGGTTTATTTTTGAAGAAGAATATGATGAGGTTATTAAGGATGTAATGGGGAGCATTTGTTTCATATTTTAGTGGAGTTTTGGATCCAGCAAATTTTTCTTTTTTTTTTCTACTATCCAATAAATAGTTGTGAAATCGCAAACTATTCTTAATATCAATAAAAACATTTCTACAATATAAAATAAGTTTGTTTAATTCTCAATATGACCAAAAACCTCAATTAACATCTACATGTGGTAGTGATATTCATAAAAGAGAAAAAAAAAAAATCCATCGAATTACAATACAATCTAACAAATAACCTATTATGATTACAAAATACGATAATCACTCTTCATGGTACCTAATAAAGGCAATACAAACAATATTATTAGTGGGATAGACTCAAGAAATGACGCTGCTAAAAGTATGATATCCAATCCAATGACCCTAAAGGAACCTAGTCAAAGGGTAGACGAAAAATAATAACTATTAATATCATAAAAGGTAGATGAAAATTACACATAATAAAATTCGATTTGAGACTTATCTTAGTTTGCAGTTTCAAGGAAATGATGATTAAAATTATTCTAATGACCCTAAAAGAAACTTGTTTCACTGTTTGAAAGGTAGAAAAAAAAAAAAAAACTTAATACACTGTTATATGAAAAATGGAAAATGAATACACATAATAAATAGGATTTTACATTTACCTTTTAGTTTGCCGTTCAAAATATAATATCCAATCTAATGATTCGAAAAGAAACCTACTATTAATATATTATTAATGCCATGAAGTGTATATGAAAATTACACATAATAAAATCATAATACCCAATTTGCTGACTATAAAAGAAACATCAATTATACACTTTTAATAATATAAATTGCCTATGGAAATTATATATAATAAAATCTTAGTCTAGATTTACCTTAGTGGGCATTTTAGAGAAAATAATGTTGAAAATATAATATCCCATCGAGTGACTCCAAAACAAACCTACAGGAAATGTACATGAAAATTAATATTCTATTAATATTGTAAAGTCAAATGGAAATTATACATAAAATCACTTTACCCTTTTCCTCTAAAAATTTTCCAATATAAAAAGTGACAGCTTAACCAAATATCGCATCTAAAAATTTCAAGTTATAGAAATTAATTGAATCATAATTACGTAAAAGAAGCTTCTTTTAAGTCATAATAACATAAATATAATATAAATATTATAAAAAATATTACTTTTGAAATTAATATGCTACATCCTCGACTTAACACCGAAGGAAATGGGATGACATCTTATGTGAATTCAAAGTATAACCCGTAAAAATTGAAATCTAGATAACGTTGGATCAATTGAGAGCATTTATATAATATAAAAAATATATCAACATACAACATTAATATGCAACATTATAAAAAATACTACTTTCAAAATCAATATGCTATAACCTTACTAAATGTCGAAGGAAACTGGACGACATCTTGCATTGATTTAAAGAGCAACACATAAAAATTGAAATTTAGATAACATTGGATTAGTTAAGAGCATTTACATAATATGCAAATATATAATAAATCAATATATAACATTGTTAATCCATTGACAAAAAAAAAAAAAACTTTTAATTCTATTAAAAATCATGAAAACCATACGTTGCAAAGAGAAATGAATAATAGGAAGTTACGATGTTATGCTTATGGAGTTAATCACTATAGTCATAGTTCCTCAACGAAATGGAAGAAACTTGATACGAGGAGAAGAGACCCTACCTCACCAAAAAAAAAAAAAAAAAAAAGAAAAAAAGAAAAAAAAATCAAATCGAATCCAATTGGAAACACATGAAAGCAAAAACCTTATACTTCAATGATACATTTGAAGAAAAGGAACAAATTAATGAAATATACCAAAAACTCACCGTGAAAGGAGATAGGAGATTTAAGTGTGGATGAAGAATGATCAAAACTTCAATACAAAAAATAAAGCATTTGATGGATGTTACGCTTTGAAATTGTGGAGTCACAATAGTCCTGCCGTATAAATTAACTTATGACAGTAACTTGCCTTATAGTGCCTACCATAGATATGATCTATATAAGACGTTGACGATTCTTTGCATTGAAATAAACAGTTTGATTAAAATTTTAGTTAAAATTTACAATAAAGATTAAATCCTTAAGCCATATATATATAATTACATTAATATTATCGTAGAATTCTCGGGAGATTCTACATAATACAATGGTTAGCTAATTTATATATCATATAGCGGTTCTTTGTCTTAAAGATACTAGTAAAACTTTAAACAAAAGCTTGATCATTAGGCCAGTTGATCCTCACTTCCCATAGCTTCAAAAGAAACCTAACCTCCGGGTAATTATATCACGACATCGTAAATTAGAAGTCAGAACTTGTAAAAGAGTCTATATGAGTATGAGTAACTATAGCTTAGTAAGTTGAATTGGAGACTTATAAATGTATAAAAGCACAATCAATGTTATCAAGCATTTATTTAATTGAAATGCAACAAGCAGGTGACATCACATAGCGTAGTTCGGTCTATTGTGAAATCGAAGTAATTTTACCCGCTCTAATCCGGGTTGAGGAGTTTCCGTTAATACAGTAACTCACAACTAAATCTAGGTTTATGAAATGGAGACACCGTTCCCCCTAAGACTTGACCTTTGAACCAATGCCCTCATCCTTACCGCAACTCTCTCTCCTGTCACTTAGTTTGGTTAAGGATGAAGAAAAGACCATTATACTATCCAGCATTATCTTTTTCGAAGGTATCGATATTTGGTTGGAGAATCTTAATGATCCCCTAAAGGGTTGCAATGCATGACAAATTAAGGTATTAGGATGGATTAGGATTAGGTTTGATTTAGGGTGTTTAGATAATTTCACATCAATCTACTCATAACAATCATCAACCACAACTTAGATTTCAGTATGAAATCAGATACACAAGCACATGCATAAAAATACTTATAATCATAATCATACATAATCCTAAGTCTCCGAGTACTCTAAAATAGTACTCCAAATACAATGAAGTATTAAACTTAACTTACTTGAAATCCTCGGTCACTTGCTCAATCAATTGCAGGTTGACTCACTTCCGTGTATCCTATAATATAAATATGCTTTTTAGTATTTATACTTTAATGATACATATTCTAGGTTTTGATTTAACTCAATTTTTCTTATATACCTATTATTTACTAACGATTCATTCTACGTTAGTTCAGGGTTCGGTTTCCAAATTTGATTCCGATTTTGGGGCTCTAAATCGGTTTCAACTACGAGTAAATCTTAAAATACGTTTTGATTCCTAATGTGACATTAATCACATCAAGCTTTAATATCCTAATATCATGCAAGGTCTTAATTTGGTATTCTAACCCACTTGATACATTCTAATCCTAATTAGTATATTGAGTTTACTCTTGATATGAGAAAATTTTATATTTTTCATATAATAATCTAAAATTAAGTTTTATACCAAATTTAATACGTATTAATATTATCATTATATTTTCTAATTTAACCCATTATTTTATAATTATTATAATTCCAATGGTACATATTATCAAATAATATTATTTATTACATAATTCCCACAATAATTACATTTAATACTCCAAGTGCTATGATTATGTTACTGTCATGCTTCGAAGCGGCATAATTGTAACAGTTTTGCCGTGTAAACCATTATAAGATAGAAGTTGGCCTTACAACCACTATCCTAGACTTGATCTACACAAGGCATCCATGACTAACCTGCTTTGAAGTAAACAGTTTGTAATTTAAATAAATCATTTACCTAAGAAAGTGAGAAAATATATATACGCTATAATTCAGTTATTACAATTAATGTTTATAACGTTTTACCGTAATATATTTCCTAGTTATTACGTTATTCAAAAATGAAAAATTCTAAAATAAAAGCTTAGACCTTAAAAATATAAATTTGTTCTTTAAATGTTTTTTCTTACTCCCCAAGATCCAACAGTTGTTAACTTTAGAGTAGTTGTAAGCCGCTTTTTAGCTAGCATCTGTATAACGTCTCTAGAGATGTGAGCTATCATAGCTTAATAAATTAGGATGAAGAACTTAAAACTATACCATAAACATAACAAGGTTATCAACCAACTTATTAGGTGCAATGCATGTTCAAGTAAATGCTATCGCATGATGTTATCCGGTCCGTCGTGAGATTAGAGAAATTATGCTCGCTCTAATTCGAGTTGAGGAGTTACTGTTAATGTAATAGCTCACGACTAAACTCAAGCTTTTGCAATGGAGACACCGCTCCTCTCACGACTACCTTCGAAACATTGACTTCACCCTCGCCGCGACTGCCGTGACCTCCTCTCCTGTCACTTAGTTCGACTAAGGATGAAGAAGGGACCATTATACAATCTTGTGCTATCCCTTTCGAAGGGGTCAATATTTGGCCGGAGAATCTTAGGTTTCCCCTAATAGGTTATCATGTAGGTCCGATTATGATTACAAGTCGTATATTTGATTAGGTTCGGTATAGGGTGATCGATCATTTCATACAAATCATACAATACAAACCAGAACAATAAACAGAATCATAGCATCACTCATAATTAAGCACATGCATACAACCAAACATCTAACAAGCACAACCAAATATAATCTCAAGCCTCCAAAATACAACAATGTATTAATCCCAACTTACTTGGACTCCTCGCTCGCTCACTCACTAGAGGTCCAACTCGCTCAGGCCATCGCTGATTATCCCTATAACACAAACGTGATTTCAGTTTTTCATATAACTATTATAAGTTGGTTTTATCCTATAACACTTATTGTTATATTTTGTTTAGGGTTTAATATATCTAGTTATCTTAGTTCTTAAATCTTTTACAATTATTTTAAGTTTGGTGTTAGGTTCGGGTTCAGTTTTTACATCGATTTCTAAATTAGGTTCTAGTTCAATTTCTAAATACTGTTTTATACTCGAACCCTAGAAATTCGTTTCAACTCATAATGTGAAATTAATCACATTACTTCCAGATATCCTAAATACTATCATTACCCCTAGTCAGTATTTTATTTCACTAAGTACACTTAAATCCATATTAGTGTACCGAATTTACTCGTGATGTGAGAAATTTTTACATTTTTCATATAATTATGTAAATTTAAGTTTTCTATCAGATTTATTATATATCCCTATTAGTTATATAATATCAATTTTTATCCTAATATTTTCTATTTATTATATTTCTAATAATTGTATATTATGTACTATCACTTATAATGTGCACAATACACATTTAATATTTCTATCATTCTAATCACCATCTCCCAACATCAATTATCATTTCAAAATGTATAAATTCATCCTAAATCAGATTTTACATCTAATTACCCTAATTTACAAAATTAACTTAAAATTTACTATTTTTTCCTATTACTTATTTACTACATAATTAACCTAATAATTACATCTAACATCCTAAATGCTACAAGTATTATACTTAATCAGATTTCAACATCCTAAAATATATAATTATTCACTTAATTGGTAATTAACTATTTAATTACTTAATTAACCATAAATTACTTATTTTATGCCTCATTTTAAGGCCTAAAAATTATCTAAAAATTTTAAAAATTAATTTTTGAAAACAGGCTTGATAGCAATATTTTATATCATCTAAGTAGTTTACAAAAAAATTTTGAGCTTAAAACTACACTCCTAAGGTTATTTATTTTTAAACTGAAACATACTCGGTTTTGCATGATTTCTTAAGGATCATATATCATAGGACATATTGTCATCAAAATAATATTTTTCCTAAAAATTACATACAGAAATATTTCAGAATAACAAAATTCATAATTTTCTAAGAATATTTACTATTTTTACAAAATTACACAAAATCGGGCTGGAAATTGAACTTACCGATTTAGGTAGCTCTGGCCATCATTGGTGGCCATGGGTGTGTTGGCCCACCTGGGCACTGCTACCATCATATGGTAGTGGTGACCATCCACTCCTAACTACTCGTTGGGTCTGGGTTCTTCTTAGAAGCCCCAACTGCATAAATTTTTTCTAAAATCCTAATTTACTCTCAATTTCGCCTCTCTCTATTTGCTCACTCTCCAAACTGACCAAGTGAGCTTCTGAAATTTTCTTGCTATTTATAGAGCATTAAGGAAATTATTACGTATTAAATTGATTTGGCAACTACCTTATCTTCTTCTAATTTGCCTTTTATGTTCTAATTTAATTGGCTAATTTTTTTTATTTTCCCCCAGCTGCCACGACCCAAATATAGGTCATTCCTTATTTTTTTCTGATTTTTCTTTATTTTTCCTTAATTAATTATGAATTTTCTTTAATTATTTAGTACTATTTTAGCTCGTTTCTCGTATTTTAAGTAATTATATGTATTTATTCCTACATATAAATTCATATATAGTGAAAATAAATATTCATAAATATTATTTAGGTCATTCTATGATTTTTAGTATACATATAATTTATCTCTAACGATTTGTTAATTATCAAAATGCATTTTACGCATTTTCGATAAATAACAAGTTATATACTTAAAATTTGGAATTTTTATATTATTTTATTTTATTACTTATTTTCTTAAATTCGAATTTATAGGATTATTTTACTTATAATTTAAGTTAGATTGGATCTTTCGGTCGATCGAAACCTTGAGTGACTGATTATGGGGTTTACAATTACCACATCAAAAATTAACATTTTTATACATCTAATTACTCTCTAAATCAGTAATTAGTCATTTAATTACTTAATTAATACAAAATTATTTTTTTTCGTCATCATTTTAGGGCTAAAAAACTACTTAAAATTTTTGAAAATTAATTTTTGAAAAAGAGCTTCGTAGCACTGTTCTATATTACTCTAGTAGTTTACAAAAAAAAAAATTCAAGCTCGAAACTATACTCCTAAACCAATTTATTTTTAACTTAAAACATGCTAGGTTTTGCTCGGTTTTTTAAGCACCCTATATTTACAGATGTAATTAACGCTAATCAATATTTTTCCTTAAATTTACAGATAATAAAACATCAAAATAACAAAATTCATAATTTTCTGGACAAAATTAATAATTTTAATAAATTTTGAAAGATCAAACTAAATTTAAGACTCACTTAGTTGTTGAGCTTCCGGCCACTAGAACTGGTTTAAGGCTTGTCGGCTGACTTAAGCGGTTGAATTGGAGTGGGGTGGTGGCGGTAGTAGTAGTGGTTTGGTTCCAGGTGATGGGGATGTGTGGGTTCAACCTATTTGCTCCTACTACACAAATTTGTGTAATTTTTTCTAAAACCTTAATTTTCTTTTAAATTTCGATATTCTCCAATTTTTTTACTCTTCAAATTTTTTTCAACTCTAAGCAAATCAAATGAGCTCTTGTAATGTTTTAGCTATTTATAGAGCTATGAAGTAATTCTTATACACTAACTAGATAAGACAAGGCCCTTATCTTCTTCTTTTTGCCTTTTCAAGTGTTTAATTGTAATTGGTCCAATTTTTTTCTTCTTTCCCACTACTGCTATGACCTTGATTTGGATAGTTCTCACTTGATTTTTTTTTCTGATTTTTTAAATTTTTTTATAATTTTATTTAATTATTTACAATTTTCTAGTAAATTTTAGATAATTTAGGTAATTTTGCATATTTCTACCGATGCGTAAATATATGTGGAGTACAAGTAAATATTCATAAATATTATTTAGGTTATTCTATGATTTTTAGTATGTATATAACTTATTTTTAGCGATTTGTTAGTTATTGGAATGCATTTTACGTATTTTCGATAAATAACGAATAATATACTTAAAATTTGAAAATTTTATATTCTATCGTTTTATTACTTATTTTTTTAAATTTAAACTTATAAGGTTACTTTTATTAATATTTCTAACTTTGTTTTATAATTTAGGTACAATCGGATCTTTTAGTTGATCGTTTTAAACTTTGTGTATTAGATTCGGTCATACAATTACATGGCTTATATTTAGAGCTTACAATGGAGAAATAAAAATTACAACAAATTTGCTAATAAAGCTTTTTACCATAAACCGATCTGCATCTTTTTCTCTTGAAAGCATTAGAGTTTCGTCTTTCACAAAACTAAAAATAAAGAAAATCTCCTTAATGGGAAAGCAATATCTCATTAGAAAACTGCCAGCTTTGTACTAATGAAAGTCTCTGATGTGAACATGATAGAAAACTGATTAAAATAATGTGTGAAAGAGATAATAAAAACTGACTAAAGTAATATGGAAAAGGGGGAGAGAACTTGGGAAGAAAGAAAATAATTCAATTGATATGGAATGGCCATAGCATGTAGTTTTAAGAATGCAAATAATGTACAGTTTGAAATCGTTTTTACTAATAAACATGAAATCATCGGTGTTATGGTTTAGGCAATTTTTCACCCATGCATAATGGAAAAATTAGCAATATAGAAAATGGAAAATATCTATTAATGAATTGACAAATATATTTAATTTTATACTTTTAACCATTTAATTTAGCGTTGGTTTTGTTGTTATATGTATATAAATTGAGGACTGAATTGTAATTTGAAAAAACTGATAGCTATTTAAGCATACATATATACATATATATTTATACATGCCATGTACCCATTAAATGTCTTTTGATTATTTATTGTTGCGTATCTTCACATTCAAAATTTCCAATACGGGAGTGGCTGAAAAGGGAGCACATCATTATCTCGGTTTGGTACCAACAACACCACAATCCTTATACGAAACCAAAGCTCAAGTTAATATATACAGAGAACTTTTATGAAAAAGAGACATGTGGAATAGTCCAATACCCTGTATTAACTGCAACTTGCAGTTCGTTCTCACGCACACCCCCGACCTTGGCTCAATGGGGAACGCAATCATGCAAATATTTTATCAGTGACCATGTTCGAATCTTAAATCAAATTGGGCCGTTCATTCATTGCAAAATGACAGCAGCATGTGTATATATTTTTACCTTGATTCCTCACTTAAAACCCTCTGCAAATGAGGATAACTTCCATAAGTGAAATCTACTTCATTATCACTTTCAAATCACACAGAAATCCTCCACAAACCTGTCTTAAAAGGAGTTTTAATCATGTATTAAATGGGCTGTTCAACTGTTGCATTATAACAAAATATCTATATATATATATATTTATATATTCGGAGTGAATTCGCATTTTGAAGCGTTTCCAAGGTTTTGTTCTGACAAGGTTGCTTAAAAGACTTTATAATATGTTTTAGATTTCATCTCAAGCAATTGAAGTGAAGATTCCCTTGTAAAGATGCAATCTTTAATCATATATGTATATACATATGCCTGATATGGCGCAACGGAGGAAGCTTGGTTTTCAGATTCGATTATTTTACCACTCAATGGGATCTGGGTCTCGTCAATGGATGATACTTGTAGTCCTTTATGCCAGGATACAGTGGTGGTGGTCGTTCGTTGATTGGTGGCCAGTGGAGGGAGAGAAAAGGAAGCCCAAAGTAGCGTCGGCGTGCATATTTTCTTTGACAGTTCGGGCCTCCACTTTTGGACACGTTTTTCGAGAAGTTGGGCCGGCCGACCTTTGTGGTCGTGGAATAATAGTAGGCTTGGAGTAGTTCTTAGATCTGGGTTTTGTTTCAAAAATGGGTGAATAGATATAAAGAAATTGAGAGAGAGGAGTGAGGGTTCTGGGATGGTGTTCTATCGTATGAAGAAGAAGAAGAGCTTGTCCCAACTTGCTTGTTTTTAAGGGAAGTAATCCTACAATTAGGATTCTTTATTTTTGTTTCTTTCCAATGCAAAAATATTTGCTTTTGAATAATATATTTAAGGAATCTCTATTGCTAATCTTTTATGTAATTTTATATCCCTAACCATTCACTCATCTTTATTCGATAACATATTATGGTAATACATAAAAATAATAATGAAAACTTTACGTGATTGATCTTTTAAGCTTATTTCAAGACGAGATAACTAATCCCTCAACCTTACGATAAAGGCCATATGAAGTTTTAATTAACGTCAGAGTTACAAATTACCAGCAAGTGTAAGCGTGGATGGATTTTGGTTGATGTTGGATGGATTTTTGGAGTAAATCACTATGTACTTAAGTGTCAGTTGAATCCTATATAATCTATTCCTATTTTTATTTTCTTTATTTTATTTCCACGTACAATGTATACATGTAACAAAATTATTTCGACACCGATTTTTGAGGAAAATTTATGAGGAAGCTTGAAACAAGTTATTTCACTCAATGATCTATTGATTTTATTATTTTCACATTATTATTTCATATTTTTAAATATGGACAATTGCTTCAATGCTAGCTAAACGTTTAATAACAAAAACTTAATATTTCTAAATTTTGACTTTTCCATTCGACTTTATATCATATCTAGACACTAAATTTTATATTTTTGAAATTTATTAAATTATTTTTATTTCTTAGCTATTCATTGTGCCCTATTTTGATTGCATGTCAATTTAATATCTTTTCTTTGACCTTTTTATTTATGATTAGAAAATTTCTATTATTGCTAATATTGTTAGGTATCTAAGAACTAACTCTTCGAAGACTTTTCCAAAAGTTTTTCGTTATGATTTCGTGTCCACTCATTACTCTTTTTTCTTTTGTTCAATTTAACAAAATAATTACTATTAATTTATTTAAACAATTGGGTTATTACATAGTGGGAGGCTTCTTTGTCTCACTTTGACTTAGCCAAACATTAGTTTTGCAACACGTAGGCTTAGTCAATTTTTGTCTTAATCGAGGTATACTCATGTGTAAGCAGTGTTTCACTTGCTTCGTTATCTTAAAGGGATTATGACTATTCGTTTGTTCTTTTCTGCTGGTTTTGATCTTCAACTTCAAGCTTATTCTGATTCTAATTAGGGTAGTTGCCATTTGGATAGAAAATCTATCTTTGGATTCTATTTGTTGCTTAGATGTAATCTCATTTCTTGGAAAACCAAGAAAAAGTCTATCGTTGCAACTTTAACTTTCGAAGCTAATTATCGAAGTCTTGCATCCATTGTTAAAGAAGTTTTGTGAGTTTTCTATGTTTTATGAGATCTTGGTTTTCCTTACTTTATGCTTATTATCTTATTTTGCGACAACAAATCTACTTCACTAATTGGTAACAATCGTTGCTTGCATGGTCATATTAAACACAAAGATATAAATGTCCATTTTGTTTGTGAACATGTTTATTTATGATTTTATTTGTTTATTCCATGTTTCTTTTGATTCTCAACTTTCAGAATTACTAGCAAAACTTTGGCTCACAAATGTGTTCAATTTTTAGTTTCCAAGTTAGGCCTTCAAGAGGCTCTAACTTGAGGGGGCCTATTGAGATATGTTGAGATGTATTTATTAGTGATGCTTTGTTGAGTTGTTCTCTTCTTATTAGGCCACATGTACATAGTTGTTTGTTAAATTAGTTAGTCTTGTATATATACTTTAATGATGTAATAGAAACAGATTGATTATTGTAGATTAAAATTTACATATAACTTTCAATAATGGATTCTCTCTTTGCTGTTTGCTCTTCATCTCCTTTTGGTTTGAATGCATCAGTCATATTGTAAAATTCTCACTTCTATCTTCAAATAGGGTCTAAATTGAGATGCTTGATTTGATGAAAAATCTCTATATGTTAGGATATATAGTGAACATATAACAACAAATAAACAAAGAGAAATATAACGGAAGAGATTAAGGCAAGTATTTATGAAAAATTTGAATATGGTATATACAATAATCTCACTTACAAAGATGGGACAACTAAAACCCATTTACTAAACTATACATAAAGTTAATAAACTAACTTATATCTCTCAATAAACTTTTAGATAGAGTTTAGTCGATAGAAAAGGATGATATAAGCAGGGTAGCATGGCACAACAAAAAACATTATATGAATTACAATATAGAAATATCCTCTTGTACTATATTTGGTGCACATAGTACAAGTCATAGTTCTTCTCTGATTTATGTTGTTTGGTATATGCAAGTATTGCATTGAATACTTTTTCTTAACAACAATTTTTATATTATTAAAAATCAATACAATTTGAAGAGGTTATTTGGCTTGCATAATTGAATGCATTATATATAAATTTAAACAAAAACATAGATTTGCAACATAATTAATTAAATTAATTATAATAAAAATATTATTTAGGTAAGAGTTGATACATATTATAAATTACAGAAATTTGTGTTAATATTTAACAACTATAATATTATGAAATCAATATTATAACAATTTGATAAATATTATAAATTGCAATAATTTGTCTTAAGATTTAATAACCATAATGTCAATCAAAACAATATTCTGAAGAGAATTAAAACTTTTAGATTTCCATATAGAATATGACAGGATCTTATGTGTAAGATTAAAACACGTAATATAATTACAATATCTACAAAAGTGTACTTGAATCTATGAAAAGAAACTTTCTTTGAAGGTTATGGTCTTTCAGTTTATGATAGTGCTTGCTTTTGATTTTCTCATTGATGGAACGTAGGAAAAGGCATAAGAGGAAATCCTAAAACACACTATTAGACTAGAGACTTTAACTTTATATATATAGATTTTATTATTTTATTTCACTATTTATTAACCAAATGATCACTTTTGTTCGACAGCTTAATTCTTCAATTTAATTAGACAGTCAACAATATACAATTAATTGATATAATGACCCATAAAATTACAACAATTTCTCACTTGGGTCACATATGTCACTTGATAATTGTATTTTGTAAAATTTTTATGAGCTCAAACTTTTTCTATCTGTACTAAGTCTCATCTCCAAACAATTCGGTCTATCAATCACATCAATATAGGATCAAAGTGGCATTTGTCATCATTTGTCGTGACAAGACCCATCAATGATCACAATATCAATATCAATATAATCAATGACATAGATCAAGTATGGATGTATAGTGATCTTTAACATGCCTATTTTCAATAGGTCCTACTTTACAACTCATAATATACTCTACACTTTATGCAAAACTATAATTAGAATCTATAAAACTTTATTTTTGAGAATTCAGAAACAACTATATATGAGTTAATTATAATAAAATGCAGTATACAATTGAACATTAACTAAAAAACTAATCTCCTACTATACAGGTACATTATCAAAATTAATAACACTCATACGAGCAATATACTCATGAAACATGTTGGGTGGTAAACCCTTAGTAAGCTAACCAGCAATCATGAGATTTGTATAATATGTTTAATTGACACTTGAGAATTTTGAACTCTCTCTTTAACTACAAGAAACGTTATGTTGATATGCTTTGATTTCGATGAACTTCTACTATTCTTGGAATATAGTTCAGTAACTTTATTATCATAATTAATTTTCAATGGTCTCTCAATATCATCAACAATTTGTAGTCTAGTGATAAAATTTTGCAACTATATTCCCTAATTTGATGCCTAATAACAAGTAACAAATTCTACTTCCATGGTATAAGAAGCTGTAAGGGTTTATTTGATACTTTTCCATGATATAGCTCCATCAGCCATTATAAAAATATAACCAGAAGTTGACTTTCTGCTATCAAGCCATCCAGCATAGTCAGAGTTGGAATACCCCACAACTTCTAATGATCAGATCTTTAATATGTGAGCATATAATCCTTTGTTCTTTGTAGGTATTGCATAATATGTTTTGCTGCTTTCCAATGATCTATGCTAGGATTACTCAAATATCTACCATGCATTCCAACAATATATGTAATATTGAGATGCGTACAAACTTGTATATATATAAGACTCCCTATTACTGACTCATAAGGGATCTGCTCCATTGCCTTTTTCTTAATGTCATTCTTAGGACATTGAAGTAAACTGAACTTATTATTCTTAACCATATGAGTATCTCCTGATGTACAATCTTTTATGTCGAATTTACTGAGTACCTTATTGATATATGCCCTTTGTGATAAGCCTAATATACCTTATGAATGATTATGATAGATTTGTATGCTTAGTACAAAGGATACATTACCAAGATTTTTCATTTAAAAATTGCTTGAAAGAAATCTCTGAGTCTCATGCAATAACTTTATATTGTTATTTGTAAGTAAAATATCATCGACATAAAATGAATTTATTCCCACTAATCTTGTGATACATACATTGATCAACAATGTTTTCCTTAAAACCAAAAGAGGAAATCACTTGATCAAATTTCCGGTATCAGTGACAGGATGCTTGCTTTAATCCTTAGATGGATTTCTTTAATTTGCATACTAGATTCTTTGATTCCTTACATTCAAAATTCTTTGGTTGCACCATATATATTATTTCATCAACATTATTGTTTAGAAATGTAGTCTTTACATCCATCTAATGGAGCTTTAAATCATAAAAAGCTACAAGTGCCATAATGATTCTAAAAGAGTCTTTTAATAAAACTAGAGAGAAAGTCTCTTTATAGTTAATGCCTTCCTTTTGAGTAAAACCCTTAGTGACAAGATGTGCTTTATATCTTTTGACATTGCCTTTTAAATCCTGCTTGGTCTTAAAAATCTATTTACAACCAATTGGTTTCACACCTTCAGGTAATTCAAAAAGATCCCAAACGTCATTGTCTTTCATAGATTTCATTTCTTCTTTCATGGCATTAATCTACTTTTGGGAATTTGCAGTTTGTTTGGCTTAATTGACAGATGATGGATCATCTTCCAATCCTTAAACTCATGCTCTTGAAGGTATACGGCATAGTCATTTGGAATCGTAAATCTTTTTTCCATAGTGGATCTACATAATGACACTTCCTTTTGAGGTTGTTGTGATTTCTCAATATGAGTAGGAGCTTACTCTGCTACAAAAGCAAGAGGAGTCTTGGGAATATTTTGAACATTTATATTTGCATTCTAAAAAGTAACGGTTGTAATTGTTGGTAGACTTTCTATTGCTACTATAGGAATATTCGCATATTCCTCCTAAAAAATAATATTCCCGATTGGAGTGATCCCATTATATTTAACATCTTTAAGAAATTTAGCATCCTAGTCTCGAAAAAGGATTAACTTGAGTTTGATAGCTTTGAGTATCTAACAAAGTTGT
This sequence comes from Lumnitzera racemosa, assembly GCA_024138005.1. Classification (NCBI taxonomy): domain Eukaryota; kingdom Viridiplantae; phylum Streptophyta; class Magnoliopsida; order Myrtales; family Combretaceae; genus Lumnitzera; species Lumnitzera racemosa. Next base: position 97,329,251 of record JAMXBC010000007.1, on the reverse strand, counting down.
AGCTTATTGTTCTTGAGTTTAGTTTTCTCTCATTAGGCTTATATGGTTTAGCTTTAGCTAGATACCCTCCAATATGAAAATGTCTAAGATTAGGTTTGTCACGCCCCGAAGCGGCAGAGTCGTAACAACCCCGCCGTGTAAACCATCCTAAGATAGAAGTTGGCCTTACAACCGCTATCTTAGACCTGATCTACACAAGGCGTTCACGACTAACCCACTTTGAAGTAAACAGTTTGTAATTTAAATAAATCATTTACCTAAGAAGGGGAGGAAATTTATATATATTCACTATAATTCAGTTATTACATTATTCAGAAATGAAAAGTAATAACATATGTGTTTATTCTTCAATGTTTTTCCTCATTCCTCAGGATCCAGCAGTTGCTAGCTTTAGGGTAGTTATATGCCGCTTTTTAGCCAGCACCTGCATAATGTCTATAGGGATGTGAGCAACCACAGCTCGGTAAGTTAGGATGGAGGACTTAAAACTATACCAAAAACACAATAGGGTTTTTAATTAACTTATTAAGTGCAATGCATGTGCAAGCAAATGCCATCGTACGACGTTGTCCAGCCTATCGTGAGATTAGAGAAATTGCGCCCGCTCTAATCTGAGTTGAGGAGTTGCCATTAATGCAACAGCTCACGACCAAACCCAGGCTTGTGCAATGGAGATCTCGCTCCTCCCGCGACTACCTTCGAACCACTGACTTCACCTTCGTCGTGACCTCCTCTCCTGTCACTTAGTTCGACTAAGGATGAAGAAGGGACCAATTGTAATCCTGCGCTATCCCTTTCGAAGGGGTCGGTGTTTGGCTGGAGAGTCCTAAGTTCCCCTAACGGGTTGCCATGCATGTCCGATTATGATTACTGGTCGTATATTTGATTAAGTCCAGTTTAGGGTGATCAATCATTTCATACAAATCATACGATATATGCCAGAGCAACAAACAAAATCATAGCATCACCTATAATCAAGCACATGCACACATCAAACTATCTAATAAGCATAACCAAGCATAATCTCAAGCCTCCCAAAATACAACATTATATTAATCCCAACTTACCTCGACTCCTTGCTCATTCACTCAAGGTTCGACTTGCTCAGGTCATCGCCGATCATCTCTATAACATAAACGTGGTTTCATTTTTCATATAATGATTATAGGTTCATTTTTTCCTATAACGCTTATTGTTATGTTTTATTTAGGGTTTAATATATCTAATTATCTAGGTCTTAAGTCTTTTACAATGATTCTAGGTTTAAGCTTAGGCTCGGGTTCGGTTTTCGCATCAATTTTTTTAAATTAGGTTCTAGTTTGATTTTTATGTCCTAAGGATGCTTGAATCCTAATGTGAAATTAATCACATTAAGCTCGAGTATTTAAATATCCTATTGGGTCTTAATTTAGTATTTTAAACTATTAGGTACACGCTAATCCTAATTAGGATATCGGATTTATCCCCGGTGTGAGAAAATCTTACATTTTTATACAACTACCTAAAATTAAATCTTAATTCAGAATTAGTATTATTTTGATTTTTATTCTAATATTATTTAAATAACCCTAATTTTTTAGATTTATTAATTTTCAATTCCACATATTACTAATTTCTTACAATAACTACCTAATTTTCCAAATTAACTATACTTAATACTCCAAAGGCTAGGATTAGGGTTCCACATCAGAGATTAACATCTCTAAACATCTAATTACTAACTAAATCAGCCATTAGCATCTTAATCAACTAATTAACCCAAAATTACCTAATTTATGCCTCATTTTAAGGCCTAAAAATTATCTAAAATTTTTGAAAATTAATTTTTGAAAATGGACTTCATAGCACTGTTCTATATCATCTAAGTGGTCTACAAAAAAATTTTGGGTTCAAAACTACACTCCTAAGGTCATTTATTTCTAAACTGAAACATGCTCAATTTTTCACGATTTCTTAAGGACCCTATATCACGAGATATATTTTCATCAAAATAATATTTTTCCTAAAAAGTACATATAAAAATATTCTAGAATAACAAAATTCATAATTTTATAATAATATTTACTATTTTTACAAAATTACACAAAATCGGGCTGGAAATCGAACTCACCGATTTGGGTGGCTCCGGCTACCGTCGGTGGCCATAAGTGTATCGACCCACCTGGACGTTGCCACCACCGTGTGGTAGTGGTGGCCGTCCACTCCCAGCTGCCTATCGGATCTGGGTTCTCCTTTGTGGCCCTTTTCTTTTTTTTTTCTTTGGTTTTTCTCTCAATTTTCGCCTCTTCCTAATTTTCTTTGATTTCTAACTATCTAAATGAGCTTCTGAATTTTTCTTGCTATTTATAGAGCTTTAGTGTAATTATTGTGCATTAAATTAGACAAGACAATTGCCTTATCCCTTAATTTTTGGCCTTTGTGTTGTCTTAATTTAATTGGCTGATTTTTTTCTTATTTTTCCCAGCTGCCACGACCTATATCTGGATTATTCCTTATTTTTCTTGATTTTTCTTTAATTAATTATGAATTTTCTTTAATTATTTAGTATGATTTTAGCACATTACGCGTATTTTAAGTAATTACGCGTATCTCTACATATGTGTAAATTCATATATAGTACAAATAAATATTCTTAAATATTATTTAGGTTATTTTATGATTTTTAGTATACATATAATTTATCTCGAGAGATTCGTTAATTATCGGAATGCATTTTACGCATTTTCGATAAATAACGAGTTATATACTTAAAATTTGGAATTTTTATATTCTTTTATTTTATTGCTTATTTTCTTAAAGTTAAACTTACGGGATCATTTTCCTAATATTTCTAGCTTTACTTTATAATTTAGGCTCGATCGGGTTTTTCAACCGATCGAAACCTCAAATTGCTAGTTTTGGGTCTTACAAGGCTTCTTACTAGTTCGTAACTCATATGCGGTTTTGGATACAGCGATATACACTGCGGTCTTTAATGCCTCTCTTAAAAGTAATTCTGGTAAAGAAAAATGACTAATCATACTTCTAATCATATCCTTTAGAGTTCTATTATGTCTTTTAGCTACACCATTTTGACTTGGTTGTCCCATCATAGTGTACTGAGCAACAATCCCGTACTCTTTGAAGTACCTCCCAAAAGGTCCAGGACGTTGTTCACCTGATCCATAAAATCTATCGTAGTATTCACCACCACAGTAAGATATGACAGCTTTAATTTTCTTATTAAGTTGGTTTTCAACTTCAGCTTTATATTCCTTAAAAACATCCAAGGATTGTGACTTCTTATGTATCAAGTATAGGTACTTATAACGAGAATAGTCACCTATGAAAATAATAAAATACTATTGACGCTTCCATGAAGCTGTAGGGAATTAACTACATATATCAGTATGTATTAATTCTAAGACGTTGGAACTCCTTTCAGCACCTCTTTTCTTAATATTTGTTTGCTTTCCATTGATACACTTAACACATATTTCAAAATCTGAAAAGTCATGGGAATTTAGAATTCCTTCTAACACAAGCCTTTGAATCCTTTGTTTGAAAATATGTCCTAAATGCTTATGCCATAACATAGAGTAATTCTTATTTATTAATTTTCACTTTATACGATAATAACTTATATGTAAGGTTTTTTCTATATATGAGGCATGCAAATTCAATTTGTATAAATTATCAATCAAAGTATCGGCAGCAATAATATTTGAATATTGGAAAAAAACTAAATTTTCCATCTTCAAATGAACAAAGATAACCAGATTTATCCAAATGAGAAATAGAAATTAAATTTCGTCTAAATGACGGTACATAATAGGTCTTTTCCAAGTCTAAATAACGACTAGACTTTAATTGTAATCTAAAAACGCTAATAGCCTCAACAGAAACCTTGTTGCCATTGCCCACATAGATGAATCTTTTAGTATCATTTGGCATTTGACTCCTTAAACAACCCTACATAGTTACACTTATGTGAATAGTTATACCTGTATCTATTCACTAAGTGTGAGTTGGTATTAAAGCTAAATTGACTTTTGAACAAACAAAGTTGAGAAGTTTACCTTTCTTTGGAAGCCATTTTATATAATTAGGGCAATCCTTCTTCACATAACTTGCTTTCTTGCAAAAGAAATAAGTAATACCCTTATCCTATTTCTGTTTCACATTTGAAGTCCCAACATCTGCAGCTCCTTTACCTTTATGATCCATTTTTCTTTTCTTGGGAGTCATATCCTGAGAGTAACTCACCATATGAGTGCTTTCAATCTTTTCTTGTTTTAATCTTTCTTCTTGTTGCTCACATTGTACAATAAGCTCATTTAATGTCCATTTTTCCTTTTAATTGTTGTAACTTATCTTGAAAGGACTGAATTAAGTAGGAAAAGAGATCAAGACTAGGTGTATAAGAATGTCATCTGACAATTCCAACTTTAAGGCTCTTAGTCTTGTAACAAGATTAGACATCTTCATGATGTATTCTCTCATTTTCTTTTTCCATTATATCGCATAGAAATGAGCTTTGCAAGAATAGTGCTTGTTTCAACCTTTTGGGAACCTACGAATCGATCTGCTATTTGGCTAAGGAACCTTTTAGCATTTTTCTCCTTCAAGCATAGCTCCCTTAATAGTATTTGGAATGGAATGTATCATGATTATTAGACTCATGTAGTTAGAATGCTCCCACTTTTCATAAATCGCCTTTTCTTTAACAATACTTTCGCTGTTAAGGACAGAAGGTTCATTAGTCATGATCGCATAATCTAGATTCATGCATCCAAGTAAAATGATATGTTCCTTTCATTTTTTGAGGTTTGTGCCATTAAGCAATGGAATGTTATTCAAAATGACAAAAATAGAGGTTGCATTGACTGAATTAAGAATAAAATATACTCACAATCAATTATAATTTCACGCTTTAATGCATGAATAAGTATAGAATAAAAATTATCATCATTATGCACAATCAATTAATTAATATTGACAAGTAATAAAAGCAATACTTTAATTGGGCCACTATGGGACACCTAGCACATCATTAATATTTAGTCTTTGGAAAAAAATATCAACTATAGATCATGTCCTCAAATACAGTAATAAATATTGATAAAATAATTCTATTAACAACCTGCCTTCCTTTAGGGCAACAAAATTGCATGCATGAAACAAAAATTATCACATATCTATCATCTAGCCATATAATAAACTTTCTTTAGGTAGATTATTATTTGTATAGATATAGATATTTCATGCAAATCTTTAACTTAATGTTTGAATATTTAAAAATAAACTTAAATAATAGAGGTTATTTTGGCAACATATTATTTCAATTTATTTGAAATACTAGAAATGATTTGCAAAGGAAAAATAATATCTTTTGTCTTTAACATGATATTTGGGAACTAATAAAAAATTCCATCATGTTCAATATACAAATACCACAAAAATTGAATCCCCATGAAAGGTTTTTGGTATATATATATTTTTAAATATAAACATCTTGAAGATGAGAACATATTATAAATTGTAACATACAAAATCATACTCGAAGATAATGAAGGATGAGATCAACAAATAAGGATGTTCCAAATTCCATCATGAGAGCAAGAGAGGATGAATCTAAACCAATTATATTAATTGCTTTTATCCATTAATATATACAAAACGGCTTAAAAGAAACGTAAATACAAAAGAGAAAAAAATCTTTACATGATATCACGAATTCAAAATGAATAATTATATCACTAAATCAAAACTCCAATTTTACGCATGATTTCGAGATTGTATTCATAATTTAATGAAATCATAGAATACATCTTGAAAGCCCTAATCTTTAAAATTAGAGAAGAAAAATATCTTAAACAAATTACTTTAGATCTTTAATCGTCTTGAAAATTTTAATGCTCTAATTTCACACATGAAGGCTCTGATACCATTTGAAAAGAATTAAAACTTTTGGATTTCTATATAGAATATGGTAATATTTTACGTGTAAGATTAAAGCACATAATATAATTACAATATTTATGAAAACGCATTTGAATCCATGAAAAGAAACGTTCTTTGAAGGTTATGGTTTTTTAATCTATAATAGAGTTTGCTCTTGATTTTCTCATTGGGATGTGGGAAAAGGCAGAAGAAGAAGCCTTAAAACACACTGATAGACTAAGGACTTTAACTCTATATATAGAGGCTTTATTATTTTATTTTACTATGGCCTATTATAATTGGTAAAATAAAATACTTAGATCTCTATATATTGGTCCATACCAAAAGTTTATAGAGATGAGTTTATAAGTCATATTTATTTATTTATTAACTAAATGATTACTTTTATTTAACAGCTTAATTTCTCAATTTAATTAGACAATCAACAATATACAATTAATTGATATAGCAACCCATAAAATTACAACATATTATATAAGAATTTAAGAAACAATGTGAAATCCTAAACATAACGATGAAAACAAGATTCATTATTCTTAAATAGACTATCAGTAGAATTGGCATATGTCAAAATGTATTAATAATGATCCCATTAAAATTTAAAATAAATTCATCCAAGCAAAATCAATGTTCCATGACGATTCATCGACTATAACATACATCCAAGTACAAACAAGTGAGTATATCTTTAAGGGCGCTCTAGATATCAATTTTGCCTCATTTGATTTACTAGATTCAAGTTAAAAGATAATCGAAAATATTCTTAATCAAACATTATTACATATGATAACATGACAAGTGAGACACTGCATATATTATTTTGCATAGTGGATGTCTACCAAAAATTGCAAAGAAGAAACTTGACTATAAAATACATTACATAAATTAAAATGCTTGTGTATATGCTATGGAAAAAATTTTGTGTGTTCACGAAATGTCAGCTGGGTTTGCGGTTTAAGAAAGAAGATATTATCAATAGACAATGAAGAATTTGGTAGCATATTATAAATAAAAGGTAAACACTAATAAAGTATTAAAAGTCCTGAAAATAGACGAATAATAACATATTTAAAGTTGAATTTGACAAGTATATTGATAGGATCTTTATAATCAAGTAGTATAAATACTGGATTTTAAATGAGATGGACCAAGTTTGATGCTATCCGTATAGTTGCTGTAATAGTATATGGAAAAAAAAAAAATAGCATATTTTTGAAAAAAAAATCACAGAAATAGATGATCAAATTGTATAGAGACCTCCAACTTGTAACACTGTTGAATCTAAACAATCTAATCCAAAATATCGAATTAACAAAATTTAGGACTATTCATGCGATATATCAACTAATAGATTAGTTCGAGAATAACATCGTCTACATTGGATAACATAAAAAGACTCAAAATTTAACTGAAAACAACCATAGGATAAAATACCATCTTCATTAATATTGATGTATCAACACACACACGCACACACACAGAGGACTCACTAGAGTTGTTGGTTCGGACGAAGCATGGTAGTGGAACTTGAGCGGAGGAAAGAAGGCTTCACTGTAGTTACGCTATTTTGGCGGTTTTGAAATTGGATTTATCGTATGCTGTGGATCAAATTTTTAAGCCACTCTCATACCCCGAGATCATAGGATGTGATCACTCCACTGCATATTCTTCTTCCAATAGGAAGAGATAAAGCTCAGAACCTGCTATAAAATTCTTAATTTTGTAAATACGTCTTGTAATATCAAATCCCTTTCTGTTCATAAAAAAAATTGTAATATCTACTTATGTTGAAATCTTGTTAACTTATCTGGCATATGAAACTTGATAAGACGTATTTACAAAATTATGGTCTTGTTAATAATATCTAGTTATGTTGAAATCTTGTTAACTTATAATGTTAATGTTTTTGATATTATAATATCTTTTTAACTTATAAAGCAAGTAATGTTAATGTTTTTGATATTATAATATCTTGTTAACTTATAATATCTAGTTATGTTGAAATCTTGTTAACTTATCTTGCTTAAAGAATGGAGAACATAAAGAGTGAGAGGTGATACTAGGTTTGGCTTGGGCTCCTCGTTTTTTTCTTTGTTTTCACCAAAAAATTTATTGGTTGAATAATATGACATTATTATTCATTATTCATTTATTGATATGATCTAATAATTTCTTAGGGTGGATATAGGGAACTATGGGACTTATACCCTTTATATCTTAGAGTACAATTTTTCGAATAGGGTTCGAAGAATTTGTAACTAAAACTTATCTTGTAACCTTTACTTTCACTCAAAACCTGCATGATCAAGTAGGATAAGGATAGTTACGCTGTATGACATGATTATCTACTTACCTTTATATAAGACTATGGTTCCTTATTGACTTTTGATCTAGTAGATCTCAAGTTTAATAGTATTAGAAATAGTATGTGAATTTTTTTTTATAATGTATGTGTAAAACCAAAGTATATGCTATAATGATGTTTGTAATTTAGAAGTACGTAAAAAGGAAAAATGATTTAATGGGTATTACACTTAATATATAACATGTGGTGTGTAAAACCAAAATACATATTTTTAGTACTGGGTTTAAGAAAAGCCTTATCCTCACATAGAGATGGTATGCTTGCACCATTTCCTACACACTAAATGCTAAGAAAGCCTTGAAAGGTGGACTGCTATAGGGGTTAGGATATCATGTTTAGAGATTAAAGGTATGGATGTACGTTAAGGAAAGAGCATCAAAGTATGTTACGGAAGAGGATCATTACGCTTAGGAACTAAGTAAAAGAGCATCTTTTATGGACCTAAAGATTAGAGAATAATTTAGAGATTTAGAGTTAATTTCTTTTAGACCCATTGATCGATACAATTAGTATAATCTGTAATGTCGTAACCAAATAAAGTGGAATAAAGACAAAGTAAAGCACATGTACATGGAAATCTTGGTGTTTTCTTCCTAAAGATAGAGAAGGCATGTGGTAATAAAAGTTGTACAGCAGAAGCATGGTGGCATCATTAGGTTCTTGAATTAGGTGTTTTGACCACATAAAAAATAGTGTATGAGTTAGAAGTTTGTTAAGGTAGGGGATTAATGACAAATTTGGAAACACTACCACCAGAACTAAAGGTAGGTTTGGCAAATGTTAACCATATGAATTAGATAGAAAAGTATAAATGTTAGAGAATCGAAATATAGAATATGAAAAGGTGTCGTGGTGTAAGTAGGTTATGAAAAACTAAATCAGTATACAAATTACTTAAATTCTATTTAAGTTTTACTCGAATTCTATTCAGTGATAGCTAAGTTGAGCTCGAACCTCAGCTACTTAAGCAATAAATCGAGTTAAACTCGAGCTTTAGAATATTAAGCTCATTAGGCTCGAGAGATTAATCAAACTTGGTATAATCTTTAATTTATTTTTAATATTTTAAATGTAAATGAATATGAAATTATTTAGGAAATATTTATTAAAAAGATCGAGTTAATTGAGCCAAACTTTATTTTGTCATATATATCATTGAATCAAGCTTGAGCTTAAAATTTAGAGCTCGATTAAACTTGAGCTTCACACTATAATGATTTCACTTGAGTCGATTACATTAGAGGCTTAAATGTACAGTTGAAGAAGCATACGGTTGGCACTTGTACTCTTAGTATTCACTTCTCGAGACTTTTCCTCCAATAAAATTTGCTTATTCTTCTAATCGAGTTTTTGTAGTAATGGCTCTTTGTAATTATTATATCCGATATACAAAGGATTCTTCTAATGAGGCTTTAAAGTTACGGGAGTTTCTCCTTTTATTAACCAAAACAACCTCCATATTATTGCCCTCCTTCATTCTAGATTTAGTTAGAGTTGGCTTATATACAAATGGGCCCTTAGGGCATAGAGGATATAATCTATCTATATGCTGGTACTTAGACCTTCACAGTTGGAGCATCAATTTGTGCTAATGGGTTGTGTGTGTATCTTATTTTGTGTCAAGTTTGTGTTGGCGCCAAAACTATATGCAATTGAATAGAGATTATAAATAATTAGTTTATAAGAGAATGTGCTTATTTGTGTAACTATGTTACAGTATCATAATTTCATGTTTTCGATTTGTAATCATCTCCTAAATTGTGTCATGTTTGTTTGTTGCACTGTATTGGAAATTACTAGACCTATCTAGAGGGAGTAATTACCTTATGTTTGGATATAATTAAATAAATGGTATAATAATGATTTACCAATTGAATACTTTTTCCTTTTCTAGCTTATATATATAAGGAGGGGGAATCGAACTTGATTTATTTAGTAGATTAGTATTCAACTATTAGCAATCTATTAGTTCATATTATACTAAATGATCATATCCAATTTTCTACTATTAAATAGAGATAGATGACTCCATAATATCTTACTAAACACAATGGTGTTTATGGTCATGATTATATTTCTCAGTAATTTTGTTTTTAAAACTTTATAAGAATTTGTAATTGTTAAAAGTTATGCTAAGATCCTTAAAGGATAACAATTTAACCTACTATGTTAAATAACCTTACACTTTTTTTCATTACATTAATGCTACTTGAAAATATCTTATTAAGGATTCTTATTTTTAATACTTATCCCATGAGTGAGTGAGGGCTTAATTGGATTAGCTACTATGGCTTGTTGAGTCCTCTAACAACAATTAACTAAATAAGAAATTGAGCTCCTATGTGTCGACTTGTTTGAGTTGTTGAACTCCTACTAGCATTTACTTATCTCCTGAGTGGAGGAAGGCCATCTTGTTCCAACTAGAAGTATAAATGAACCAAGCTAGTTTGTAAGTTACTCAAGTTAGACTAGAGTTTTACTTGAATTCGATTTGGTAATAGTCGAGTTAAGTTCAAGGTCGAGCTCGAATTGCTTGAGTAATAGATCGAGCTTAGCTCAAGCTTTAAAATACTAAGCTTATAAGATTCACGAGCCTAATCAAGTTTGATACAATTTTTAATATATTTTTTATTTATTTAAATGTATGAGAATTTGATATTGATTAAGGAAAATTTATAAAAAATTTGTGCTCAATCAAGCTAATGAAGTTGAGCTCGAACTTGGCATATAATTTTCGAGTTGAACTCGAGCTTAAAATTTAAAGCTCAAATGAACTTCAATTAAGCTTGAGCTTCGAGTTTTCAAGTTAAGTTGAGCTTGAGCTCGAGCTTGATACTATTTGGTTCGACTCAATTCAATTACACCTTTAGTTTCGACTTGTTGTAAGATTAGCATTACTTCATGCCAACCTGATAGGATTCGTGCTATGGACTAACAAGGTCGGTCGTAAGGGGTGTGTCTAAGTTTATGGAAAGCTTGAAAATGAGGGTGCAAAGTGTATGAATATTGAAAACAAACAAGTAAGCAAACTACGATCAGCTCCAAGGATGTGATGCACTAAGGAACTACTAAGCACTTATGAAGTGGACTCGATATGACGCATGAGCTAACTTTGTGAGGATACTCACCATTTAACCTTGCTTAAGGGTTAGAGTAAAAGTAGAAAACACATAAACAAAGAGAATGCCCACAAAAAGAAAATATATTTTGTGTTGCAGACCATTGATCTATCTTTAGAGCTACATTTACAATAAGTATTTATACCTAAAATAATAGGGTAACTACTATAAATGGTAAAAACTAAAAGGGAAATGTCTAAATTAAGTATTATACAAGGAATGTTTCAAGGGCATAAATGAAAAATCAGCAAAAACATTTGTCTTGTACGGAAGATTCTATCACATAGGGTACTTGGACATGTAGTGGATAGTTAGTGGTTATGCTCTTGGCAAAACAGACAGATTGTGAGGCTAGTTGGGTTGTTGCTAAGCATTGATGCCAAGTTGAGGTGATTGTTTGATATTGCCGATCAGAGCTAATAGTTTGTTTGACGTAAATTCAGCTTGGTTGCACTTGGAGTAGCTTGGATTTAGGTTGGCTGATCAGATGGTTAGGTAGGCCAAGCTATTGTTTAAGTGTACCTTAGGTCGATAGTTGGAGACTATTGATAGGTATAGGAGTATTAGGTTTAGATAGACTTGAAGGTCAGAAAATTGTAGTAACTTGAACTCTTTAGAGGTAGGGCGTAAAGAGGGAACTCGCTTAGCCATGCTTTTTAGTCTTCGGGCTTGGGTTCAGGCTCAAGGTTGGGCTCAGGTCACAGGTTCAATGGCCTGATTCTTATCACAACCAAGTCTAGTAAGGAGTAGGGTAAATAACTCAACTAACCTCTCCAGTTGCTTAGCTAGCACATTGCTGTGTTTGCCAATAAGTTGTTAACCTTTTACTAGACTCTATCCCGACCTTCAACAGACTACTTGATAGGCTTTGGGGTATCGACCTAACTCGATTACCAAAACTGAGATCATCTACTTGTCGACTCATTTTGTTTGCCAAGCCGAATAACATTATCTCTTGCAAATAGAGTATCGAGAAGCATAAGGGTGAGACAACAACCGATCCTCACCTATGCCTAACCAATCACTTACTTGGTATCATGCTTGTTGATAGGTTGAGGTATCATGTTTCTGAGAGTTTGATTCACTCGGCTAAAGTCTCTCATCAACTTAGTGGTTAAGAGATCGCTTTACCGAGTGTTGGATCCACTTAGCATAGCCTAGAGAAACTATTGCCGACTGACTTCAGAACTTAGCAATTATGGGTTGACTTCTCTGGAGTCTTGGTAAGCATTACAAGACTACCCCCAGGGCATACCAAATGACCACATGCCAACTTCTCCTTGTGAAACGCACAGTTTTATATTTTTATCTATGTTTGTCTTTATTTTATTTATGGACCAAATTCTTTAGGGTTTAAGGCCTTATACATTATTTACAGTTTTGTCACTAGGGTTTAGGGCGTACTATAAATAGAAGCTTTTGTAACAATGCATAGATAGATAGAAGATTAATAAAAAAAACCCCGTTTGAGTCTTTTATCTCGGAAAGCTCTCTCTCCCTTACATATTCGCTCTTATTAATCACTTTAGTAAGAATTGTGGTGGATAATTTTATCACTCGGACCGGTACGTTACATCCGGTGAATCTTAGGTCCGTGTAGAATTTAATTGTTGCATCATATCCGGTTAGGTGGCTTACAGATTCACTAAAACTCTCACTAAACCCACTTTTTCCTTCGTTCCTTCAGCAGGATTGGATCCACCTTGATAGCCAACCTTATTTGTTCTTGGTCATGGTTCGCATCATCTTGGTATCAGAGCTCGAGGTTCTAGATAGGGTAGAGAGTTTTAGGCATTGTATCAGTTCTATTTTATATCTAAAGTTGTGCCGTACTAGTTAGTATGTCGATTGAGTAATTGGATGTCTTGTTTAAACAGTTATTGAGCTGTACTTAAAGTTTGTTAAGCTCCTGTGACGTGTCGAGCTTAATTGAGTGAAGGAGTCAAAGATATCAAATTGAAGTGCCTAAATTGAGCTGTTGTGAGGTTTTATTTTCTTGAGTTGAAAATACTTTCAAGCTGTTTAATTAATAAGTTTTTGAGGTGGTGTTGTATGTATCGAAGTTTGCTACTGTATTAAGCTGCTGTGATGTGTTACTATTGTATTAGTCATGCCATTGTGGCCAAGTGCCAAACTATTATACTGTGAGTTGTTGTATCTTAAGTGCCGAGTTATTGTACTCTAAATAAGTGTCAGAGTTATCCAAGCTCCTAACGCATAAGTGGCCGAGCTATGCTATTTGAAGGCTGACGAATTGCGATTGTGGAATTTATCCGAGCTACTGCATCCTTGAAATCACCATATTGGATAGTTTTAGTCATTACCAATGAAACTTCTTGTAAGCCGAGCTAATTTGTTGAATTAATACCTTAATTCAACATGGCTTGTGACCATCGACAGAGATACGATTATGACTATGACTATGAAGATATAAGGTCGAGAATAACCATGTTTGATGGCTATGGACCCTTAGACGAATACTTGGATTAGGAGTTCCAAGTCAATAAAGTTTTTGAAAAGTACCCATATCTTGAACGTGATAAGGAATATATCATAAATGATCAACTTTAAGGTCTTGTTAGGACTTGGTGGAAGAATGAATTAAGGTGAAGGATCCTCAGAGGAGTGAATTCTATATGGAGCTCAATGAGACTTACAATGAGAGAAAAATTTGTATTCGCATCATATCAAGATGAGTTGTATGAGGAGTTGTCTACCTTAAGGCAAGGGTGAATGAGTGTCCAAGAATTTGTCCAAGAGTACAAGGCACTCCTGCGGCAATGTGAATTGTATGGATCTCTTTCATGTACTATCTTGCCATTCATGAGAGGGCTGAGAACGGAGATTGCCCGTCGTATTGACCCCCTCAGGAGTAAGAAGCTTAAATGAGCCTATCCGACTAGCCTTAAGAGTAGAGTCTAATCTTGATGCCTATCACTACGATGTGCAGGAACAATTAGAGGATATACTTGATCAGCTTGAGAACCTCCGAGAGGAAATTAGGTAATGGGATACTCGAATGGGGAAGACCGACAAGAGAGCAGCCCGAGAAGAAAGAGTAGGAGAAGTGAAGTTTGTCGGCGAGACGAGCAGTAGAGCTGAGAAAGACCGAGCTGAATTGTAGTTAAACACCAATGTTCCTGAACCAATCCCATTACCCACTATAAATTTCACAGATGGTAGCTTTAAGAATTATTATGTTTTCCTTCCTCATATCCGAATCTTATGTCTTAGTCATCTGACAAGTTTACGTTGAACTGGTAAGAGCAAATATAACATCGCACTTGTAAGCTCTTATCAACTGTAGATTGGAGCTTATTGGAGCCGGGGTGATGGATACATGTACTAGGGATACGTCATGTTAACCCTCGAGACTCTCTTATTGGAAAGAGTTGAGGTGTGTAGATGGAAGGAGAAGGAAGAGTCAAATTATGAGGAAGTAGGGGGAATGATGATTACAAATGATGAGGAGATCGTAATGTTCGAGCTAGTTGAGCTTGAAGAGGCGGAAGCAATTGCCATTGAAGAGCCATCTTACGTCCCATCGACACAAGATTTGCGAGCCTCTAATTCTTTGTATGACCTTGACATCATGTTGCTTCCCATAATTGATAGTTGCTAGAACTACCAAGATATAGTTGATCGGATCCATAATGAGTGGAAGGAAAGATCCGAGATAAAAGATGTGATTGACAAAGCCATTGACGAGTGTAGGGAGCATCGGCTGGTGATGCCCTTGTTGTAAGAACTGCAGTGTACAATGTTTAAATTTAAATTTTGTTGATTAGTGTTTGACCTCGAAGGGATTTGAAGATGCCAATTAGCAAGTTTTGAGCTGAAACTTCTCTAAGGGAGAGGAAATGATAGGCTTTGGTGTACTAACCCAACTTGACTGCCAAAGTCGAGATTATTTACTTGCCGACTCATTTTCTCTACCTAGCCGAATAACACTATCTCTTGTAGATAGAGTGCTGAGAAGCATAAGACTGAGATAACAATCGATCCTCACCTATGCTTGACCCACCACTTACTTGGGATCATGCTTGTCAATAGGCTGAGGTATCATGTTTCTAAGAGTTTGATTCACTCGGCTGAAGTCTCTCATCGACTTAGTGGCTGAGAGACCACTTTATCGAGTGTTGGATCCACTCGGTACAGTTTAGAGAAACTATTATCGACTGACTTCAAAACTCCGCAATTATGAGTCGACCTCTCTGGTGTCTTGGCAAGCACTACGATACTACCCTTAAGGCATGCTGAATGAACACATGCCAACTTTTTCCTGTGAAATGTACAGTTTTATATTTTTGTACATGTTTATCTTTATTTTATTTATGAGCTCAATTCTTTAGGGTTTAAGGTCTTGTACATTATTTACAATTTTGCTATTAGGGTTTAAGGCGTGCTATAAATTGCAGCTTTTGTGATTACCCCCAGA
This sequence comes from Lumnitzera racemosa, assembly GCA_024138005.1. NCBI lineage: Eukaryota > Viridiplantae > Streptophyta > Magnoliopsida > Myrtales > Combretaceae > Lumnitzera > Lumnitzera racemosa. The sequence continues at coordinate 97,313,386 of JAMXBC010000007.1, read as the reverse complement.
GCATGCCAAATGACCACATGCCGACTTCTCCCTGTGACACGTACAGTTATATATTTTTGTACATGTTTATCCTTATTTTATTTGTGGGCCCAATTCTTTAGGGTTTAAGGCTTTATACATTATTTACAGTTTTGCCATTATGGTTTAAGGTATATTACAAATAGCAGCTTTTGTAATAATACATAGACAGATAGAAGATTAATGAAAAAACCTCGTTTGAGTCTTTTCTTTCGAAAAAATCTCTCTCCCTTACGTACTAGCTCTTATCATTCCCTTTAACAAGGATTGTGATGGGCAACCCTATCACTAGGATCGGTATATCACATTCGGTGAGTCTTAGGTCCATGTAGAATTTAGTTAGTTCATCATATCCAATTAAGTGGTGCACGGATTCGCTAAAACTCTTACTAAACCTACTTTATCCTTTGTTCCTTCGGCAGGATCGGACCTACCTCGATGGCTAGCCTTGTTTGTTCTTGGTCACGGTTTGTATCACTACTAGCTAAAGGATAGGTCTGACTCTTTGCATCAGTTGGAATAACCTTTCATGGAGGTATTGTCTGCTTTGGCATAGAACTTTATACATTTTTATCCTTTAGTGCAACAATTTCTTATGATGTCACCTATGTTAGGATTGATCTAGCTTAAGCATATTTAACTTTGAAATTCTAATGAACTTTAAGCCATTATACTAAAAGGTGTCTCGATGGTTAAAATTCTGTCACCTATTATTTAAAGATATTACAATCCACTCCCTTGTAAAACTAATATCTTCGTCAGTTTTGTTGCATAAGTCCATGACCACTACTAGGTAGGGACTCTACTCTTTTTGGCTGGTAAACTGCATTGAAACCACTTATAATGCCTTGACTAGAAATCCTCTCACTAAGATATTATTCTCAAACTCAAAAACCAATTTACTATGTTTTATTTTTCTATTCTTGTTTTCTAGGTTCATAATTCGTAAATACCATCTCTGTCTTAAAATCTTTTGTGTGTAGTTGAGTTGGTTTACTCATATCAAATTTTTCACGATTATTAACTTGTAAATCAATCAGTTCTGACTAAACCTATATAAACTATCATAAAATCGATTGGTTTGATTCTGAATTAATTCCTCCATTCCATATAATTATAGTTCTAGAGACTGAAATTGGTCTAGGATTGAGTTTGAAATACTATAATTACAAACGGCTTACTATAAATTCTCTAACCCCCTAGTCAATAAAGTGAACTCCATTAGATGCACTTTATTTGTCTTGTTATTAATCAAATTAAATGGAATTACGGAACTTTATTTGGACAATTAGGATAAAGATAATGTTGAATTATAATTTGGACATGTATGAAAGAAAGCTATTATGGATCTGGCTATGCATTCATTTTGTGACAGTGGAAAATTATTAAAAGGCCGCATTTATAAAGTTGTAGGCAACTACTAACAAATAACTTGGTCCCACGGTAACAGATGTATCAACCAAATACATGCCAATTCCACTAGCAGGGCCATTTAACTTTCCATCAAGTTCCTTGGTACTTAAATCCATTAAAACGGTGTGAACACCATTATCACGCCAGCTAAACACCAAAAATACGGCTCCAAGGCTGCACTCAAACTTCAGGGACTTTTTATGATCATGTCGATAAGACTGTTGAACCCATCTTCCAACATTGAGATAATTATATAGTTTTTTTTTTTTTTTATATATTTTTTTCAGATTAAAGAAAAGTTTGGGTGGTTTCGGTTTCCATCGCCATCACGGGCGAGGACATGTTTTCACGACCATTACTTATAGATTACCACCCTATATAGTTCTCATGTTTTGACATTTTTATCGATTTAGCCAATTTTTATTTATTGGCATTGATTCAAAGGTGCTTGGTGTCATTGTCAACCTTTTTGTCTTAAGGTTTTCCCAAGGACACAACTTAGGCAACAAGACATTTTCCTATATCCCTTCAAAGCATTACATTCCCATTGGCCTCTATTTAATATCAACTACCACGCAAAGTAACAAACTGAAACAAATTTATCAAAATGGCAACAACATCTAGGCTTTTCAACATGTTCATCTACATCCTCTTTTACTCCTGTACGCTTATACTAAGAATCCATGGAATGCCTCCACAATCCCCTATTATGTGCCAAGACAACGGTTGCATTCTCCAAAATTCATACGGTGTATGGAGTGATAGAAAAGAATGTCATGTCCAAAACGTCACATACCCTAAAACAGAACAAGAACTTGTCTCCCTAGTGGCCTATGCCAATCAAAAAAGGCTGAATGTCAAAGTTGTTAGCAAATTCTCACACACCATACCGAGATTTGCCTGTCCTGGAACTCAATCAAACAGTGCAATCCTCATCAGTACAGCGAATTATGACTCCGGTATCGATATTGATGTTAAAAACATGGTGGTTACGGTCGATGCCGGGGTGCCCTTGAGGCGGGTTATTGACAAAGTTGAGGGGGCAGGGCTGAGCTTGGTGGCTGCACCGTATTGGGAAGGGGTGAGCATGGCAGGGCTGATCAGCACTGGTGCGCACGGTAGCTCGTGGTGGGGTAAGGGTGGCGCTGTACATGACCATGTTGTAGGCCTAAGCCTTGTGGTGCCTGCCAAGGGGTCAGAAGGATACGCAAAAGTTATCAAATTAGAGTCTCAAGACCCGCTTCTTGATGCTGCTAAAGTTTCTCTAGGAATGTTAGGAGTCATATCCAAGGTATGTTGAAATATTAGTTAATTCTTTTTTTAAATTGTAGTGTAATTTCTTTTTTTAACTAAAAGATAATTTCATTTATTTAATCTGATATCTAAGGATTTTATGCTAATTTATCACTATATATGTAAGTTGGTATAATTTTGATTATATGCAAATCGTAGAGACACAAATGGCTGTGAGCGCCTTTAAGTTGGTGTTTTAACAGGAATGGAAACCCAAAATTGCAATTCACCATTGATGAAACCTCATGATAGGTGAAGATTTCGCTTGCGAAAGGATTCAAAAGAAGTATAACATACAATTTCACAGAAGATGGTCAAATTGAAGATATATTCATGGATCATGCCAAGAAATATGAATTCGCAGATATCACGTGGTACCCATCTAGACATACTGCTGTCTACAGATATGATAACAGAGTTCCTATCAACACTCCAGGAGATGGTGTATTTGATTTCCTAGGATTTCAATCCAATTCGGTTCTCGTCTCGAAATCTGTGCGCGCAACAGGTACTGTTCCTCTTTTCCCAGAGAGAATCCTAACAGCGCCAATGCTGAAATTAGATCTTCAAGGATCCATTGAAGTTAATATGGAATTGAAGAGAACTTAAGCAAAATGTTTTTTCGGGTTTTTTCCGTGCAGAGAAGGCATTCGAGGATGGTAGGAATGTGAAAGGAAAGTGCATACTAGCATCTACTACGGTGGTATACAAGAAGCTAATTGCTAATGGTCTTAAGAATGGTGTCATCTTCACTGGCTATCCAGTCATTGGCCATCAAGGGACGATGCAGACTTCAGGTTCATGCCTATACTCACCACCTTCAAGGATTGACATTTCATGTGCTTGGGATCCAAGGATCAATGGACTCCTTTTCTATGAGTCAACAGCAATCTTTCCTGCCCCGAAATTCCCCGATTTCATCCGTGACGTGAAGAAACTCCGCGACATGAACCTGGAAAACTTTTGTGGGGTGGACCTATACAATGGCCTCTTGATCCGGTTCATCAAGGCTTCCAAGGCATATTTAGGCCAACCTGACGACTCGGTTGTGGTAGATTTCAACTACTATAGATCCAAGGACCCTATGGTTCCAAGATTGAATCAAGATGTGTGGGAAGAAGTAGAGCAAATGGCATTTTTCAAACATGGGGCTAGGCCACATTGGGCTAAAAACAGAAATGTAGCATTTATAGGGGTGCAAAAGAAGTATCCAAATTTTCCTAGGTTTGTTGCAGTAAAGAAACAATTAGACCCCCAAAACATGTTTTCTAGTGATTGGTCGGATGGGATATTGTATGGTGGAGGAAAAGAAAGTGCAGGATTTGATGGTTGTGCGTTGGAAGGACAGTGCATATGTTCAGAAGACAGACATTGTAGTCCTGAAAGAGGTTACTTCTGTAAACCAGGGCTTGTTTATAAAGAAGCTAGTGTTTGCAGATATTCACCCTCCTCAGGGGCATGATCTCCGTTTGTTCTTCCAATCTTTTTCCGTAGGGTTCCTCTTCTCCCTTTTTGATTTTGATTATGGAGAGTTGTTAGAATGGAAGAGACAAAATATTTATGAAAAGTTAAAAGTTACGTACTGTTTTTGGAACATGTAATAATAATAGTGGGTAGTTTCTAAACAAACTACTATCTATATTGTTATGTGTTCAAGTATTATTAATAATTAACCACTATGTATACATACACGTGGTAAGTAATACCTCTTAAATATTTTTTCTTCTCGCATAATCTTCCTTGGCTTTGGTTTTGCTGATGCTGCTATTTATTTTGTTCAATACACATGGCATAAAAGACTAATTGCGATGACAATACTTGGTAAAAATAGAGAGGTAATAATTCTAGCATTGGAAAGCTTAGATTGAACAAGTTGAAAAATCGGATCAAAATTAAAAATGTTAAAGTTTAGAGGATGAATATGATACCTAACTTAAAACGCCCAAATGCATATAAAACTATGCATTAACTTAACAAGTTGCAACTTGGGTTTAACATTAAGAATATTGAAGTTTAGATAACGAATATGAGATTTTTTTTTTTTTTTTGATAGCATAAATAATAATATTACCAACATAAAAATGTACAAATACAATACATGTATTTTAGTCTGCCCGGCCTTCTCGGCCATATCCAGGTGACAAGAGAACTACCGGGGGAGTATGTTCAATAGACATTTTTACATTTCGGCCGCAGCCATAACCTGCTAAATCCATCTCTAAAATAGGTGATAAAGCTTGCAAAGGCGAGCTTTCAACTAGACTCGCAACTTGATTGCTCTTGGATGAAATGTAACTATTACTGGTCAATCAGCTCATGTGCAAAGACAGTAAGCCATGTTATGGACAGAGCAGACATTGATTCGAGAGCTTCGAGTGTAGAACACAAGGCCCACTTCCTTGCACATTTGAGAGAGAAAAGCAGCTGTGGCAACTGACTTCAACTTGAGAGAGATTAAACTTGAAAACCACAAGACAATATCGTTTGTTGAGCTATTACTCTGGAGTGAACAGGCTTGAACAACTCCAGCTATGAGGGAGAACCAACAGCCCGCTCAGCAGAGTATCCAAACATACACAATAGCTCTTGGAACTGAAGATCATAGCAACTCCCTAAACCAACAGTACATGATAGCTGGTCGAAACAGAGAAAATTCTGATTTAGTAGCTCCTTGCCGTGTACCGAAGCAAGAGACAACTGCGATTCATTACAGCAGAACCAAGTTCGAGATCCAAGCGATTCAAGCTCCAACACAACAATTAGCAGCTGCATTCCAAAACAGATCAGCCCCTGCAACACCAAGCCGAGCATGTTGAACTATAATCAATCAGGCTTCTTCACAAGCTCCAAGACGTGACTGCTGCAATTTGAATGGCAGTAGGCTGTGATTCATTTATGCAGCAGTTTCTGTTTCATTCTGAGAGCAAAAGACATTGAAGACATCATCACCATGAGTTGCAATTTACAGCAGCAGCTTCTAGCAAGCTCCCCAACAAAGCCTTTATGAGCAGCAGCGTGAGCACTTGAGCAACTCAATTGCAAAGTCCAAAATAGAGCAAACAATAGCAGCAGCTTCTGGTCTTAGCTATTCAACAAGAGCAATAGCAGATCCTACCCACTTGTTGCAGCCACAAGGACATGGTTATATAGGCAGTAATCGTGAGAGCCGAGCAACCAATGAGCACCCGTGACTGAACTTCAACAAAGCAGCAGCTTTTGCAGCCGCACACCAAGATTACATGTCATGAGCAGCTGACGCAGATCCAACCAAGATGAATGCCGAGCATCTCCAAGCAGTCAGCAAAGTCCATATACAGCAGCCCCTTCTCTGTGCAAATTCGTGGACTTCCATTTCCAAACTCAGTAGCAATACGCCCAAGCCTTTCCAAACTCCAGTGAAGTAAGCAAGTAGCTCTCAATTGGTGCTCCAAACATCTCCAACCGAGGGCCCCAGCATCTAGCAGGCCGAGAACAACAAATTCTCCACACATTGTAGCAGAATAAACTTCAATTTAGCAGACTTTTTGCACGCAAACAGAAGAGCATCTTTTTATTTTTTTTATTTTTTTATATATATATATATATATATATATATATCTTACAAGTCATTGTAGAAGCGTTGTTTTATCTCATTGTGGATGCTAGGGTAAACTTATTACTCTCTTTTGGTTTGTCTGACAGCAGCTTGAACTCCAATTGAACCGAGAGCTAGGCCAACAAAGACTCAAACAGAGCAACAATAATAGCAGCTCGAGAGCATGACAGCAGCATACAGCTGCGATTCACTACTCCAACAGCCAAGAACCGAGCAGCAGCCAAGGTACTCTAATAGCTGAACCGAGGAGCTCATTTGGAGAAGCAACCGTGCGCCGAACAACACGTAGCAGCTGCAGCAAATAACAGCAGCCCCTACAGCCACTCCACGGCATTCAACAGCAGCTGCGTCCCAAACTCTGCAGCAACTCCACGGCATCCAACTAGCCGCAGCAGCCGAGAGCTCCAACATGTTCCAAGCAACACCTCCAAGTAGTAGCTGCAGCAAAGTGTAACAGCAGCTCCTAGAACCCATGACAACGGACCAACAAAGAACTTCAACGAGCGCACGAGTTGCTGAATTTTAACATCACAGCAGACCAATCTCCTCGAACCGAGCATTTACAACTGGAGTAACAATGAAATCATGCATTCATGGATTCAAGTAGTTAGGCTCTTGTCACGTGGGCCTTAATTGCAATTATATGTGCTATTCCAACGTAAGTTTCTGGGCTTTTCCTTGTCCATTTTATGAGCCCACACCAGTTTCATTCAAATGCGATAGGAGAGCAACTGTTAAAGGAAAAATTGTTCAGGAGATGAGCGGGACGGACGATTAAAGCAAGCCACTTTAGTCATTATACATGTCAAAGTGGGGCCTAACTCTACCTTATTTCAATTTGGGTGGGCTGCACGTGGAAGGGCTAAGGGGAAGGGGACTTTTAATCGAAGACAGGAGAGCAGCTTGTATAGGATGGACAGGAGCATTATTTCTTTAGAATAGTAGCTTAGATTTTTTAGACAGTAGCATAGTGTAGAGATTGAATTCAACCAAAACATTTTATTTTCATTTTCAAGTATTTTTCTTTTAGTTTTAAGATACTAAAACCCTTTGTTTTAATATACTAGAGGATTATCTTGGATTCTAAATGTTTCAAGATAATGTTGATTTCATATCAGTTGATGAATTTTAAAATATTTATGGAGGTGTTCTCTGTTCCTTGAATTTTATTTAATGTCTTAATTCATTTGGGTTTTATGTTGAGATGTTGTGTTTATTAGTTTATGGGTTTTTCTTTGGTAGATTTAATGAATTGTTACTTAAATGACTTAATTTGATATTGATTATTGAGTAATCAATGATTTAATTATTGTATTCATCACCTGGTTAATTAGTATTTGGCTAACACTTTTTAATTAAATAGAGTTAGAGGATATTCGGGAGGGTTCCAATAACTCATAGTGAATATAACTTAAATTTTTGAAAAATTTTGTCATAGAAATATGTAGGTTTTAATTAAATTCATAAGCTTACGTATTTAATGCGGTTGGAAATATAGTTTAGATCATGGAGTTATGCTTGGTTCATATTTCTAACTATAATTGTAATTTCGGTATAAGTGAATTATTATTTATTTGATAATTATAGATAAATCACTTTAGCTGGTGGGTTTATAATATAATTGAAACTCTGCTATTTCAAGAGATGGGTGGGCTCTAATGAGTTTAATTAAATCTCATTTAGTCAATTTTGAATATCACATTAAGGCATGACATTGATTTAGATGAGAATAGATTTGCAAATCCCAAATTGACCTTTAAATGTTCTTAATCTCAAGACCCTCACACTGTAGCTAGGACATTTAGTTTGGTGTTTATTTTGTTAATTAGTTTTTACTCTATTTTAATTCAATTCTCAATAGATTAGTTTACCGAAAAACTCGATTAGTTTCGTACTTGGCACTATGGACTGTGCTTCTTATGGAATACGACCTTGACTTACGTTCTATATTGCTTGCACGACTCAATATAGTTATTAGTCCTTACTAACTTTGAGTCAATGCCCTTACCTTGCAAACTAGTTAGTGATTCGATTAATTTCTCGAGGTATTGGCATTGTGCATTGTGCTTCCTATGGAATACAACCTTGACTCACGTTCTATATTGCTTGCACGACTTGATATAGTTATTAGTCATTATGCCCTTGCCTTGCAAATTAGTTAGTGATTCGATTAACTTCTCGAGGTATTACTCGAACCTTTTAATTGTGTAGCTAAAATATTTTTTTCTTGAAATTGTTTAAAATATGTTTGTATTTAGCTTTGGAATTTGCATTTGAAGATAGTAACAATTGCGTTGCAACTTTTGAGTTAGTTTCAATTTCAATATTTAATAATCCTTTTTGAACGGCATAGGAAATTCCCTAGTAAATTGCCTAAAGTTCAGCTACAACAATGTCCTTGTCCTTGATAATCTCTTAACATTCCTCCAATTGATGCTTATTTTGTTAAGAGATTTATTGATCCATTCGAATTTAGTTTAATCTATGCCTCTTGTAGGGCAAATTGGGTAAGGTTTTTGATTTCGATTTCAAAGAGTTTTTTTCTCCTTCTTGAGCATTAAATGTCCCAATTTCCTAATAATTTGATGAAGATTGTTAACATCTGGATTGGGTTCGAAGAGGGCCTGACTCCTTGTAAACCACAAGTGCCAAATCATAAATCTAAAAACAAATGTGTTTGGTGAAGAAGTATTTGATTACTCACTTTTCTTAACAAGGTAGTTCAACTTGATCGATGCTTAGATATTTTCGTTCACCTATGGACTATGGATATCCATTCTTTGCCATAATGTAACAATATAATTTATTTTATCACATGAATGAAAAATATGCCAGAGATCTTCATTTGGATATCTACGTCTAAGATAGTTATCCTCTTTTATCTTCCTATACCTTAGATTTGCTACTATTGGTAGAGAGTTATGCTATATTTTCTATAAGAGCAACTTTATCTTGGGTGGAAAGATGGATTTTTAGATCCAAGTCCAATTCTCCTCTTTTAACTCACATACACTATTGAGTTGGTTATAGATCTCAGCAAGCTTGATGTCTTCCTTACAATCTTGACGTCTTGCTTACAATTAAGAGATATGAACTTCTCATCATTCCTTTGATAAAGTAAGATCAACCTAATTTTTTTAACTAACATTTCTGATAGTTGAAAACCAATCTTATCATCATTTCATTCATAAGTATTTATCCATCATTCAACAACTGTTAAGTCACTCACTTGTTGATGAATTGGGCCTTGACTTAACTGTCGAATGGAAAAACTACCTGCTCATTTGTCAAATCAAAAACTAGTGCTTCTACCATTTCCAACAACCATTAAGCCATTTTTCTTATACCATTCATAACTTTAGCTTAATTCCTTAAAAAAAATGTGAAGCATGAGTAAGTTTAGGAATGTAATCTTTTATTCTTAACTTTTTACATTTCACCCTAATCAATTTCACCTAAATGATGTGTTTACATTTAAATTCCCAGAACCGCTTAACTGCATAAGCTTCGTTTCTCTTATATAAGTCCACAAATCCAAGACTACCTTCTTCTTTAACCTTTGTTCTTTTCTCCCAACTAATCCAATGAGCTTTATTCGTATAATTAAGAATGTTTCTAATGATGAGCGTAAGTTTGTGTATGACTTTCCTTAGAATTTTAGCCACTTGCATGAAATAAGTTGGTGAAGACTCTAGGACAGATTTTATTAGAATAACTCTTCCGTACATACTTAATTGCCTAGCTTTCAAACCTGGGAGCTTTTTTTGAGTCTTCTTAGTTACTATATTGAATCGAGTAATAGTTGGCTTGCTAACATCATCTAAAGGAAAATTTAGATAATTTCTCGGGGAAGTTGACTTATGAAGTTGTAGTAAGTCTAGCACCCTTTTTTTGACTTACTCAGGGGTGCTTTGCAAATAGAAGACAAAAGATTTATGAAAGTTTACCTTTAGGCTTGATAATCTGGTAAATTTATCTAGGACTTGTTTTATTTTGTGTGCGTTTTCTTTGTTTGCTTTTTCAACTAGCATGGCATCATCAATGAATAATATGTGAGATATACACAAGGAGTTCCCCTTTACTTTAAATCCTTGCCATTTACCTTCAAGGACACTTTTCTTCACTAACCTACTTAGAATTTCCATTCCCAAAATGAATAAATACAGGGAGATAGGATCGTCTTATACCATAGTTTGTTGTGAATGGATTAAGGGGATAACCGTTTATTAATATTTCAGTTAATATAGTGGCTAGGCAAGAGTTAACCAACAATATTCAAGTTTGAGGAAAGTTTAGGCTAATAAGCACTTAGTGAATAAAATCCCATTTTATAGTGTGAAATGCCTTTTCTAAATTTATTTTTATCATCATCCATCCATGTTTGCTTGATCTTTTCTTAAAGCTATGCACGATCTCATTTACAAGAATTATGTTGTTAGCAGCTTTCCTTCCTTGTATAAAACTAGCCTGTATAAGGTGAATAATGTCCTCCAAAAAACAGTCTAAGTCTATTTGCAAGTAGCTTAGTAAGTAATTTATATGGGGTGTTGTCTAGGCTGACCGGCCTAAAAGATTTGACATCCTTGCTCCTATTCTTTTAGGTATAAGACATATTTGAGTTTGATTTAATCTGCTAAGGATAGCTCCTTCCACAAAATATTTTTTTTAATAAGATTAACTATTTCTTAGCCTATAAGATTCCAACATTTATTATAAAAGAAAGTACGGAATGCATCACTTCTAGGGTCTTTCCATGAACCAATTCGCCTTAAAGATTGATATATTTCTTCAGCAGTTGTTTCCTTCTCCAAGGTTATGTTTTTGCTTATCTCTTGAGCCATATCTTAAAGAATCTTCAATTGGATTAGTTGTTGAGGAGAACAATTTTGAAGATGTATACAAATTATAGAAATAAGCAAGGATGACCCTATTTATTCTTTCTTGCACATAACATCACACCCCTACCTCATCCTGCAGTCCTATTTTGTTCTTTACACGTCTGTTTTGTACTATAGCATGGTAGCATGCAATATTCCTTTCCCCATCCCTTATCCACTCTATTTTGAATTTCATTTTCCATAACAACTCCTCTCGCTCTAACAAAGTGTTTAGATCTTTCTTAATTTTGTTGTTTTAAATTTATCAGAAAAGTTGAAGGGCTTGAAGCTAAGGCTTTACCTATTCCCTTAAGCCTCTTTATTAATTTCCTTTTTTGATAATGAATAATTCCAAAGTCCCTTTTGTTCCACTACTTAAGATGTTTGGGTAGCAACTCGATTGTATCTAATATGTTATACCTTCTAGCTTCCCAAACACCCTTTATGATTTTCCAACAAGAGTCATCAATAAACCATATTGGTTGAAAATAAAAATACTTTTCTTCCTTAGCTAAATTCATTAAGGAATGTATTTTTAGTAATAAAGCATTGTGGTTAGTTGGACATTTTGACAAGTGGAAAATTTTTTATTCTAGATATAATTCATACTAAGCTTGATTACATCATCATTTATCCAATCTTCTTTGAACTAAAGACGCTGAATTGTGTTCATTTGACTATGTGTATGGTGCACCAATGACACCCATATCCATTAAATCACATTGGCTTATGTAGGAAGCATAAAGAAAAGCTCTATTTCTAGGAAATTGTCCTCTCCCCCAACATTCATTTCTAGAACTGACATCATTAAAGTCCCTTATGGTGCACCAAGAAGAATTATTAAAAAATTGCGTATGCACTTTTAGACTTTCCCGCGCTTCAAAATTTTCTTGAAAGTGTTATGATGGTTAAATAGGAGAAAAGAACCAAGATATATATGAATTTCTAACCTGAACTTCCACGTGAATTTCTTGGTAGGTCTTCCTTAAGAGATTGAGGTCCAAAACTATATAGTTCCACAATAGAATCATGCCACCACTAAATCCTCTTGCTTTAGCACGTGTATGGCCATCGAGTTGAGAAATGCAATGGAACAGTTAAGCTACAGACTTTGTCATTTTCATTTCCAATAATGCCACCTTGTCTAGCATGCATTCGATGAAGGCTTGCAGCACTGCCTCTTGTTTGTTAGGAGTGTTTAGGGCTGGAATATTCCAGACGGGAATCCTAATAGGTCTTGGTAAGGATGGGTGAGGTGCACGATCATCTCTAGTGATATTTGAGTTGTAACAAATTACCTCATTATTTTTAGCCACGATTGATTGTATTTCCAAGACAAAGTTTGAGGGAGTTTTTGCAGTGTCCACCATGGCTAAAGCCTCTTCTATGTTGGTGCAAGTAGTGGGATTGTTTTAGCGCTTCTTGAGTGGATAGGTCGTAGGAACTCGATACTCTAGTACTTGGAGATGCGTAGTCCAAAAAATCTTCTTGGTCATTGTTTCCAAAGTTTTCTCCCATCTCTTCATTACTTTGAGTGGGTGCAGATCCTCTAGAGGCACTGCTATTGTGATAAACACCGCATATTCTCTCCTCATCAAGATTGTTTAGCCCATTCTTGTCAGAATTATTGATCCTTCCATCTCCGAGATCACAGGTACTTGGTGATTGGGTTATAATTCCCCTGGTAGTATCTTGCTTTCCTCTATTTGAATAAGTAGTCTCTCTGTCTGATGATTGAGTGTGGGATATAATAAACAATAACTTTCATCCATCCAAAGCATCTTGGAGTCAGTGATGCAAATGTTTGATACTGAAGGAGAGAAGAATCCTGTCATTTATTGATGGTAGTCTTCCATGGTAAATTTTTTATAACTGTTAGTTTCTTTCTTGGAGCAAAATTAGATGAATATTCTGTAGTATTATGTTTTAAAGTTAAAAGTCTGAGTCAAGTTTTGCATTTATATTACTCTTTGAAATATTTTTCTCTGTCTATAGAACTTCCTTTAATTGATTTGACGAGATTAATCGTGGATTTGATTCTTCAAGTATCTGCCTCGGTGAGGTATTTTTACCATACTCTCCTTAGTTTTCTTTTCCCACTTTTTAATTGGTAGTTGTCTTAGCGCCAACCGGCCATATTTTCCTGTAGTGGTCTATTCTTTGATCGGTGCTTGCTTTTGGGGGGTCCAAGTCATTATTGCCTTAAGGAAATTTCTTAATTTCTATCGGCTTATTTTTACTTCTCCATGGCCTTCTTCTTTGCTTCGTATTCCATTCTCCGTAGCGGTCATTTTTTTCCTTTCTTGCATCATTATTTTCTTGCTGACCAATTTGGGGAGTTTCTCGATCATTTTCTCCTGCTCAATTCCACGCATACCATCTGCCTCTCTTTCATTAAGATGTATATATTCGTCATCTGATTGTAAAACTTCTGGATTCAATTTTTTTTTTTTTTTTTTTTAATCTTGACTTTTTCGTTATCTTTTCGTACTTTCAAGCAAGTTGAAGCGTAATGGTCTATGCATCGACAGTTTAAACACAAAATCTTAATTCCTTCATATTCTATTTGAGAGCACAAAATAAACTAAAAGTTCATTTAAATTTACTTGTATGCAAAATCTAGCAAAATGATCTCTCTCTGCATTCACTGTATAAGCATGAAGGCGTAGAATTGAGCCTATTGTTTCTCCAATGATTCGTAAAGTTTGTACATCATAATATTCCAAAGGGAGCTCTCGAATACGCACTTAGACGGCAACGGAATAATATGTAGCTTGTGATAGCCTCAAAGTTTGGTTCCCATCAATGAATTGTTAGGAAGTAGCCATTTATGAACCCGGCGCCATCTTTGATGACTCTATTTGGATCCTCCTCTATAGCAAAAGTTATTGCATAATACCTTGACCCCATAGCCATTATTGTAAAGTTTGATACAAAGCACAATAAATATTGTAACTTACTTGGAGGCATTTCGTATCCAAAGTTTTTTTTTTTTTTTGGTGGAAGAGAAATTATTCTCGTACCTGGCTTGCTTTGAATTTGCTCACATTGCTTCATTTTCTGAAAAAAATTCTCAAAAGTTATTTCTGCTGCTGCAGAGTTTGTGTCAACTTCGTCGATTTGCTCATGCAGGATAAAGTTTGCAGCATATGCATTAGGGATATTATGCAACACTGAATCTCTATATGAAATTCTTTGTGGCTTCACTTGGTTTATATTTCTACAGGCAGTTTGCTCATTACCTTCATTTACCAAAGGACTGCCGTTTGAATTTTCTTCACTATTTCTTTCATTATGTTGAGAAAGAGCGTTTTAATTTTCTTTTGAGACTTTAAGCTCAAGGAAATTCTATTGATTTCATCCTTTTTTGCCTCTCAAAAAAGTGCTAAAGAAGGGCGGTCTCGAGAAGGGTGAGTGTTTTGCATCGAGAGATGTTTGAGAAAAGTCAGTGTCTTTTTTTTTTTTTTTTTTTTGAGCATTAATGAATATGATATCGCCCTAATTTAAATGATCTAAGACTATATAGATACATATGTATATATACATTGCCTTAACGTTAAATTTAGTCTCCAATGGTGGAAGTATACACCGATTTTGTATCTCTGGGGTATTTCATTAATAGCGCACATTAAGGAAAAAAAGGCTATTTATGTATATATACTTTCGATTTTGAGCAATTTACTCTCACAACTTTTATTTTTTATGATTTAGTATTCGTGATTTTAAATTGCGTAATTTAGTATTTCCATTAATCTATTTATTAATAGATGTTAAATCTTTTTATGATATTACCTTTTGCAATTTATTATCTAAATTTTTATTTGTTGTGATTAAGTATTTCTACTTCAATTTGGTATCAACATTAATAGGGAAGTTAGTAGTAGCTATTACGTTTTTTTTTTTTTTTAGTGTCTATAGATTAGTTTTGATTGCATTTTTGTGTTTGATCACATATTAATTTGTACAAAATTAATTTATAAATTTTATTAATTAATCAACCATTTTGAAATTACAATATATATATATATATTTGTGCTTAACTTTATCCATGCATAATTTCTACATATGATTCCATAACTTGCAAACAGATAGTAATTTTGGGCTAATCGCTTTAAGATAATTCCACATGTTATAGTATCGTCTCATGCCTCCTATACTATTTCATTATCAATTTTTTATAATTCCACAACTTTCAATTCGAGTATTATATCACTATAAACTTACAACCATTGAAAACTTCATGTAATAAGCTATATAAAAGTTGTTAGTTCGATGTAAAATTATATAGCTAAAAAT
The DNA here is from genome assembly GCA_024138005.1 of Lumnitzera racemosa. Lineage (NCBI taxonomy): Eukaryota > Viridiplantae > Streptophyta > Magnoliopsida > Myrtales > Combretaceae > Lumnitzera > Lumnitzera racemosa. The sequence continues at coordinate 97,297,894 of JAMXBC010000007.1, read as the reverse complement.
TGTTCCTTTTTAAATAGATTAGCCCAAAGGTATGAGAATTTACAAATGATGAGAAAAACAACAAAATTTATGGAAAATTATAAAGTTAAGAAAATATTTACAAAATGTAAATGTCATTTAAAATAACAACAAATAAATTTATAAAAGTAAGAAAAAGAATTGTAAAATTTAAAAAACATTTGCAACCAATTTGGATAATTAAGAAAAATGAAAGAGAGTAATAAAAAGTAGAATAATTAAAAAAAAAAAGGTTTATTAAGATAAAAAAATTAGAAGAAAATTAAGAAATTTTCCTCTAACCATTTCTTATTTTCTTATAATAGTCCATTATTTTTAAAAATATGAAATATAAAAGATTCATATAAACATACTTAAAAATGGATAAATTTCAACTATCTAATTTTAAGGTAAACCGATAATTTTTAAATAGCTAATGGTTATATGATTGTAATAATATAATGTTTGGTTTACAAATTATAGGATTGCAAAGTTTGAAAATATCAATACTTAGATACTATTAGAAATATAATAAAATATTATAATATAAAGGGGTGTATTACTCCATAAGTCTTTTATTCATGTTATAAGGCCAAATGATACTTGATTTAGAAGTTATAAAGATTTTAAAATTTCATTCGCTCCATTTAGTCTTTTTCAAATACAAGATCTTATTTTCTAATAAAATATGTGTAATGAACTTTCCAATAATGCAAAATTTGTAAAGATCAGACATTACGTATAAAAGTTATGTATATTGAAGTTATCAACACAAATATACGTTTTTTTAGTCATTGCCACCATCAACCATCGCTACTGCTACCACCACTATTCATCATAGCAATTGACACTGCCACTACCATTATTGCCACCGCCATCGTCATCGCCATCATCACTGCTAATTATTGTAGTCACCGCTACCATTACTACAATCAACCACTATTACTATCGCCGCCATCGTTAGCGCTACCATCGTCATCAATTACTGCCGCTAACCACAACTTATTACTTTAGAATTAATTAAGAAAAAAAATGAATTGACAATAATTTAATCATTAAAGTTATATTATATATTTATTTTTAAATTTTTTATAAATCCAAGTAAATAATTCCAATTCCATTCCTTATGGAATTTCAATTTCAATTTCAATTTCATTTCCTCTCATTTTATTCTATGAAGGAACGAGCCATAAATTGTAAAGTAAATATAATTGATATTAACTTTACCATTAATTATTCGTATCAAATTGAAAGTACATATATTAAATTGCAATATATATATATATATATATAATTTAGACATTATATTGTCAAAACCCGAAAATAGGAGCATTTGTAATGCTTTTATCTCCAAAATGATTCAATGTTAGCTCATAAGGGAATTGATAGAGACGTTAAATTGAATTTCATTAAAAGTACGAGCATTAAATTTACAAAAAAAAAAAATGAAAATTGAGATATAAAAGGCTCAGAATAAAAGTTATAGGCACTTGAATATTCTTTTTTCCCAGCAAATTATCATGTTTTTCATAAAGTCATCTTTGGAGTTTGCTCTGATTTTATCTTTTACGTGGGTATCGTCGTTAAATGCCATATGGAAGTTGTATGGGACTAAACTGCTTGGGCCCACGCCCACATTGTAAATACCAAAAGTAGATGCCAACTCCACTTTAAAGGTCAATATTTTCTCCATACCCAAAGTTCCTTAGTTCTTGTGACGGTTAAATGTGTATGAATACTAGGATTTCGGCAGCTAAATCCTTAAATTATGACTCTTCTTGCAACAAGATTCTCATTGACTATATAAAACTGCACGTAGACTTTGTAGTTTGCGCATGGAGGATACTTAAAAATGCATTCGAGTTTAAATGAAATATTATAATATCGAGTTTAACCTTGAAATAAATTAAAAATTTTAAAAATTGAATATAGCATTGAACTGAACCTTAAATGGTATGGAATGAGTTTAAGTTTGATACGATTATTGTTGTACATCATATTAACATTATATTCAAATTCTAACTCGATCCAACTTTGATTTGCATTTAAACCAAATTTGAGTTCCATTAAATTTGTTAGATGTTGAAATTCAATCTCAACTTACCAAACTTATAAATAGCTTGAAATGGGCTCGAAACTATCTATCCAAACTCGAATCAATGTTAAGTTAAATTCAAATAATTTAAAGAGTATATTTTGATTATTTACACCTCTATTCTTAAGGCATTTATTAAGAACTTTATTTATCTTCTACATTCTAACCATCATAACCTAAAATCATAAACACGAAAAAAAAAACTTACAATATCTATAAACAAAAGGCAAAGTACACATATAATCATTAATATTTACTTCCTTTTCTATTAAGAACCCTTAATGTTTTATTTTTTATATTATATTTAAGTTCTTAATATTTTCGAATTTTTAATGGATAAGATTTTCGTCAACTTTACTACGTTTTTTTCTACCCTTAACACTTACCAGCTTTTAGTGGTCCAAATGATTAATTCCATAAAATGACAACATTTACATATGTAATAAATATAATATAAATATATTTGATCACATAGTGTACTAAAAGAGGAAAAAGGGTTGCAAAAAATCGTGGAAAGCCTAATTGCCTTGATCGCCATCTTAGGAATAACGGGAAACGAACCATATTAAGGATGGATGGAAAACTTAAGGAGTTGACAAAAGATTCAATTTTTATAATTATTTGAAAACGTTAAGTATCTAAATAAATAAATAATAAGACATTCATCAGATAGTAGTAAAAATAGGTAAACTTTAATGTCGCGTTTTGTATATAGGAATGAATTCGAACAGAGTCATAATTTCAAATTCTATTCCCTTTTTTTATGCTTGAAATGTAATTAAAAGGCAGAAGTATGATTCTATGAAATCCTTAATTTTGACATTAAGGGAGAATCGATTCTACCTTCGAAGAAAAAAGATTTAATGGGTATTATATGTTACGTATTATGTACGCATGGTATGTAAGTATCAATAAAATGTTAATATGAATACTAATGATATGAATAGTTTCCAAATCAATTATCATGTATAATTTACATATAGTATATATGTTAATATTTTATTATTATTTATATGTATATAACACATAACGGTCTAACTTACTAAATCGTTTTTTACATTTGAAAGGGTGGAATCGCAATTTTGTTTTGCCTTCGTTAATCATAATAACTTAAAATTAATTGTTTAATCTTTAAATAAATTATAACATACAATAATAATTAATTAAGGGTGTCTTTGACAATTAATATTACTTATACATTTAATAATACCTCATTCCTTTTCATAGCATTTCCAAAAATAAAAAAACTTATCATTCCGATCATTATTATATTATATTATATTTTATTTTAATCCATTCCATTAGGTTTAGAATAAGTAAAACTTGTCCTATATGATTATGACCGTCCATCTCTCTCTAGGATGCAACGAAACCATTTACATATCGTACTTGTGGCAACACATGAGCCACTTGTCTCATACCCCTATGAAGCATTACCTCACTATCATAATCTATATAAATTCAGCCATCCATCCAAGTATGCCATATTCTCAACATGGCAAGGAAAGCTTGCTTACTCCATGTCTGTGTCTTCATCCTTGTCTCTTTATCTACACTTCTGCTAAAAATCCATGGAATGCCACCACAATCCCCTATAACGTGCCAAGACAATGGTTGCATTCTCCAAAATTCATATGGTGTATGGAGTGACAGAAAAGAATGTCATGTCCAAAATGTCACATACCCTGAAACAGAACAAGAACTTCTCTCCATAGTGTCTTATGCCAATCGGAAAAATCTAAATGTCAAAGTTGTCAGCAAATTCTCACACACAATGCCAAGATTAGCTTGTCCTGGAACTCAATCAGATGGTGCGATCCTCATTAGCACGGTGAACTATGACTCGTGTATCGATGTTGATGTTGAAAACATGGTGGTTACGGTCGATGCTGGGGTGCCCCTGAGGCAACTTATTGACAAAGTTGAGGAGGCTGGGCTGAGCTTGGTGGCTGCACCTTATTGGGAAGGGGTGAGTGTGGGAGGGCTGATCAGCACCGGGGTGCACGGTAGCTCGTGGTGGGGTAAGGGTGGTGCCGTACATGATCATGTTGTAGGACTAAGCCTTGTGGTGCCTGCCAATGAATCCGAAGGATATGCAAAAATTATCAAATTAGAGTCTCGTGATCCACTTCTTGATGCTGCTAAAGTTTCTCTCGGCATGTTGGGTGTCATATCCAAAGTAAGTTCCCCCATTTGATTTAACTGATCCTTAACGAGTGCTCAAGAATTATTAACGAGTGTCTTGAACGTACTTAAATTTTTATTTTTTTTTTCTTTTCATTTTGTAAAAACAACGAAATAATATGTATGATTTAAGAGTTTTCTATAAAATAAGCAATGAAACTTGTTAAGTTAAATTATTATTAAGTTCCATTTGACAGTTATTTTGTTTATTTCATTGTAACCACACAGTGTCACTGCATCGATTAAGATGTAGGACTAGTCCTAGCTTGAAGGTTGGAGTACTATAGATTTTTTTTTTTATTTGGATCATTTTAATTTATTTTTCCTCAATTTTTTTAATTAATAAATCAATACTTGAAATTATCTTAATTTTTATAATACATTTATGATGTCATTATTTTTTTATAATATCAATTGTTTATTATACGTTGCGGTATTTAAAAAGAATAAATAGAGAAAAAGTGAAAGAAATTAAATTAAGAGGATCCGGTTTTGATTTTCTTCCCTCCCAATGTGCAGTCATCTTGCTACTAAATGGACACCTTACAAATAGATCACTCACCATCAAAACAGTTCATTTTATTTATTTTTCAACAGTATTATTCTAATTTCACTTACAGTATATACCTTGTAATGGCTCTTCCATCATTTCCAAAAGATATGCTTTTCCATATATAGACAAATATATGGTATCTAAAATGAAGGCTTACATCTAAAATTCGTTTCAAAAAGCAAATTAAAAGTGATGAAAGTGTCGATATCCTGATGATACCTAGAGAGCTAAAAGTCATGAAAGTGTCATAAATAATCATGGTTTCAAGGTTTTACTAATAACTAGAGAGCTAAGTGCATATTTTAAAAAGTTTCAAAGGATAAAGTTGTATTTTGAGATTTTAAGGAATTTATTGTATTTGACCGACAGTTTTGGAGATATAACTGCAATTTACAACTAAATAAAATTATCTCGACGACACAATTACGAGAAACATTTCTCTTATTGTACATCCTTAAAAAAAAAGTTAAAAGCAATCAAATTCCCTAACATTTTTACCAGGTACAATTATCGTTTACCATAATTGAAAACTTATATCAGGTGAAGCTGTCACTTGAGAAAGGATTCAAAAGAAGCATAACATTCAATTACACAGGAGATGGTGATGTTGAGGATATATTCATGGACCATGCTAATAGATATGAATTTGCAGATATCACATGGTACCCATCTAGACATATTGCTGCGTATAGGTATGACAACAGAGTTCCTATCAACACTTCAGGAGATGGTGTCTTTGACTTCCTAGGATTTCAATCCACTCCAGTTGTTGTCTCCCGTTTCATGCGTGAGGCAGGCACTGTTTATATATTTTCCAAAATTCTAATATATTGCAAATGTTCAAATTAATTTTTTTTATCAATGTTATTAAACCCGATCTGAATGATTAACCTAAAAATACAAGAGGATTAAAGGTTAAAAAAAATGAAATGGTTGGATCGAACCTATTTTATGGTCGGATCAGATCGAATTAGATTAACCTAAAAATACAAGAGGATCAAAGGTTAAAAAAATGAAGTGATTGGATGGAACCTATTTTTTATTTTATGATTGGATCAGATCGAACTAGATTGAACCAATAAAGGCTAACTCAGATTCAACAATATTTACTAATACTTCCGTACATATTTCCATACTAATTGATGCACATGCCTTAACAATCTCGCATCGACGTTCCTCGAAAAACATTGATTTTACGAAATATCCGTGCTAATCCAATATGGTATTAAGTTGGTGTGGTATCAATATACGATTATAAATATATTTTACAGCCAATTAATTACTTGATTTGACCTAAATTTAAGTGTTATTGAATTAGTTAAGAAGCACATCAAATCAGATGAGTCTGTTTAAAAAAAAAATAAATAAATAATAATTATGATAGTTATTTATTCAAAAGACCCACCGGATATTATATTATAGGAGAAATTTTTAGGTGATATGTATTAGTGCACTATTTTTAAAATGCGGGGTGTCCTTATAATTTTAATAGTTCCGAGGGAGTGTCATTGGAATCTGTCCAAATTGTTTTTAACACGTTTAACCTGCCATATTTTTTCTGTAAATACTAAAATGCTTTCGAACTTGCAGAGAAACATCGTGAGGAAGAAAAGGATGTGAAGGGAAAATGTGCATTAGCATCTGATGGAGTGGGACTCAGGAAGCAAAAAGCAAATGGTCTAAGAGATGGCTTGAATTTCACTGGCTATCCTGTCATTGGTCGACAAGGAAAAATGCAATCTTCAGGTTCATGCTTGTATTCACCCTCTTCAAGGAATGATACTGCTTGTGTTTGGGATCCAAGAACAAGAGGACTTTTCTTCTATGAATCATCAGCAATATTTCCTGCCTCAAAATTTGGCGATTTCATCCGCGACGTGAAGAAACTTCGCGACGTTAACCCGGAGAATTTTTGTGGGGTGGACTTGTACAATGGATTTTTGATTCGTTTCACGAAGGCATCCAAGGCATATTTAGGCCAACCTGAAGACTCAGTTGCTGTGGATTTCAACTATTATAGATCCGATGACCCTTCAACTCCAAGGCTAAACCAAGATGTGTGGGAAGAAGTAGAGCCAATGGCATTTTTCAAATATGGGGCAAGGCCACATTGGGCTAAAAATCGAAACGTAGCCTTTATGGGTGTGAAAAACAAGTATCCAGACTTTTTGAAATTCATTGCGGCAAAGAAGCGATTGGACCCTCAAAACATGTTCTCTAATGATTGGCTAGATGAGATGTTGTTGTGTGGTAGTGAAAAAGAAAGGGCAGTAGTTGATGATGATGGATGTGCTTTAGAAGGACAGTGCATATGTTCTGTAGACAGACATTGTAGTCCTGAAAAGGGGTACTTCTGCAAACCAGGACTTGTTGATAATGAGGCTAGGGTTTGCAGATATTCAACATCTTCAGGGGCATAATCATTTTTAGCTTAGTAGATTTTTCTTTTCAATAAGACTAAAGCTATAGAAGCCATATTGGCTTTTGTAAATTATTGCTCAGCTTTCTAGTCCCTCATGGTTTATTAATGCGATTATTGTTCTATGTGCAATCGAGATGTATTACTTCCAACCATTGTGCTATATTGACCTAATGAAGTAATGATCCTTCCAACTCTTATCTTTGTATACTTGTCCTTGTTATTTATTCAACAATGTCGCTGTTTGAAATTTAGATATCCATCAATTTCAAATCTAAACTTTGATATTACTAAATATCATATTTAAGTCAATTTACATAATACTTCTATCGAATTATCTCATTATTATTATTATTCTATGTGTTATAGAGGACGTGATGGGCAAAAGGCGAGGGGGTTGGCTATTCACCAGTCTCACCCGTTTCAATAAGTAATCCTCAATTGACTTTGTAATTTGTGCACGTGGTTATTAGATTTTTGTTACATGTGATGAAAAATTTGATATTACTAATATAACCTTATAAATTTTATAGTACCTAATAAATATGAGGACAACATTGAAAATTACTTGGAAGTTTATATGGAAAATAAATTTACTATTTAAAGTTTTCATCTCAATTAAGAATATAAAAATTTGCTGATTAGATTACTTGTCATCCATCTCAATTAAGAATATAAGAATTTGCTGATTAGACTTCTTGTCATCACTTTCTTAAATATTGATTATTAAACTAAAATAAATTAAACTTGAAAAAGTTAAAAGATACGTCATGAACAACCTAAAAGGAGAAGGCTCAAACCATCACCATCATCATTGTTCAACTCACCGTCCCATCACCCTGTTGGACTTCTTTCATCTTCTTAGTTCTTGCTAGTTGGATGTACAATTTCTCATTCGTTTCATCCCTACTTACGTCTATACAGACATGCCACTCTCTTACAATTTATAAAAAGCAGGATCTATTAATTACCGGTGAATATATTTGGCGCGTATGCAGTGATAAAAATAATTTGTGAGCATTGGGTCATGTCTACAAGGAACTTATGACTAGTTATTAGAATATAGTGATCTTACTTTATGTTTAAGAGAATAATTTTTCGATTTTTAGGAGTTGAAGTAATAAAAATAAAATAAGCACCAAACCTAGTGCCCTAGCAGCACCAAAGAATCCTCGTATTGCAAATTAAGTGCGAGATCATGAATATCTTCCTGTGTTGATCATTGAACTTAAATTGATGTTGAAAATGTGTATTCATTCTTTAGTATTTAGCCAAATTCACTGGAACTTGTCCATTTCTTAAAGTAGGGAAACTTAATTATAGTATAAATCATTCTATCAAGATGATTTATCTATTAATGACTAACAGTAATATACTCACATAAGAAATTACTAATTCAATTAGAATTATGGATTGTCCACATCCTTATTACTTAAATCATAATTCCAATTATATTAAAAGCGTGAATGTAAGAGTTTCATAAAACACTCATATTTTTATAATGGTTTTTTTTTTTCAAAACCGATTCCATTTTCATGAATCTCTCCCGATAATCTGTGATTTTTTATTTATTTACAAGTTAGTGATCAGGTAATAAGTAAATAAACACCGAACAAGATAAGTATTCATTGACTCAAAATCTAACATTAAAGTGAGTCATAGTCACAAAAAGTTAACAAAGCCAACATCATAATCTCACAACAAAATTAAATTCAATGTCTTAAGATAAATGCTCTCAAATTCAACAAGACATATACATGACAACCAAGGAAACAAAGAACACATACGGAAGGAGACTATAACTTCAAATTCTACCTTTCGATATGTAATCAGCTCATCTCGAAGATCTAGTGCCCACAAAATACTCCTCTTAGTGTGCTGTGCCAAAGGGATTTGATGCCTAAACTAAATATAACATAAAAAAGGAATGAGCTCATGAAATCCCCTAAAACTTGTTTAGATTCGTCTTCGATCCATATATGATTGCGGAGGATGAGAAGGAGAGGGCGCCTTCACATGTCCTTGTTTTCCTTGTGTTAAAAAAGGACCATCTTTATACGTCAGTTTGTTGTCCCATTTCTTTCAAAATGGAAAGAAATGGATATGGTGCAAGGGGTTTGCCATTAGACGGATAAGTGGGCCCCCAACATTTGTCAACCTATGGTCACGTTATAGAAAAGGAAAATCAGTGAGGTTCTCTTGAAATATATTAATGCTATTTTCATTACGAAAATGGAACATCCTTAATTCTCTTCCATGTAGCAATCACGGAGGTTAACTTATAAAAACGAAATGGACCGTTATGCTTCTTTTGGGCTTATGTTTTATATTTGTCTTTTGGATTCACGCATTCTTTTTTTTTTTTTTTCAAATTGCAAATATAAAAATTTACACATTCAAATAGTATACTTTTGGGCAAAAGAAAAGAAAAATATAAACATATTTGAGCCATTTTAGACCTAATTTGAACCTTTTATTTATTTTTACACAATTGATCCAAGAATAAACATATTATCATTTTAAAGTTAAAATCACAATAAAAGTACAATAAAATGCATGAAGTCTAGGATTTTTCTGTGGACCTATCTATATTTTTGATAAGACCAGTCTTACCTTTCATCCAATCTTTGATTTGACATACATTAGATCTAAATTATTGAATTAATTGTACTTTCAACTGTTCGGATTTAGTGAATATTAAATCTACAGTATAATAGAGGATGGGATCGGTCCAGTCAAAATAGAGTATAGTGCCATAGTTACACTTAAATGTGTAATATGTAAGTCGAAAAACATGTGTAATTTACATATTAATCAAACACCCCCAACTTAATACCATATTTATCCTCAAATAGATTTGACAAGTAAATTTTTAAAAACCAAGGCTCTTTCTTTAGGAAAGCCATAAATTTAATTCCATTACTAGAAGTTTACAATAGCATCAAACCATAGAGCTAAGTTAATCATTTGGCCTACATAGTTGTATTCCTATTTCTCATGTTTAAGTTTAACCAATTTTACACGCACTTTCCGTATTCAATTAATTGATATGTATACAAATCATTAATAGTAGAATTATATCATTAATTAATGCCAAAAGAAGTTGTATCATTTTTTGTGATGCGTAGAACACTGATTGGTGGTTTGATTTCTATGCATAATAGTAGACCTGCAAGAAAGCCCTTGTTTAACTAAGCTAGTAAGAGCTTTTCGATACTTAAGTTAGCAAAAGGAAGGAAAAGGGAGTGTTTTGTATGTTTAAACAAGTGTAAGGAGAGTAGAAAGAGTCAGATCTTTGTACCTAAGGCTCCATGGCCTATTTATAAGACATGGAGCTTACCTGCCTAGGATACGTGGTAGGCTAAAGTTGGCTCATTCATGGTTGGTATATTGGAGATGTGCGTAATATGGGTAAGGATAGCACCTTTTTGCCGATTGATGGATATTGGGAAGGGTATCTATCACATTAGCATAGGTAACTATTATAGCTGGGGAGGTTAGGCACTTAGGTAGTATTATAGATTGTCAAGTAGCACTTAATAAGTAGAGAGAGAGAGAGAGAGTAATCGAGGCACTAAAGTCTATGAGTCGCGCCTTGAGTACTTGGCATAAACCTAGGGGTTAGGGTTAAGGCTGTACGCCGAGCTTAAATCTAGTCAACTCGAGGGCTCGAGCTTGCTAAAGATGCTTGGCAGGAGCTTCCAAGGACTTGAAGAAGTCAAATGGAGGAGTGTTCGAGGTAGGCCCACCCAAGTAAGCTATGCTAGTGTTGGGTAGATTGGGCAATACGCTCCTTTAATCATGGTTCGAATAGGCATGCTTAGGGGGACTCGAGTAGGTAGTTGGACTTTGTATGGAGTGAGCACGCAAGGTGAGGGTGTACGCGAATCTACTAGTCTACCAAAGAAAGTCGAGCTATCGGCTTGGAGAAGTACTCAAGGGTACCTATGTAGGTGAAGGCACTTGGGCTCGAGCTTTTAGAGTTTTAGTTTAAAAAGGCTTATCAATACTTACCTCCCCACTCTCCTTCGCTTTGAGGCAATGAGGAGAATAAATCACTTCTAGCTCTGAAGTCTAAGGACTAAAATGCAATAAGGTGATTCTGAGAAGGCAGGTAAGGAACTTAGGCCTATTAATTGAAGACTTGGTACAATTGAGCACCTATGCGCATGATTCGATGGTTGACTTGATTGATGTGACCTTTAGGATACCTAAGGCTCAATAATGGCGCTTTCCGCAATATATGCGACTTCAAATGCATACGTAGGGTCTATATTAGCAATTTATGTGATAATTGGATTAAGGCCCTTGAAAGTTAAACAATGATATGTGGACAATTGAAGTTGAATGGCAAGAAGTGATGATCTATGTGCCCTTTATTCTTTTGCATAAAGGCTTTGTAAGTGTTTTGGGGGGAAAAGGAAAGTTGAGGTGGGGGGGTGGGGGTGCGAGGGGGTGTGTGGCGGTTAGTTAGGTGGGTATAGGGAAGGCGGGGGCGGTGGTGTTGTTGCTCGTATCTTCACCTTTCATTTCACTCTTTCTAAGACTTTATCGAGATTTCTCCAGAAAATCCCCCTAACTTTTCTTAAACATTGAGTACCCAAAACTTCATCTCTTTTTCCTATGTGATAAGCGACAATGGTTGATTAGAGGAACTTATCTTTCTAAGGTAACTCCTTGTTTGACATCTTTATAATGGTTAAGGACACTCATAGGGAGATAGTGTCCAACCTATTCCCTTTTGAAGAATAGTAACAGCGGTAAGCGGCAGTAGCAGTAAGTTGTGGTCGTGTAATATAGATGTGGGCGACGAAGAGGAGGGTAGTTGTGGAGAGGCCTTAGGAGAGGTGTGTCCCTGATGGTGTAGATAAGGATGCAGTGGAGAGGTTGCTCTCGAGGAGCAAAAATGAGAATACTGTTAATAATGTGATGTACATGAACAACAAGGAGACATTCAACTCGATGTGGATGGAGGTACGGGATGAGGTCGATGGCTAGGTTATGGAGAGGCCTAAGGATAGGGAGAGGGCTTACAATCTTAGGGGTGCTTGGTCATTCTACTTCTACTAGAAGCCAATTGAGTTGGTGCTCTGATTACCCTTCTCAGAGTTTCATCTCGAGGTGTTCAACTACTTTAGGGTATGCTTAGGCTCCTTACACTCGAGTGCTTAGCTCTAATTGTTAGGTTTCGAAGCTATCTTCATCTACCATTTGCCGAGGCCTACTACTTCGTTATTTAGGTGCTTTTTCTAGTTAAAGTCAAGCCATGATGAGTAGGTGTACTATTTGACATAAGGTGAGTATGTTAAACTCTTCTATGGCCTGACGTTAACGGTAGAGGGTTGGAAGGATAGGTTCATTCGATTCGGTTGAGTGAAGATTTGCCCTTCTCCACCGAGTGGGCTAAGCTAATGAAGACAATTGTGATGGAGTACAAGACCTTCATAGTTGACAATGTAGGCGAAGAGATCCTTGATCATGTGTATTGGCTTGAGGTTGGGTTCCACATTACCAATGTGGTTGACTACTATGTCTATAGAAGGATGCTATTCGACTAGGAGATATGATATGGACTTGTGGATGAATACATGAACCTAATGTCATCTGTAACCAAAGGGGGTGGGTCTAAGCCACAAGATGGCTTAAAAAATAAATGATAGTCGAGGGAGAGTAGGGGTTCCTGTGTACTAACATTGGATACAATGCATCAATGTCTCATACGAGCTCAGGTCGCACTTAATATAACGCACAAGTATGGCCGGAAGTCAATCACTATTAGTTTATGCTCGAATGGGTTAGATAAGAGTAGCTCAAGAGTAAGAAGACATTTAGCTCAAGAAAAGATAAAAAGTCCAGTGTATTCTTCTGTATATCTTCTTGTGGTTGTTATATTATGTGACTATTTATAGTACCCTGTTAGGGTAAATTCTATGTTACAGATAATTACAAAAAAATGAATTCCTATTTACTAAATAAAAAGGAAATTACTATATAGGGAGACACGAAATTGTACATAGTGAACGTTGTTTGTCATAAAGGACAGTATGGTTGTCAGTAAGGATAGTGCATGCGCGTTTTTATTGTAGTTCTGACAGTATTGTGGTCTAAGTAGAGGTAGGCCTCTGTTCAAGCCTATTTGGCATCAGAAAAGGGCTGAACTATGGTTGGTTCAAAGATGGCTCACCTTGGGTTAGCCTTGGAGGGTTTGCTCCTGATAGTCTTGGTCAGCCTTGGCATAGTAGAGATTGTTGTACTGAGATTTGGCGCTTGGACTATGATTTAGTAGAGGGTTCAGCTCGGCATGCTGGTTGATCACCTTAGCAATAGCTTGGATAGCATGGAGAGCAAAGTAGCTCGGCAGATTGGACTAGGGTAAGTACTACTCCTAGACACTTAACTCGCCTTGGATAGCTTAGCAAACCACTTGAGAGAGCCTTCGGGCTTAGGAGCATGTAATTGGTCCTAGATCCCTATTATCCCCTCTAAGTTGTTTGAGATTTGGGATCAAATCTGGTTCAGTTCCTGGTTGTTCGTCCTCGGGAGCGTAAGGTTAGAGATCGACAATGTTAAAAGAGTTCGATGCTTTATATTCTTTAGGTAATTCAATCCTATAGGCGCTAGGATTAATCTTTTCAAGCACTTTGAAAGGTTCGTTAGCTCTGGGAGACAACTTACTCTTCCTTAAGTTTAGGAATAATTCCTTGCTAAGGTGCATCTAGACCAAATTGCCTGGTCAAAATTCCCTCTTCCTCCATCCTTGGCTTTGTTTCTCAAGCTTAATAGTAGCTCGACCTAGTTACTCTATAACCTTCTAGTACGTGGCTTTGATGGCCTCAACTTTCTCAATAATTGGCCGATCTTCATTAAGAACTGATTGGAGTGCTTAGTTTAATGGCAGTTCAGGGTTAAACCCATAGGCAACCTTGAATGGAGACATGCTTGTTACGCTATGGGTGGTCCTGCTCTATGTAAACTTAATGATTGGTAGGCATAGATCCCAATCGGCCATGTTTCGTCCGATAGCAACTCGTAGCAAAGTTCCCACGGTTCTGTTAACAACTTTGGTCTATCTATTGGTCTGTGAGTGGCAGGATGTGCTGTATAGTGGCTTGGTTCCCATTTGCCTCCATAACATCCTCCAAAAGTAGCTCATGAACTTAGGGTCTCGATTTGAAACAATGGTTCTGGGAATTCTGTACAACTTAATTACTTCCTACAATAAAAGAAAAGAGATAGCTAAAGCGTCGTTAGTTTTGGAATATGGCACGAAATGTGCCATCTGATTAAATCAATCCACAACTACCACGATAGAGTCCTTCCTTCAGAATGTCTTTGGCAATCCTAACACGACGTCCATACTTAGTTCGGACCATGGTTTAGTTGGGGTTGACAAGGGTTGGTAATGTCCTTGCTTAGCTTGACTCTTCACTTTTCGGCAGGTTGCATACCTTTCTAGCATGGATTGGATATCTCTCTTAATCCTTGGCCAAAAAAATATAGAGGATAATACCTCATAAGTTTGGCGCTGGCCAAAGCGTCTTATCAATCCCCCTCTATGTACCTTGCGCACTAGCAGTTCTCACGTAAAACAGGTTGGGATACATGGCCTCCTCTTCCTAAATAAGTATCTGTCCTCCCTATAATAGTCGTTTAGTGTCCGTCTTTCCTTACAAAGTGTATAGATAGGACTAAAGTGTGGGTCCTCGGCATATAAATTCTTGATGGTTGAAAAACGAAGTAGCTTTGTTTGCAGCTCGGTTAAGAGGGTATGTCATCTTGATAGGGTGTCGGCCATTACATTGTTTGTTCCATTCTTCCATTTTACGACATAAGAAAAACCTTCACGAATTCAACCCACTTAGCTTGTCTTAGGGATAACTTTGGTTGGCTTTTCAGATATCTCAAGGATTTATGATCGGTGTAGATCACAAATTTCTTGGGTAGCAGATAGTGTTACTATACTGTTAAGGCTCGGATTAAGGAGTAGAACTCCTTGTTGTAGACGAAGTAGTTGAGTGTGGCTCTTAGGAGTTTCTTACTAAAGTAAGCAATAGGTTGGCCTTCTTGTATTGGTACAACACCTATGCCTAATCTGGACGCATTATACTCTACTTCAAATATCTTGTCGAAGCTTAGTGGAGCTAAGACGAAGGCTGTAGTTAGCCTTTCTTACATTTTCTCAAGACTCCTTTTCTCTTTCTCACCTCATTTGAATTCAACATTCTTCTTTGAGAGTTCAGTGAGTAAAGCCATAATTGTACTGAAGTTCCCGATGAATTGGCGATAGAATGGTACCAGGCCGTAGAAACTTCTCACATCGACAAAACAGGTCAGCTCAGGCCATTCTATGATCACTCTTATCTTCTCTCCATTGACTCGAATGCTGCATCAGCTCACAACAAATCCTAAGAAGATCACCTCGGAATGGCAAAAATCGTACTTCTTCAGATTGGCTTAGAGTTATTTAACTCGGAGTTTCGTAAGCACTTATTGGAGAAGTTCTTAGTTAGTCTCCAAGTCGGGACTGTACACTAGAATGTCATCAAAATAAACCATGACAATCCTTCCCAATAATTCTCAAAGCACATGATTCATAAGTCATATGAATATGTTCGATGCATTAGATAGTCCAAATGGCATTACAAGACACTCATATAAATTATATCGTGTTTCGAATGCGGTTTTCCACTCATCTCCTTCACGCATTTGGATCTGATGGTATCTAAATTTGAGATTGATCTTGGAGAACACTCTTGCTCAACTTAACTCATCTAGCATATCATCAAGCCTGGGTATGAGATACTTGTACTTGATGGTGATTTGATTAATGGTGATTTGATTGATGGCTTGACTGTCCACACACATCCTCTAAGAACCATCTTTCTTTGGGACTAATAAGGCTGGTATAATACAAGGACTTAGGGACTTACGTACATACCTTTTCTTCATGAGGTCATCTACTTGCCTCTGTAGTTTGGTAGCTTATTTAGGGTTCAACCTATAGGCAGGCTTGTTTGGCAATGCGGCTCCTAGCTACAAGTTAATTGCATGCTAGATGCCTTGGATTGGGGGTAAACCCTTCGATAACTCCTATGGAAACAAGTTGGCAAAGTCCTTCAGTAGGGTTTTTACCTCCATCGGTAGCTCTTCCTCCCCAGGTCTCATCTCTAGAAGCCTCTTGATAAGTAGATAAGTTGGTCCCTCTAGCTCCATTTCTCTTTTCAGTTTGGCTTAGGTCAATACTAAAGCCTCCTTCTTCAAGGTTCAGCTAAGTTGGGGCTATATGACTTTTACCTGCTTAGCATTCACAGGACTCAATTTCAATCTTCTTCCTCCATGCTCCATTGAACATGTATTCCTCCTGCCATCATATATAACAACTTGGTTAAACATCCATGGTCATCTAAGTAGAAGGTGGGACACACTTATGGGAAGCACATCACAAAGCACTTCATCTCAATACCTGCTTATACAAATCAGCATAGACACTTATTTGTTCACTTGTAGGGCTCCCTTATCACTGAGCTAATGAAGCTTGTAAGGTTTCTGGTGGGGCAAGGTCGACAATTTCAGCTATTGGACCATAAATGCAGAGGTTGCATTGGTGCAACTCCCACTGTCAACGATCAGCACGTATAGTGATTCATTCACCTTATACTTAATATGGAAGAGATTTTCTCTTTACTCATCTTGAGGCATAGGACTAATACTCATTGTCCTCTTTAACACTATAGTGGTCGGTATGAAGTTGCCTTCCTCACTGTAGATAACTTCTTCACTGTAGATAACTTCCTCATCGGATAGCTTAATCTATTTGTCCTCCTTCGACTCCTCTACTTCCCTATCAATACTATCGACCTCAATAGTCGGAGCCTCGCCTTTAATCACCATTATTCGTCTGTTCGGACACTAAGCGGCCATGTATCCAAATCCTTGGCATTTGAAATACTTGATCTCATTCGTCTTCCTCCTTTAACTCTAGCCTTTCTTAAACTTCCTTGGTGGTTCCTTCTTTTCTATTCGGGTAGCGTGAGTAGGTTAGGTCTCAATGACCTTGCTCGGTTCCGTTTACATAAGTCTGCTTGAAACAGGTTGGCTATTGCCTAGACAGTTGACGGGTGGTCGAAATCTTCTTGTTTAGTGCCTTTTGATCCTTTAGGTGGCTCAAATTGCATCATAGAGCGTTCTAATGATCAAGGTTTCCAAGACATCTCCAATCTCATAATTCAATTCGCCAATGAATTGAGACACAATTTGGTCTTTTGGCTCCACAACTTCGCACTAGATCATTAGCATTTGTAACTCCTTAACGTATGCATCCACACTCGATTCTCTTTGTTGCAGTTCTTGCAGTCTCTTGAAGGCATTTTGCAGATAATAGCTTGGCACGAACCTTCTCTACATAACTCTCTTCATGCCATCCCAACTCATAATCTTTCGTTTTCCTTTCCCTTTTCTAGTGGCTTGTAAGTTCTTCCATCATAAGGCGGCATAGCCGGTGAACTCCAATACAGCTAGCCTAACCTTTATATTTTCCGGTACTTTGTGGCATTTAAACTACTTTTCAATCTAATATATCTAATTTAGGTAGTCCTCAGTATCACCACTTCTAGAGAAACTTGGAATACGCAGCCTTAATCCCTTAACTCTAAGGGCTTGTATATTCCTTTCCTTAGGTTCATAGTACTCTGCCTTGTCACCTCATTTTGCTTCCTCCATAATCTCTTCAAGCACTAGTCTTTGTCTAGTGTCCTTACTAATTTCTTCAGATCGGGGTAGTTGAGCTGGGGCATTATCTTAGCCAAACTGAACATTGCCTCAGCCTTGCTGTTTACGTTCCTTCGTAGGGCTGTTTCTAGTTCGTTGTCTATCTTCTCGGATGACAATCACCAGACTAGCTATCAAATCAATAAGCTTATCCAAGCGGTCACCTGCTGAGTGAGGTGGGAAGCTTTCTTCATGTTCTTGACCATGTTGAGTACCACTTTTTTGGTTTCCTAAAGTCCCTTGTACACTTGAATCCAACATTGATGTTTACTTCATAATGACAACTTCACAACAAACACAGAGTCAACTAAATTCTGTTTTAGTGTAACGAAAATAGGGGAAAATAGAATACAAAAACATTTCTTACCACTAAAGTTCAAAGCTAACAATAGAACCACTATCACATGAGCGTAATGACAAACTATTAAAAGAATACAGTAGCAAGATCCAGCTTCGAATGTAGCCAAGCTTTGATACTAAGATGATACGAACTCGTGGATGAACACATGAACCCAATATTATACGTAACAAAAGGGGGTGAGTCTAAACCGTAAAATGGCCTGAAAAGTAAATGATAGTCGAGGGAGAGCCCGGATTCTCAAGTACCAATGCTGGATATGAAGCACCAACGCCTCACACGAGCTCAAGTTGCACTTGATATGAAATACAAGTGTGGCTAGAGGTCACTAGCCACTAGTCTAGAGAAGGTAAAAAGTCAAGTATATTCTTTTATATATCTTCTTGTAGTTGTTACATTATATGATTATTTATAGTAGTCTGTTAGGGCAAGTTCTATGTTACAGATAATTACAAAAAAATAAATTCCTATTAGCTAAATAAAAAGGAAATTACTATACAAAGAGAGACAAAATCTTGCATAGCGAACATCGTTTGTTAGAAAGGACAGTACGGTTGTCAGTAAGGATATTATGTATGCGTTTTTACTATGATTCTAACAGTATTGTGGTTCGAGCAGGGGTGGACCTCTTTTCATGCCTGTTTGGCGTTAGAAGGGACTAGATTGTGGTTTGTTTAGGGATGGCTTACCTTAGGTTAGCCTCGGAGGCTTGGCTCTTGATAGTCTTGGTTAGCCTTAGCACAGTGGAGATTACTGTACTCAGATTTGGCGCTTGGACTATGGTTTAGTGAAGGGTTCGGCTCGACATGCTGGTTGATCACCCTGGTGACATCTTGGATAACATAGAGAGCAAAGTAGCTCGATAGATTGGATTGAAGTAAGCACTACTCCTCGGTGCTTAACTCACCTCAGACAGCTCGGCGAACTACTTGAAGGAGCTCTCGAGCTCAAGAGCATGCAATCGATTCTTGATCCTTATCAAGATAGGTACTAGTAGGGTGTATAACTGAAGAGGGTAGCCACGAGTTCACCATTGTACATTGTCATTGTGAGTAGGGTTAGGTAAAAAACCTACGAATTGTTAATCGAATCAAAAACCAAACCAAAAATTCGATTTTTTACATGCTGTTCAATTTAGTATTGGTGTTTCAGTTTGTAGTTCAGTTTGGTGTAGTGAATTGAACTGTTCCATTCGAATGTAACCCGAACTGTCTTTATAATTAAAAAAGAAAACAAAAGAAGAAAGATTGTGACTTCATGAGTTCAACTTTGACTGTAGACTCTTTTGTCTTCTCTAACCCTAACACATCATGCCTACTGCCTCATCTGTCTTCCTTTCATCTTTAAAACGGAAAATACATAAGGTTCAAGGTTAAGTGGTTTTGATTTGTTTACTAAAAACATCATTAAGTTCTACTTCTCACTTATGGTCGTATTCCTGTCCATCTTGTGATCTCTCTTTTGATTTGGATCAAAACTAATCTCAAATGTTTCATATTTTTTTTAGTATATATTTTAGGTTTTCTAAATTTATCTATTAGTTTTGTTAGTGATTTAGATTTGGGTAAGTGGTATTAGAGTCTGCTTATTGTGTTGTATACTTCTTTTTTGAGATTTAAGATATGATTTTTACCTTCATTTTCTGCAAACTGCATTTAAGCTTTGTTTGTTGATGGTGATTTTTATTTTATTTTTGGATTTTTGTGTTTATTGATTAAGATTGTGAATAGAATTATTTAATTTTCCTCGTTGATGGTGTATTTGTTTTTTAGTTGTAAGATTTTATTTTTGTCGTCCTTTTATTTCTTGATGAACTTGACATGAAAAGATTTGGGGCTATAGCGCCATCAGAGAGAGTATGGTATAGGATAAATATGATATATATGGTTATATACACATACTCATAACATGGAACTATGATAAGGCAAAGTAAAATTTGGAAAAAATGTGCTAGCATTTTAGCAATGCTTTTAATTCATGTTTTGCCATTAAGGAAAAAGCTTTGCTTTAACTATTTTTCTTTTTCTTTTTTCTTTAAATTCCTTCTTTTTCTATAGACCATGGTTTTGTAACGCTTAATGTTTAAGCTATCCAATAGTCATAAAATTATGTAGTGTTCCCATAAGTGCATTCGAGATTGAGATTCTTTTGTGCTATGGACCATTTGCCTCAGTTTGAGTATACGGGTTATGAGATACTTACCTATACTAACCTAGTAGTCCTACTCACCAATGTTTAGATTAATTTGGTGTAAGCTAATGCGAAGCACTTTGGCTCATATTTTCTACAATAGATTGACTCTAGCCTTGCAGATCTTCTAGTCTTAGTTTGAACCAAAGTTGAATGAGCCTTGTTCCTTCCTTTTTCAAATATATGTGTTCAAGCTTTATCATCATCTGATATACTCTTTGTTGTAAGGGTCTTCAAGTGGGCAGCTCGGATTAATGCGTAGAGGTTGGTATTAATGTCTCGTTCAGAGTGGGAAAAAGGTATGGTCAGTGTGAAAATTCTTGTATCTAGGGAGCAATATGAGGTCAAGATTGACGAATTAGAATGATCATATTATACTTGATGTTTATTAAGGTTAACAGGAAACTTTAATTCTCAGCTATAGGTTTTAAATCTCCATTTATAATTCATTTAGTGGAAAATTAAGTTTTTAAGTCTCTTTCACCCCTTCATTTTGTTTTATTTTCATTTTTGGTATTGTAGGCTTGTAGTTGATAGTTGACCCAATTTTGGTTACATATCTAAGGAGCTATTAGTTTTTTGACGAGTTTTACATGTATTTTCATTTACTTGTATTTATGACAAAAATATTTTAAGTAGTAATAACTTTCTTCTAAGGGGATCTTTAGGCATATAAGCATCCTTGCATAGATTCACTCCTTTACGTTGTATATTCAATTAAACCTTAGTGATTATTCTGTTGGAGGGTGAAATTGCAAAAGAGATTGAAGGTATGAAGAATTTGGGGTTAATTAACTTAAGGAAGAATCGGTTCATAGGTTTGATACCAGATGGCGTTGGAAGCTGTTTCCTTTTAAGGTCTATTGATTTGAGTGGAAATTCTTTTGCTAGAAACATTCTAGAAACAATGTAATAAACTACTCACTATGAAAGCTGAATGAATTATTGTTTTTCCTATGATAGTTTATTGCCTCTCCCTTTCCAATACTTTTAAGTTTTATCAGGATTTAATATTAAAAAAAAATGGTTCAAACTGTGAACTGAATTGTTTAATTTTAGGTTCGAAAAAATTACGAACTAAGCCATACGATTAGGTTCAGTTTAGAAAAAAATTGAATTGTTAACTTTAGGTTAAGTTCAGTAAGAGGGAGGGGAGTGAATCGTACTACACTGAATCGTGCCTACTCTTAGTTGTGAGGGAAGCTTGGGGCTACTCATCTTTGGTAGTTTTGGTATTTTATTTTTATTTTGTTGTTTTTTTTACTAACTCCGTATGTGTATTTGGAGCCCTTCAACTCTATGACGATGGCTTCAAGCATACCTTGGTAGAGGCTTACGAGAAGAGGTTCTGAGAAAAGGTTAAGAAGGGCAAGATGAAGGCCAAAGCTCAAGTGACCTCTACTATTGCTTAAGGAGGTGAAGACTTTCTTCTAGTGAAGACTTTCTTCTAAGGAAGATGAGCAAGAAGAATGCTGTTGACCCCTTAAAGTAGAAGAGGAGAAAGTAGGGCATAGGGTCCTTGTTAGTGCATGAAGTAGTTGAGGTTGTGCCAATAGGGATCCCCCTTGAAACCATTGTAGTACAAGCTTTGGAGGAGGGCTTGGGGAGACCTATGTCCATATCTACTATCGGGATGGCTCTTATGATGATGGGACGGGAGTTTAGTAGTAACAGTAGCAGTAGGCGAGGAGCTCGGAGGAGACTTAGGAAAACTGTGAGGTCGAGGTTTTGGAGGTTGATGATGAGTTGGAGCATTCATTTAGCCATCATAGAGGGAAGGAAGTAGCTTCGATGTCTATGGGTTTGGACCCTCATATGCTCTTTTGCGGGAAGAATTATCCTAACATCACATCGATGGCGCTAGTGAAGCTGTATGAGGCCATGACGGTCTACAAGTACGCCTTCTTGCATTGTTGTGGGATTCTTTGAGGGGTATGTGTCTTAGTTCTTGTCTTTTTCCTTTTCATTAATACTAGGTGCTTGATAGTTAATCCTCTCTTTTTTGTTGCAAGCAGTTTATGAGAGGACTGCTAACTAGAGGGGGAGGTCTCTAAGCCTTGGGAGGAGGTCAAGGCTAAGAGGAAGAAGAATGATGACTTAGACTTAACCTATGGTTACCTCTAGGAGGAGAGCAAGAAGGTTGTTGATGAGGCAACTCGTATGAAGGTCAAAGTTGAAGTCCTGAGGAAGAGTGTTAAGGAGCTCAAGGCTTTCGTGGATGTTTATGAGTGCGAGCTAGCTAAGGCAAGAAGGGAGGTAAATAGGAAGGGAAAGGAGTTCAAGGAGGCTTAACTAGGCTCTAGGTTCGTGAAGCCGAACTGAGGGATGATCGTGGTTAGATTTGTGCAAGTAGGTTAAACCGGGCTAACCTAACTTAACCCAATTTGGCTTGTAGGTTAACTGGGCTTGGTTCATTTAGCCCACTTTTTAAATTGGCTAAAGAACCTTAGCCTTAACCCATTTAAAAAGTGGGTTAAATAGGTTATGGACTAAAGGTGTAAATGTGGCAAACCAGCTAACCAAAACGGGCTCACTTTAGCCTACGAGTTAAACATGTTGGGTTCATTTAGCCTGATTTTTAAATAGATTAAAAGACCTCGACTCAAACTTGATTAAAAAGAGTTGAACAAGCAGGCTTATAGGCTAAAACCCATTTTCACATCTTTAGTCGGGACCTGATGTTGGAGGCCATATAGCGAATCTTTGAGGATATCACTTCAAGGCATAGCTTCAAGAATGCAACTGCGGAGGTTGGGTTAGAAGGAGGGAGCAGTAGAGGCTTAGGAGAAGTACCTTTCCCTTAACCTAAGCTTTCTCCATTTGCTTGATGAGAGGACTATTAAGTCCAGTGACAGCTTCGAAAGATCTGTTGCTACAGGTAACTAGGAAGATTAGGCCGGGGACTAGTAGGAGCTCCTCACCTTTGTTTTACTTTCCTTTTGTCTACTCCTATGTACATATTCTTTTTTTCTTTAATTTTTCCTTTCTTTTTTATTGTATTTAGGGCTGGGATGCTAGCCCCTAAAGCCTTATACGTATGACCAATGAATGAAAGTAATTTTTCTTAAAGTGATGTTGTCTCCTTATGACTTGTCTTTTTATTCTAAGCTTGTTTCCCATGTTTTTTTTTTAAAATGTTAACACATGCTTGAGTATCTAAGCACTCATGAAACTATCGGGGTTTGGGTATGCTTGGGTAGGTCTTTAAGAGTTTAAGTCACACTTAGTGCTCAGCATAATAGTTCCTTAACTAGGTCATCGCCAGCTTTTCATGTTGACCCAATTTTGTCCACTTCAATTAGTGTTTTTTTCCAAGTGTTTAGGTAATCCTTAGAGGAGTCCTTCTATTGAGGAGTACTGTAAGCAGGCTTGTGGACTTCATGAATAAGTCATACTTGGTTCAAAGCACAACCTTCATAGGCTACCAAATATTTGTGGGCTTAGTATATGAACCAAGTTAATATACTTAGTCCAGAACATTAATCCTTCGGGTGTAAGTACCACTTGGTTATTCATGGTTAAGGATGTAAATCGACCCAGTAAGCTTGGGGCTTAGGTCTCTTGAGTGTATGGATTGGTAACAGTGCTTAGGCATTGAGGATGTACATCGACTCAACTATGTTTGGGGCCTTTCTTCCATCGAGTGTTTGTGTTGGCGAGGGGTAGGGCTCAATGATGATCGAACCTATAAATAAGTGTTTGGAGTAGATCAAGAGAGAAGAGTAAAAAAGTGTATAGAAACTCATCTTTTATTAATCTCATAGATATTTACCTGTACATCAAACTCTTCATAACACTTTACAAAAGATAGGGCCTTAAGTTGTTGGTGTTCCATGTCCTTAGGACGAGTTATCTATTAAGAGTTTCCATTTTGTAAGCTTCATTGCCCACATCTTTCCTCACTCACAAAGGGTCCTCCTAGTTTAGTAGAAGCTTTCCTTACCCTTCATGGGAGCTCATAGCCTTTAGCTTGTGACATAGTAGGTCTTTAGCTTTTGTGCCTAAACTTCTTACTATAATACTAGGCCACCTACTACTGATAAGCAGCTACCTAAGCTTTGGCGACTTCACGTATCTTGTCGATGGTGTCGAGACTTAATTATAAGGTTGTTTGGTTGGTGGTAGTGTTGAAGTTCTAAACCCTGCTCATTGGTAGCTTTAATTCGATGGGTAGTATGGCTTTAGAGCCAAAGGCAAAGCGAAATGGCATCTCTTTGATTTTTGTGAGTTGTTTGGTACCTTCAAAGAATGGTTGAGAGCTTTTCAGCCTACTTCCCCTCTACTTACTCTACTCTCTTCTTCAGGTTATCAAGGACTATCTTATTGATGGCTTTGACTTGGCTGATGGACTAAAGGTAGGCCAACGAGATGAAGTGGAGTATAATGTAGTGCTTCTCATAAAAATCCTTGAGTTTAGTGTTGTTGAACTGCTTGCTACTTTTCATGATCAAGATGTAAGGCAGTCCGAATCTAATGAAGATGTTGGTGAAGACGAAACCTTTAACTACTCTTGTTGTGATACTGGCAATTGTTTAAGCTTTAACCCACTTGATGAAGTAGTCTACGGCTACTAAGATGAACTGACAGCTCCTGGACACTTTGGGGAAGAGTCTAAGGACATCGAGTCTCCATTGGGCAAATGGCCATGGGCTCATTATGGGGTGGAAGTTGGTGCTCAGGGCATAGCTAATAGGTACATGGTTCTGGCACTTGTAGCATTTTTGCACCATAGCTTTTACATCTTCTTTCATCATTAGCTAGTAGTAGCTAAGGTAGAGAGCTCGGATGTAAAGCACCTAGGCCTAGATAAGATTGCTATAGACCCCAACATGTAACTCTTTGAGGGCTTAGATGCCCTCCTTAGGTTTAAGGCACTAGAGGAGTAGGAAATTATGCCCATGGTAGTAAAAGAAGTTGTCAATGATGATGTAATTTACCGTGCTATAAGCCAGCCTCTTGGCCTTACTCTTGTTCTACGCAATGCCCCAGTCTTTAGATAGTCAAGGATTAGAACCATCCAGCAAGGTTCGATGGAATAGGGTTGGATCTCTAGCACTTTGTTTTATTGCTTTTCGATTGTGTGCTTAGGGACATAGTGTAGGAAGATCTGCTTGTCATTCTTGTAGGGTAGTGGGATGGCTATGGACGCAAGCTTTGATAGCCTATCTACCTCAAAGTTCTCTAGTTAAGAATTTTGTCTATGTTCTACAAGATGAGGCCTGAAGCCAAGTCCTATACCACTTAGAGATACTTTGTCATGGTCTCTCGCTTGAAGTCGTGTTCCCTTTTAACTTATTGCACCATGAGCATTGAGTTTGAATAGATTTCTACCTTCTTAATCTCGATGTCTTTAGGGATCTTTAGGTTGGCAATGAGTGCTTTATACTCGACTTCATTGTTGCTTGTTAGGAATTTGAACTAAAGCACATATAAGACCTTAATACCATAAGGCCCTTACAAAACTATGCTTATTTCACCCTTCTTCTTACCCACCCCACACTCCCTCCCCCTTATTCCCCCCAATCTTAAGTGGAGGATCCATCAACATGGAGAGTTTACGTTAGTATGTCAATTTGTATAGGTGCTTCCTCTTCTCTAGTATGCTTGACGATGAAGTCTATGAGAATACATGCCTTAATAGCGTACCTTAATATAAACCGAACTCTATGAGCATTGAGCTTGAGTGAATGCTTGACCATGTGACCAAACGCATTAGGCTTTTACAAGATGGTTCTTAGCAACTGGTCAATGAAGATGACGATGGGATGAGCTTGAAAGCACAACAATAGCTTCCTCATAATGATGACGACTGTCACACCCCGAATAGGAGAAGTCGTACCAGTCTCGCTGTGTAAACTAACTTAAGATAGAAGTTGGCCTTATAGCTATTATTGTAGATATAGTCCATATAAGGCATACATGACTCAATTAGCTTGAAGCATTTATTTTGATACTTGTTAATAATTAGACCTATTGTACATTTTTATAAAATACCTATTTTATTTAACATGTTGTCCGATAAAATAATAGTATTTACATAAACATTTTATCTCTAGAGTTATAATTTACAATTAGAGTTTACTAAAAGCGATAGGTTTTAAAGTTTATTTACAATAAGATAAGAAACCAATGGGCATCCTAGGGAATTCCCAATTAGTTTCCTTAAAACTGAAAAGGACATTCAAAGGCTCAAATTTAGTGAATTCTTTGTTCCTCACTTTCTAAACTAAACTATACACTAACTTGGGGGTGATGATATTTGAACATCCTGACCTTTACTCGTCACCTATAAAAGAGTCTATGAGGATATGAGTACGATTAGATCAGTAAGTGGGATAAAGTTAGAAAAGTATCATACAATCACAAATAAAATTATTAATTATGATTAAAATGCAATGTAATCAATTACTTACAACGTTATTTGGACCATTATGAGGTCATCTACTTTAACTTGAAATGAGGAGTTTTTCTACGACGCAAAATTGGACTAAATTTGGGCTTGTGAAATGGAGAATACCTTCCTCTCATGACCACCTTCAAACTACGAACCACGACCTATACCTTTGCGGTGACCTCTTCGCCTGTCATTTAGTTCAACTAACGATGGGAAAATAACTATTTTAGCTATCCTCATCGAAAGGAGTCAGTATTTGGTTTAACACTCCTAATCATTTCCCGTAACGATTGCTATGCATGTCTAGTTAAATTAGTCATCAAATCACTCTTAATTCCATTTAAGAGTAGCCAGATAAGTCCATAACAAAACAAAATGAAATAATTATGCAAAATAACACTCCAAAGAGTTTAACTCCTGTTAAAATCAGAATATCAAGCATATACATAGTATGCGCACAAATAGCTAATTTACAACTACAATCAAAATACTCTTAAGCTTCCAAAAATTTTAATATAGTATCTCAATAAGTAGTAAAACCACAATCCCAACTTATCTATCCAGATGCTCACTATGGAAGACTCATGTATTTAATGCTCTATTTATTAGGAGACCCTATATATATATATATAAAACCTAGATTTAGTTTTCGTAAGAGTTGCGAAAACATTTGGATTCTATTTATTTGTATTCTGTTAAACGATTATATATAAATATAAATATAAATATTTATATATCTAAATTATATTATTAGTTTCCTTATATAATGAAATATAGTTTTATTATATAAGTCAAATTAAGTTATTAAATATCGATAATATATGCAGTTATACTATTACATATAATATATCATTTCGATCGTATTGAAACTTACTTTTAATCAATTAAATTATGTGTAATTACGGTAAGGTTATTGTGGTATGTAAATTCTCGTAATATTATATAGATATAGGTTATATTACCTAGGATGGTCCGATTTTAGTAAAAATAGTGTCATTAGATTCATGCATACCTAACGATATGTATTATGGGTTTTATTTTGGAATATGATTTCTAAAGGGTATTTCAAGTTTCTAATATACTTATACGAGCCTATAGTAAATGTTATCGTATTATACTTATTTTATGTAGTTAAACTATATTTTATATAATTTGCCAATATAACTCACTAATATAGATATTATCTAACCCTAATATGTATATATCATACCTCGGTCATAATTTATTTTTATTAAATTTGATTAGCATGTATCTTTATAGTTTTTATTTCAATATTTATCATATTTAACCTAGTATTTAAACTATTTTGTTACATAAATTTGTAATAAATAGCTCGGGTCACCAAATAACTTCTCGAAAATTTCTATGGACTCCTAAAATTATGGGGAACTCAATTAGTATATGATTCAATGCTATCGAGTTTATCACCTAAACGCTTATAATTACAATTTTATTCCGAAATTGCATTTAATTAAATTTTCAATATATCCTAACATCAATATGAATCACTAAAAGTCAATATATGTCATTTTTATCAATTAATTTTATAAAAACCTATTTATTTCACTTTTTCACCCTAATTCTAGTTATTTTTAGGGCTAAAAGTAACATTAAATATTAAAAATACTTAAATTAAAAATCTGACTACATAGCAATCAAATATATATTATGTGTATTCTATAGAAAAATTTTAAGCTAGAAACTACATTTGTTATATTTAAGTCAAAATTCAGATTAATAGTGACTTTCTTAAGTAAATACATAAAATATTCTAAATTTTATAAATATAAAGATATCAAATGAAAGCATATCTAAAATAACCTAAATATAAATTTTTTCATAATTTTCTTGATTAATCTAATTTTTTAGAAAATTGGGTAAAAACAGGGTAGAAATTTAACTCGCTTATTCATCAATGCTCTGGCGATCGGTGGTAGATGGGGAGTTGTCGACAAGGCCAAATGGTAGGTGGGCTACTAGGTGGAGAAGTCGTGTAATAATAGATTCATGTTTGGGTTGGGAATTAGTAAGGAACGGTCCTTGCTTTGTTTTATGTATTTTTTTTTTCTAAATTATTTCTATTTTCTAGATTTCTCTCTCTCTCTCTCTCTATACTCTAGGTTTCAACTTACTAAACTATTGTTGTTTTGATGTAGATTCCATTTATAGGAGTTGGACTTGTTGCCAAGAATTTTCTTTTGATTTTTTTTTCCCTTTTTGATTTAAGTATGAGGTGTCCTTATCTAAGTGATTTGGTGTTGAATCGTCTATTCAAGCTATTAGGGAGATGCCATGATAAATTTCCACTAATTTCTTGAATTTTATTTGCCAGTTAGATAGGCTTTAGTTGATATTTTAGTTAAATATTAGTATTTTATGTATACTGTATTGATATTTAGTATATTTAATTATATATGTATATATATATCCCATATGTACTATGCATAGTGTGTAATTATCCTTATATAATTATATTCATAGTATATATTTTATTTTTAATATATGTTTTCTACTTATTTTTATGAGTTTATCTCATATTATATATAATTACATAATTTCATGTTAATTTATGAGTATAATTATTATATATATCGGGTATACTCTAAAAAATACGTGTATACTGATATAGTATATTATACTATATTAGTTTTTTATAGCCTAATTAACTCATTTCTAAGTCATTGTCGTATTCCGAGCTCAATTTTAGTGATTTCTATAATTTTTTACTCTATATTGAATAATCGCATTTTTAAGGGTAAAATTGGCATTTTGAGTCATTATTTTTTAAATCTAATTTTGCTAGGTCACTTAGACTAACTTTTCTAATTTAGTCATAAAGTTTAGGTTCAATCAGATAAGTTTCCTTAAAGGCCCTAAATTTAGGTTCGATTGCCATAAATGCGATTTTAGAGGCTCATAACTATGACTAGGGCAAGCTTCTCTACCCATGTATACTTAGTCTTTCAGCCTTGCAATATATGGTTGACGTAGTAGACTGGTTTATGCTCTTATCTATCTACTTGGACGAGCATAGAGGATAGTGCTAGGTCATTGATTGTTAATTATAAGTAGAGTTCTTCCCTCGAAATTACCTTGGAGAGTACGATTAGGCATGTTAAGAACCGCTTGAGTTTGTCAAATGCAATCTATCATGGTTTTGTCTAGGTGAACTCTAATGGATTCTTTAATAGCTTAAAGAATTCAAAGTACTTGTTAGCACTTTGAGATACAAAGTAGTTAAGCACGGTAAGTACTGGTGAGCTGTTGCACTTCCTTGATGGTTATAAGGGCTATCATGTTGTGAACAGCTTCAATCTTGTTTGGATTGGTCTCGATGCTATCCTCTGTGACCACAAAGACAAGGAACTTGTTCGAGACCACCCCAAATATGTACTTTTAGGGATTAAGCTACGTTTGATATTTATAGAGAGTATTGATGTGGTCAACATTATCTCTCCTCTTAAGATCATGTCGTCGACGTAGACCTTGATATTTCGTTCAAGCTATGGCTTGAAAATTGTTGTCACCAACCTCTGATATGTTACCTTAACATTCTTGAGGCTAAGGGACATGACTTTATAATACTATGCATCGAAGTTTGTGACAAAGGATGTGTACACCTTGTCTTTGGGGGCCGTATGTATCTAATTATAGTCTGAAGAGGCATCTATGAAGCTGAGCATTTCATAGCCTGACATCGAGTGAACGACCTAGTCGATCCCAAAGAGAGGGAAGTAGTCCTTTACGTAGGCCATATTGAGAGCTATGTAGATTACATATATGCACCACTTTCTGTTGGCTTTCTTTACTAGCACTATGTTAGCTAGCTAAGTTGGGTAGTGCTCCTCCCTCTTGAATCCAGCTTAGAGTAACTTTTGCACCTCATGCTCAATGTGGCCCATCGCTTGAGTGCAAAGTGCCTTATCGTCCATTTAATAAGCCATACACTAGATCTACTTAGAGGTAGTGCATCGCCATAGGGATGTGATGATGCTTAGAATCTCCTTAGGGAGGAGGCAAAAATGTTGGAGTTAGATTAAAGGAAGTTGATAAGTTAGTCCCTATGTTCGACGGATAGCGACATCCCTATCCACATAATCTTCTCAAGGCTGCTCTTAAACTGTATTTCTTTAGTCTTCTTTACAAGCTCTCCCCATGAGCTATGTGCTTCCTCCAGCCCCAATTAGATGTGCATCACTTGGTCACGAGTGATGTCTTTGAGGTAAAGTGATCTTAATAGCTTTTAATTGCCTCGAGCTACACTAATTCCCGTAGGTGTAGGAAACTTTATCTTCGGGTATTGTTGGCTAATTCACATATGAAACTTATTGAGGCTTGGTCTCCTTAGTACAATGTTATATAGGGACCAATAATCAACAACAAAGTCTACCAACAATGAGGTGACATACTTGCCATTGCCTAGCTGGACGAAGAGGGTAATGAGGCCCTTGGCTAGCACAGATTTTCCGTTGAAGTTAGCTAAGCTTTGCCTATAGCGTCGTAGGGCCTCCTCGAGTTGATCCTTCATTTGTTCGTAGACATGATAAAAAAGGATGCTCATAGAGCTACCATTGTCTATGAACGTCTTGGGGACATCGAAATAACTTATCTCCATGTTGATGACTAGAAGATCAATGTATGGGTACTCGACGCCTTACTTGTCCTCAATAGAGAATAAGATGGTAATGTCGATCTTTGGTCTCTTACCTTGGATTGAGAGGACTTCATGGTGTACTTTGAAGAGGAAAAGGTATCCCTTAGCCCCGGTCATCTAGTGATTGTTTGGACCCATCCTCTCTTACCCTGACATTGCTGGTTATTGGGCTTATGCTATTGTTGTTCATTTGTTTGGCATTGTTGGAATGTTCGTTGAACCTAGTTTCTCTTGTTAGCAATGAGGTGGTTAATGTAGCCTTTATGTATGAGGACTTTAACTACGTTCTTCAAGTAGCGACACTCATTTGTGTTGTGTCCGTACATATTATGGTAGTCACAAAACTTGCCTAATTCTATGGTTTTTGGCATCTCCTGAACCTAAGGAGGCCTCAAAAGTTATTTTCGCACCTCATAAAGGACATTGTTGAAAGGGTGGTTGAGTAAGGTATAGTTAGTATAGTTAGCAAGCTTTTGCTTCTACTTCTCTTGGCGCTCCCTCTTCGAGAAGGATAGCCTATCACATCGAGGACTGAGGCAATCCTTGATTGAGCTTCTTCTGTTATGGCTCTTTATCTTGAGCTTTACCCGAATGGCATCCTATTAGGCAACATGCTTCTTCACCATCCTTATGAACTCATCGAAAGTCTCACGACGGTTGAGTGCAATTGCCTTGAGCAACTTATTGGAGGGGTTAACTCTGTTTATAATGGCTTGGAGTGCGACCCTTATGTCAAGCTTTAGCACTTGGAACTTAGCTAGGTTAAAGCACTCTAAGTAAGCCCTAAGCGTTTTGTTAGGTCTCTACTTGACGTTGTAAAAGATTAAGGAATTCTTGAGTGGTACTTTGGCACTTAGGAAGTGCTGTTGGAACTTGACCGTGAGCTCGTCAAAAGAGTAGATAAAGCTGTCTTTTAGGATGTTGAATCGCAACAACGCTGCCTTCATCATGGTACAGAAGTGCATTAGATGTTCATCGGGGTCACTTGAGCCATCGTACGTGTTGAGATGTAGGATTTGAGCACCATATGGAAAGGTTTTGTTGTGGACAGTGACCTAGAATAGATAAAGCCGGTTGCTGAATAGGTCCAAGCTTACCGAAAGCTTGAAAAGGAAGTGATAGGGAATGTGCGAAAGAACAAATACGAATGAAACAGCAAGTAAAACCCCCCATGAACAGTTCTAATGATATGATACTCCAATAGAACTTTTGAGGACTCACAATACAACTTGATATGACGCATGAGATGGTTCAATGAGGTTACTCGCTACTTAACCTTGCTTAAGGGTTAGGATAAGAGTGAAATGAATATAAATGATTTACGAGAGACAAATGTCAAGTGTATCAATGTTCAATTTGCCTTACAGCTACAAGTACAAGGAGTATTTATACCCAAGAATTTAAGGTAACATGCCTTAAAAGGAAAAGACAAAAAGGGTATTACCTTAAAAAAGTAATGTGTAAGAATACAAAAGGGTAAAAATGAATATTTAAGAAAAGTAATGATTAGTATGGTAGATTCTACACATGGTCTTGTACATGTAGTGGCGACACATGTAAGGGCAGACAAAAGTGTACCGTTAGGGTACTTGTTTGAGTAAGGGTGGCTGTGTCAATTCGGAGTCTCTCTTTTTCAGTTTCTAATCAAGAGTGATGCCAAATAAGTGGTTGGCTCGGGCGTGAGTAAGTAGGTGTACGTAGTTTAACAGGTATCTCAGCATTTTAGCATTCGACACACAATCTCTAAGAGATGGGAAGTCATGCGACTTGGCATGTAGAGTTGCTCGGCAAAGAGATATTCAACCTTGGCAGGAGTCTGTTGGAACAAAAGGATCTAACTTGCTAGTCCCTCTAGTCCTCGGGCTCGGTTGCGGGTTAATGGTTCAATAACCTGATTCCTATCATTCCCTTCAAGTTGATTTGGATTTAGGATCAAATCCGTACGATCTTTAGTTAGCTCTCTGTCAAGGTGATAGGGACTAAGGTTAGTAATGTTGAAAGTGTTAGATACCCTGTAATCATCGGGTAGCTCTAACTTGAAGGCATTATCATTGATCTTCTGAAGGATTCTAATGGGTTCTTCAACTCTTGTAGATAAGTTGTTCCTCATTTTGCTCATAAATCGTTCTTTGTTGAGGTGTAGCCATACTAAGTCTCCTTGTTGGATTGTTTAGCCGTCTTACCTTTGGCCTTCTCTTACATTCTTCTAGTAGCTTAGTAGATATGTCAAGTGACTTTGTTATAGATGTGCTAAAGGGATTTTGCTCTAGCTCTTGCATTTGGGTCTTTTTGCTTAGATTCCGGCATGGCCATTTGATTGAGGGGAAACTTAGGATTAAAACCATAGAAAACTTCAAGGGGGTTTGTTTAGTGGTGTCATATACTATTTGATTATAAGCAAATTTAACCACTGGCAAGCAGACATTCTAATTGGCTAAGTTATTGCCCACTATAGCTCAAAGCAGTAATCTTAAAGTACGATTAACCACCTTTGTTTAGTTGTCAGTTTAGGAGTGACAGGAGATACTGAATAAGAGTTTGGTCCCCATTTAATGCCACAAGATCCTCTAGAAATGGCTTAACAACTTCTGGTCTCTGTTAGAGACTACACTTTTCGGTACACCATGTAACCATACAATCTCCTACAAGAAAAGAGAAGCAATAGCTTAAGCATTGTTAGTTTTGGCATAAGGCACAAAGTGCGCCATCTTGCTAAATTGATCCATGACAACCATTACAGAATCTTTGCCTCAGGCAGTTTATGGTAATTTGAGGACAAAGTCCATGCTAAACTTAGTCCATGGTTTTGTTAGAACAAGCAAGAGTATTGCTTTCTCTTGCTCGGCTTGACATTTGGCTTTTTTGCATACGGTACAGCTTTCAACAATTCAGTGCATATCTGGCCTCATTCTCGGCTAAAAGAATCGACTACTTAGCAATTCATATGTTCTTTTCTCTTTAAAATGCCTAAATAGTCCTCTACTGTAGGTTTCCCTAATCAGTAGCTCCCGCAATGAATAAATCGACATGCATAATTTTTCCCCTCTAAACAAGTAGCCATCTTCTACATGATAATTGTCTACCATTCTTCCATCAATACATCGTGCATGCAGAGGTCCAAAGTGTGGATCCTCAGAGTATTGCTCTTTGATTCTTATGAAACTAAATAATCTGGTTTGTAGTTACTTAGGAGTACATGTGTTCTCGGAAGAGCATCAGCAAATACATTGCTCTTTCTTTATTTATATTATATTAAAGAATCGAATCCTTTTAGGAATTCAACCCATCTTATCTACCACTTTGACAATTTAGTCTGACTTTGGAAGTACATTAAGGACTCATGGTCAGTATAGATGACAAATTCTTTTAGTTGTAGGTAATGCTTCCACACTTGTAGTGCTCGAATCAGCGCTAAGAGTTCTTTGTCTTACACAGAATAGTTTAGCTAAGGTCTTCTAAGCTTTTTACTGTAAAAGGCAATTGGTCGGCCTTCTTGCATTAGGACAGTGCTTATCCCAATGCCTGACGCATTGCACTCCAGCTCAAATATTTTCTTGAAGTCAGGTACAACTAACACCAAGGTGGAGGTCAATCTTTCTTTTATCTCGGCAAAACTCCTCTCCTCCTTTTCTCTTTATTAGAAGTCGGTGTTCTTCTTTATCAGCTTAGTAAGTGGTGCGGTAAGGGTGCTGAAATTCCTGATGAATATTTTGTAAAATGAAGTTAGTCTATGGAAACTTCTCACGTTGGCACAAGTAGTTGGAGTTGGCCACTTGATGATTGTTCGAATCTTATTATCATTTACTCATAAGCCTCCTTTACTTATTATGTAGCCTAAGAATATCGCTTCCTCTTGGCAAAATCAATACTTCTTGAGATTGCCAAATAATCTCTTAGCACGGAGGATATTTAGTTTAGCTTAGAGATGTTCACAGTGACTCGGCATGCCAGTACAAGACTAGGATGTTGTCAAAGTACACCATAACATACTTCCTTATCAGATTTCTCAACACATGGTTCATTGGTCTCATGAAAGTGCTTAGGGCATTCAATAAGCTAAAGGGCATGACCATCCATTTATAAAGTCCATGTTGAGTCTTGAACGCAATTTTCCACTCATTTCCTGGCCTTATGCGAATTTGATAGTAATTGGACTTCAGATCAATCTTGCAGAAGACCTTAGCTCCACTCAGCTCATCCAGCATGTCTTCTAACTTTAGAATAGGATACCTATACTTGATTGTGATCTTGTTCGCGGCTAGGCTATCTATATACATCCAGTAAGTTTCATCCTTTTTCGACACTAGAAGCACTAGTACAATATAAGGGTTGAAACTTTTCTTAACATATCCTTTCTTTAGTAACTCGTTGACTTGTTGTTAGAGCTCAGAAGCTTGTTTAGGACACATTCGGTAAGTAGGCTTATTTGGTAGGGCAGCATTAGGTATTAAGTCAATGCAATGTTTTATACCTCGTTCGGTAGTCAATTTAGAGTCTCCTCTTTTAGTCTCTTAGTAAGAGTGATGCCGAATAAGTTGTTGGCTCGGGCTTGAGTGAGCAGGCGAGCGTAATTTGGTAAGTATCTCAGCATTCTGGCATTTGGCATACAATCTTCGAAAGATGGGAAGTCATGTGACTCAGCATGTAAAGTTGCTTGGCAAAGACATACTTGACCTCAACAGCAGTCGACTGGAACAGGAGGATCTACCTTGCTAATCCCTTTAGTCTTTGGACTTGGCTTTGGGTCAACGGTCCAGTTACTTGATTCCCATCAGGTTTCCTCTAAGATGATGGGCGTGAAGGGGCTCCTGTTCGTACCTAGCCTTAACAGCTAAGTCAAGGATTTGGCTAGCTTTTACTTACACATGATATAGGCATGGCAAATGTGCTTGTCTAACTCTTAGACATTCATCTCCTCAAGCAGCTTTTGAGAGTAGCCTTAGGAGAGTTCCTTGGGCACCTTATTGGTGCTTGATTGCTTACCCAACATGAATGCCTTGTCATGATTGATGCTCAACCGATTATAGAGGTCTTCAGAGGGATGGCAATTGTGGTAAACACGATCACATGGACGTGCTGGGTTTATGGGGTGTTAAGGAGTACCTACTCTACTTGCTGGCCAATTGGATGAGTTAATGGAGGGGTCATCGTGGTGAGCCTTGTATTAAGTCTTTTGTAAGGGTGTAGATATCTAATTTTTGCCCCCTTTATTATTATTATTATTATTCTTTTATTTCTTCAATAGGTCCTAAATTAGTAAAAACACAAAAAAAATTTAAAGAAAAAAATTTAGAAAAAACAAGAATTTTAGGAAAATACAAAAAAAATTTCAAAAAATAAGAAAATTAGATAAGAAACAATTCAGAAATTTAGAAAATAAGAAAATTTGTTTAAAAATTTAGAAAATTGAAAAATTACAAAACAATTAGAAAAGTTGAAAAAAATAAAATACTTTTGAAAATAACATTTCATTAAGATAGAATTTTTATTTTAGATTTAAAATTTGGACCGTTAAACCTAGGCATAGATTTAGGTCTAGCCTAAGCTGACTGAGTCTATATGTGCGGCATAGGTCAACGGTTTAATGGTTAACACATGGACTTGGTTTGGATATTGAGTGTGAGGTCTTGGGTTCGAATCTTGGAGAAGGCATGAACAAGTTTTTTATTTTTCATCATATCAGGGACTGTCACGTGTCAGGATCTCATTGTGCTACGTATTCTAACACATGGTTGCATCGGCTTAGACGACCCATGCTGACATGGCTTTACATGGCATGCCACGTCAACTACTACGTGTCATTATTGACACGTGGCACGTTGGTTGGTCGGAATTGCTGATGTGGCGCCATGTCAACTCCTTTTTCCCTCCCTTTCCTTCCTTTTTCTCTCCCTTTCTCCCTTCTTTCCTGCAATTTCCTTCTTTTTCCTTAGACTTTCCCGCACAAAGCCTAGCTGGTCAACCTACTTTCTCATCATTTTTGACCCCCTTTAAGCAGCAATTTTGCCAAATTAATGGTGAAATTGCAAACTACGCATGGCCTAGTTTCTAATTTACTCAAAATCTTATCCTCATTCACGATTATGCACATATGAAATCAAATTTAAAAAGCTAAAAATGTTTCTCATGTCAAAACTCATCAATAACATTCAATTCAATTTTTGAATCTTGCCATGTATAACTGATGCTAGATTAGTATAAATTGGACATCCACAAACACAGAGAACTTCCCAAAAGCCTTTAGAATCAACTCGCAAGGCTCTCTTTCTCTCTTGCCGATCGCTTTCTCTCTCTACCAAGCTTTCTCTCTCTTTGAACCCTTCTCTCAAGCCACTCTTAAACCAAGCCACTACCATGATTGAGCCCTTTGTAGCTTAGGCTCTCCAACCCAACCTCTCTCGACTGTCGTCATACCCCTTAGCAGCCCCAAAGCCAAACCCTTACCACTACCACCACGCCTCATTCGGACCACCACTAAACACCACCCTAAGCACTAACCAACCACACCATGACAATCCCCAACACCCTTAACCTTAAACCCAACCAATCACCTGCCTCTAATAGCCATGCTATGCACCACCTAAACGCCATTGCCAACTACTACCATCATACCACCATCAAATGGCCACTTTAAGACGTAGCCCCTCCCCAAGTCTAATCCTAAACACATAAATTCGTCCTTACCACCAAAAAATTTGGTTCGATTCTTCTTGAGCCATACCTAGCCGATGCTATTGTTGAAGTAGAGTTAGAGACGACCCGGATCCGCATAGCCTAACCCGAAGACCCACAATCTAACTTGATTAACCTGTTCCCGGTCCAACCTAAGCTCTCAATTGCATCTGAACCCTTTTTTATTTTTTATTTTTTTTGGTTTAGTATTTTTTTATTTATTTGTTTGTTTTATTTATTTATTCTTGTAAGTGTAAATTGTAATGTAATCATAAAGAAAAAAAAGAGAAAAAGAAAGAGGAGGAAAAAAAAAACAGAGAAGAAAAGAGTATTTTTGTTTTATTGTATTTTATTTTTCTGTTTTTAATAAAAATAGATAAAATATAATAAGTAATAAATAAGGTGACATGATAAAAATAAAATAAAATAAGTAGGATAGGGAATAAAATTGTTTTTTATCACTTAGAAAAATTGATTTCAAAAAAATATATATAAATAAATAAATAAAATAAAAAATAAATCAGCCATTTTCCAAATTAGCATTATTTAGAATTTCCAAAAATAAAATCCAATTTGGGACCCTTTTTAAAAGTTTTCTTAAATGAACTAAAATTGAGTAAAAAATGTAAACTTGATCATTTTGAAGAATTAAAACTAACAACCCACTAAAGTTTTCATTAAACGAACTACGAAAGTCTGATCACAAATAACGGGTACGTAAACACCTGTATGTTAGTACGAGGTGACTTAAAATACAAAAATTTTTATTTTTCCCCCATTTTTTAGATATTCATGTAAATTGATCAATTTAGTCACGTGTATCATAATTAACTCTTTTAGAAATAAAAAAAGGGTATATTTGAAAAGCGAAGTTAAATTTGAAAAGTTAAAAAGTGATACCCATTTAGGGTTTAATAAATCAACCCTCGAATCTAGATCTTTAGTTTTCAAAAAACTGTTTTTATAAATTGGTTTTTAAATCGATAAACCGGTAGCTAAGTTATAACCAATCCATCCAATTGGTTATAACTTAACTCTATTTCTCAACTTTGATTGGGTGGCAACTCCAATACCTTTTCAAATTGGAAAAAATGGTTTTTTTTTTTTAAACCCTAGTCGAGGATTGGTATTAAATAAGTAAGGTTTAGTACTGATCAATTTAAAGAAAGCCTAATTGTATAAAAACAATCGAGAGGTGAAAAACCAAGCTCGATAAAAGGTAAAGCCACAACTTCTTTTTGTAAGGTGGCTTTTTGTTCTTGAGTTTTGCGGTTTGCCTCCATCATTTGATAAAACATCTCCTTTAACTGATCAAACTTCGAAGGCAGATCAGCCTATATTAGTAGTGGTGGTGGTAGCAATTGATTATCGTCGTCTTGGTGAGTAACTCAAGGATTATTATGTTTGCTTTTGGCCATTTGTGATGGATTGGTAGTAATGGTAGATGCCAAATGGTGATGCGTGGATTAGTGATGGGTGGATTAGTGATGGGTGGTTACTTGGTGGTCCAATTGTCGTACGTAATGGTAAACCTACAAAAAAGTCCCTTATAGCTATGCTAGTAAAGGACCTTTGGTGCTTAAGTTAGTAAAGGAAAGGAAAAGAAAGTGTTTAGTGTGTTTAAATAGGTGTAAGGAAAGTAAAAAGAGTCAAATCCTTGTGCTTGAAGCTTTGTAGCCTATTTATAAGGCATGGAGCTTACTTGCCTAGGATACGTAATAGACTAAGATTAGCTTATACATGGTTAGTGCAGTGGAGGTGTATGTAGTAGGTGAAGATAGTACCTTTCTATTGATTGGTGCACACTGGGAAGGGTATCTATCACATTAGCATAAGTAGTCGTCACAGCTACGATAGTTAAGTACCCAGGCCATACTGTAGACTGTTAAGTGACATTTAATAAGAGAGAGAGAAAGAGTAGTAGAGGCATTGAAGTCATTGTATCGCCTTCTAAGCACTTAGCATAAGCCCGAAGGTCAGGGTTAAGGTTATACGTCGAGCTTGGATCGAGTAGGCCCCAAAGACAATGGAGTCCTCGGGCTTGAGGCCTAAGAGGGAGAGAGGGGTGAATCGATTAAGCTGCCTAAAGGGGTTGAGCTATCAGTTTTGGAGAAGTGATTGGGGGTACTTGAGCAAGTGAAGGAACTTAGGCTTAAAAAGGCCTATAAACAATTTTGTTTAAATCAAGATTCTCAAGATCAAATATAATATCAATTGATTGAGGACGAGATTGTCATACTTTGTATAGTAAACATGTATATATGCACTTCTAGTTCATTTTATAAGCACAATATAATCAAGTAAATTATAGAAAACTATAAAATCTCCCTTTATTTTCCTTTTCCTAGCTTTTTATATTTTCAATTTGTCTTTTCTTTTTTACTTTACACATTTATGCATCCCTTATTTAATTTGATTTACATCGTGAGGAACTCTTTCTTCCTCACATTTTTCACGAGTTGGTATATCAAGAGCTCATGAATTCATAGAAAAATTTATCGTTTAAAATTTGTGTGCTTACACTTATTGGGCAATCTTGGTTCCCACTTGTACTCTTTTTTTTCCTTGTTACTTTTTACTTTTTACTTTAGTTAGTTGGTCAAGAGCTCATGTACCCATTGTATTAATGTGCAAGAGCATACTGGGCACTGTTGACTTCTTAACATTCTTTCTTTTTTTATTTTTATAATTTTCTTTTAAGTTCCCTCTTTTTTAAAAAGAAAAATTTAGGAGCACATTCAAGGTAAATTATATTTTGCATGATGTACAGATCATATCTACTAGGACTTTGAAGGAGATGCATACATATTAGCTAGATTAAAAGTGGAAGGTTCTAATCCCTTATCAATGATATTACCTTAATACTAAGTTATCTAGTTTTGACTTGAACGTAAGTTAACTAAACAAAGTAACATTTTTGTTACACTCAGCAATTAATTATAAGTCCCACCATGTATATTGATTTTTTACGATTACTTAAGGCCTATCATCATTCTAATCAATTAGCATACATAAGGCTTCAAAACAATAGCTAATCCTTAAGGAATAATATATTATCAAATACAAAGATTATTTCCTTACACTAGAGAGCTAGTGCTCAAAGAGGTACCTTACTTAGAATTACATCATTCTTATGTTAGGTAGTTAACTTGGTTCTATCACTCAACTTCATCTTGAGTCTACCTTTACTTACCAATGGTATCTAAGCATTTTGAAGTTAGGGTTATATCTTGTAAAATATTTGTAAGGGTGTGAGCAAAATCCATAACTCAATAACTGGCAAGGAGCCTATATCATATGTAAAAGAAGCATAACCAAACATTATTTATTTGGAGTGTAATGCAACAACCAAATGTCATTCGCATGACATGAACCAATATGTCATGAGATTAAAGAAAAGAACCCTACTCTAATCGAGGTTTTGAGAAGAAAATGAATTTTGAACTAATTGTGATAAAAATAAAAGAACTTTTTTATGGTCAAAATTTCTTCGAATATGTCCTTGAATTTGAAAAAAATGTTGTTGAAATTAAAAAAAAAAAACTATGCTTTTTGAAAGTGAAGTTTGTCGAGTTGAAGAAGAAGAAGAATAAATTATATGTCAAAGGTCTAATGGAACCAAACTCTTTGATCTTAAGAATGTTGGTCTTAAGA
This sequence comes from Lumnitzera racemosa, assembly GCA_024138005.1. Taxonomy (NCBI): domain Eukaryota; kingdom Viridiplantae; phylum Streptophyta; class Magnoliopsida; order Myrtales; family Combretaceae; genus Lumnitzera; species Lumnitzera racemosa. Next base: position 97,255,957 of record JAMXBC010000007.1, on the reverse strand, counting down.
ATGAGTAACTGTCGTTCTTTTCATAACTACAATTAGCAACTTTGCTCAAAGACCTTAGTTTGTGTAATGGACTAATTGTCCTCTCGAAGATCACTTTCGACTTCTTTTTGGATAACTTCTATCGATAATGCGACCTCCTCTCAAGTCAATGTAGTTAAGTATGGTTAAATGAAGTTAAACATTTTGAATCTTACCTAATGGCCAGTGCTTGGTGGGACAAAAATGCAAAGGACGCTCTAGTTGTCTTGCTTGTTATGATCGAAATAGAATCCTTAAATGAAATTAAAAGAGCAAAATGCTATATAACTCAGTATCAAGTAATCATAAGACAAACATTCATACTAAGCAAGTAAACTCAGCAACCATATATCAAATATATTTATTGTTTGCAAACAAACAGTTTAACTATAATAAGGAATCATATAGTAGCTTAATAGTTCCCTATTGAGAAAACCTTAACTACATTAAATCAGGTCATCTTACTAGAGATAGGATTTGCTGAGGCTCCCTAGGTATAAGATAGGAGTTCATAAAAACATATTCTTAAGTTAAAAGAAGGTTCTCAAAGAAAAAACTCTTTTGTATACTACTATAGTAAAGTTTGTAATTTGGTATGAAGGTTAGGAGCTAAGATCTTTATTGCTCAATATATATAATTATCTTTTAGCATTTGTATTGAGAAAATAAGCTAATGTAGTATAGCAAAATTATAATCTTTGACAAAGTTTTTTTAATGACACTTAGTGGGTGTCATATAACAAGATAATAATTAAATTCAAAGAAACGAGTTTTATCTTGTAATTTAATAAAGAATTGGAGTAACACCCCTTCTTGCGTAATAAATATAGGGGAAAATGCAAATAACCCCTATAAACTTTGACTTAGGTATGAATTAACCTTCTGAACTTTCAAAGTGTACTTTAAGACCTTCTAAACTTTGATAAATGGGAAAATAACCTCTATAAGTTGAAAATAACCCTCTTAAATTTTGATTTTAGTTAATAAACACCCTTAAATTTATCAAAATATGCTTTAAGAACCCTTTAATAATAGCATGATGTTAAATGTTATCACTATGATAAGACAGGACATATAAAGGAGGAGTGTGGAACATGGAAAAGAAAACAAGGTAAAGGTAAACATGATGGAAAAGGTAAAGATGCAATAACTGTAGTAGCAGATGGTGAAACCGTTATTTCCTAGGATGATGATTGTATTAGTCTTGCATATCATAATAGTGATTGGGTTATTGAATCTGGTGCCTCTTTTCATATGACATCATATGGTGAATTCTTCTCAGCCTATACCATTAGTGATTTGTAATGTCACGATGGGAAATGAAGTGATATCTAAAATTATTGGCTTTGTAGATATTATTTTGAAGACTAACATTGGTTGCAGGCTCATTCTCAAAGAAGTTAAACATGCCCTAGATATTGGTCTAAACCTCATATCTGCAAGAAAACTTGATGATAATTACTGATTTAGTGCATAATTATATGTTTTAGGATGTACAAATCTAATGAAGTATGATACTTGTAGCGTTTAGGGTGTTAAATATACTTATTAGGGTATTATGTACTACATATGTAATAAGTAAAAATGATATATTTTAAGTTAATTTTGTAAATTAGGGTAATTAGGAGAAAAATTTAATTTGGGATAAATTTAGATATTATGAGATATTAATTGATGTTGGGAGTGAGGATATAAATTGAAGACTAGATATACTCTCAAGTATAGATTATTCTTTAAAGCTTTTAGAATCGATTTACAAATTACTTAAGTAAATTAGGATTAAGTTGCTAAATCTTGTAAAGATACTTAGGTTATTTCAATATAAGTATGTATCTTTCTTAAGTTCATAAGTAAATAACATACTTAATTTATGAACTATTTAATTCAAAATGGGTTAGTCATAGACATCTTGTATAAATCAGGTCTAAGATTGCAGCTGTATGATCAGTTTCAATCTTAGAATGGTTTGCACGATGGGATAGTTACGACTCTGTCGTTTCAGGGCGTGATACAAGTAAAGATGTTTCTTATAACCATTTGATAGTATTTGGTTGCAGCGCATTCATGCATATTTCTAAGGATGAAAGAGCTAAACTTGATACAAATTTAAAGCAGTATATTTTTTTGGGCTATGAACATGATGAATATGAGTATACAATATGGGATCCAATAAAGAAGAAAATTTTCTAGAAGTGGAGATATAGTCTTCTTAGGAGATCAAACTATTAACGATATAGGAAGCCAAAGAAGGCTAAATCCTCAGTTAAGATCCCTATTAATGTACACCTAATGTCCTTACTTGAATATTCTACTAATGATAGGGGAGAATTGCAAGATTCAGTTGAGCATGAGCTAACACCCCAAGAACCTCAACGAACATAATTGAGGAGATCCTCAAGAGAGTGAAGACTATCTATTAGATATAGTCTACATGAATATCTAATGCTGACGTATAAGGGAGGGCCAGAATGTTATGAGGATACTATGTTACATAAGCAAATGAAAGAATAGATAAAAGCCATACAAAAAGAGATGAAATCCCTACATAAGAATCTGACTTATGATCTAGTTAAATTGCCTAAGGGCAAGTGGCATCTAAAAAATAAATGTATGTATAGGTTGAATACTGAAGAGAATAGCTCACAACTAAGATACAAGATAAGATTGGTTATGCAAAGGTTCAGCCAAAAGAAAGGTATTGATTTTGATGAAAATTTCTCATTAGTGTTGAATATGTCTTTTGTTCGTGTTGTTCCTGGGATTGCTACCAATTTAAATTTAGAGATTGAATAATTAAATGTGAAGACAACATTCATTTATGGTGACTTGGAGGAAGAAATTTACACAGAGCAATCTGAAGGGTTTAGTGTCAAGAGCAATGAGCACTTAGTTTACAAATTAAAGAAGAGCTTATATGTGTTGAAATAGGCTCCAAGGCAATGGTATAAGAAATGATTGACCAAGGATATACTAAGACTATATCAAACCATTGTGTATTTATAAAAAAGTTTGATAGAGGTGTGTCTGTTATTTTTTTATTATACATGGATTCTATGTTAATTGTTGGCCATGATACCAAGAAGATTCAAGATTTGAAGATTGCAATGAGTAAGTCTTTTTCCATAAAATATCTAGGACCTGCACACCAAATTCTTAGTATAGGAATTATACGAGATAAGAAGAGCCAGAAATTGTGGTTACTATAGGAGAGATACTAAGAGAAGGTATTAGAGAGATTCAACATGAGTAAGGCAAAACTTATTTGTTCTCCACTTGCAATTCACTTTAAACTCAATTCTTAGCAATATCTAAGAATAAGGCAGACAAAGAAGACATGAAGAAGATACAGTATGCTTAAGTTGTTTCTAGTCTACGTATGATATGGTATGCACTAGATCAAATATTGCTCATGCTATTGGTGTTGTTAGTAACTATTTCTCAAATCCAAGTAAAGAGCATAGGTCCCCAGTTAAATAAATCCTCAAGTATCTCAAAGGTACTTCTAAATTATGTTTGCAATTTGGTAGTTGTAAACTAGTATTGTAGGGGTTTATAGATGCTGATATGGAAGGAGATCTTGACTCCAAAAAATTCATATTGGGTTACTTAATTACTTATGCACAGGTAATGATGTCTTGGCAATCTAAATTGCAAAAATATATTGCATTATCTACTATTTAAGTTAAATATATTGCTATTATAGAAACTTACAAAGAAGTCTTGTGGATGAAGAGATTTTTAGAAGAACTAGGTCATGGGTAGGAAAATTAGGGTCTATATTGTGATATCCAAAGTGTGATATATCTTTGTAAGAATCCCATTTTTCATTTTAGATCAAAACATATTGATGTTAAATATCATTGAATTTGAGATATATTAGAGGAGAAGCTTTTGAAGTTAGAGAAGATTCATACCAATGACAATGGTTTAGATATGATGACTAAAGCCTTGCCTAGACAAATAGCCAGTGTAATGGAGCCCTCCTATACGAGTTGTAGGGGAAGATTGTTAGGCTTATGGATCTAGTGCATATGTAGGTCCATAACTATTAATAAATAATAAAGAAGAAAAAGGAAACCCTACATACCCAATATATAATGAAAACAAAGGGAATGGTTAAAAGGTTTTTTAAATTCTTTTTTTGGACTTAGACTTACAACGTAAAGAGGAAAAGATTGAAGAAAAGGATGAAATAGAATGATAAGTCAACATTGAGTTGAAAAACGTAGAGCGAGAAAGTTTGGTTCGACTTCCATATAAAATTAGAAAGGAAAAGTAATTCCAACAAAGCGTTTTCAGATCCATAATCAAACGACCTTTTTAATCCTGATTGTGATAAAACTTTAGCCATTGGATTCATAGTGTAGAGTTGTAGATGATTGTTATTTCCATTCTTGGTAAATCCTTTTCAATTATTTAGGTTGAATTTGTATTTTTGAGATTTTGTTAGTATATACCATTTGTGGTGAAGATTTTTTATTCATTAGTATAACTAATGAAGAGATACTCTATAAGCCTATTATCGTTAATAATAAAAAAAAATTTTTGCACAGTCTTATGGTTTTTTCCCAATTGAGATTCGAGTTTCTACGTTAAATCCTGGTGTTCATTGATTATATTTTATTTTTTAGTATATTATATTCATAACAGGTTTGAATAGTGAAAAACATTCTGTACATGAGTGTATACCCAAAGTGTATTTAATCCAAGAAGAGTGGATCCCACAACATCACCACTTGTTTCAATACCTTCAATGCTTGATAGTAAATACTCCTTCTCATCATGTATGTGTATGTCATTGACAATTTTGGGTGCCAAAGGTATAGTATTTCCTGAATAAAAACCTTTATATCGTCTCTTGATTCCAACCATAGTGATACCATACATGTGCTAATGATTGCAAACGATTACCTTAATAACTTTATTCAATCTAGAGCATAGAACACCACATCTTACAAGACATGCATGAATGTTATCAAGTTGGAGTTTTGACAATGAGATTGAATGAATGAGTATATGATCTAAATAAAAAAACTTATCCAATGCTTTTCTTCACTTTCTTAAGTTCTAACTCTTGATTATCTTTATAGTCGATCTCCATGATTCACTTTTCCTAATATGGCTCTATATCCACTTCCTCTTCACTCACTTTATCTTCTTCCACTTCTTTCTCTTTAGTAATTAAGGCATTCTATCTGGATATAAATGAATTTCCTAAAATGTGATTGTTCTTACAATTGGAACATTAATTGGAGCCATTAAATGGAAATGTTCCAACTGTTTTAGCTTTCATGGATTCTTGTTTTATTTGCATGGATTTCACATTTTCTACCATAGAATATACCAATGCTTCCAATTTCCCCATCATTGTTGGTTCTATTGCTTAAGGTTTTGTAGCCATGGCAAAGAAAAATAAGAGTGCCAAATGATCGCACCCATATCCTATTGTGAATTATAGTATGAATGTAGGTATGGAATATGATAATTATGGAATCAATTAAAAAGATCAAAGATCAAAGATCAAAGATGATGAAAATATAATTTGTTTTGACTGTTTCGAGAGAATCACTCTCTAAAAGCGTAAGACCTATCTTTTTCTTTTTTAAATTGAAACTTGGATATTATTCTATTTGATATTTCCCTATTTATGGAAATACATCTCGCCTATTAGTTTATTGCATGTAACTAATTTTTCTGCTTAATACAATTACAATTATAAGTATTATAAACTGCTATTATAACTACTAGAAACTCTTATTACAACATTAGAAACTATTATTACAACTTCCAAAAACTAATTTTCACTAATATGTACAACTACTACTAATAATATAGATTCATACTACTACTATATTTTTTGAACCGTTAGTACCCTATAAGTTTTAGAGGTTATGCTTTTCAAGATGTTATAGAGTAAGTTTTGATTATAAAAATTTGGGAACCTTTACTTATAGATTAAAATCTCATATCTTATCCACTATATATTTGCTCACTCTTGAATAATAGAAATCAAATTCCTTAGTCTAAATAGAGTATTTTATAGAGATTAATTATTTTCTATTGTTTTAGACTTTTAGGTAATTTTTATGTTGATTTATCATTTCATTATTTTCCATATTAGGATATTTTATTTAAGCTTTTACATTTTAACCCTATTCCTAGTAATTTTTTTTATTTGGCTTAGGAATGTCAGGGTTTCAATATAAATAATTTTTATCAGAATTTTATACAATTAGTTGATTATCAACATTGAAAATTGTAATGAGTCTTTTTATGAAACATTAATCTACCCATTGAATTGTGGTAAACATATTATTGAAACTAGTCAATCGTGTTATTAAATCAACTGATTATTTTAAAACTCCTTAATTTAATTGATTGTACATCACATCGATTTATTGGATCAAAATCCTTTTGATTTCAATTGTGTGTTGTATGAAATGAAATTAAATAGATCTCCATTCAGTTTATCTATTAGTGCATTATATCCGATTCATAAATTGCTTATATCCTTTTCTCATTCTTATTAAATCAAAAACCCATAAAATAAGAAAAACCCTAAAATGATAAAAATAACCCTAACTTGTTTTCCTTTGAATTTTATAGCTTTTGTGCATAAACTTAGATTCGATCACATATCATATCAATAACTATCTTTTGACAACGTTACATTGGATAAATACATTTAGATTGTTGCAAGTCGTAAAAGTGGTTTTCTGTTAAGGGAAAAATATCGTTCCGTAAAGACTATGACAACTAACTACCGAGTCTTTAAGTAATATCAAATTTATTTGATGACCTAGAAAAAGGGGTTCGAGATAATTGTAACTAAGCTCGAATGTAAATTAATTTTATGCTTAGCTCAACTCGTACAAATTTGCAATTTAGCGGCAGGTTAAATAAGAAAATCGTGAACTTCGATTCCTCACAAATATATTAATGAGTGCCTTTTAAGCATTAAGCGACTCACTTTAGAAGTTTAATACCCCAACAATCTTTTAGCAAAAGATGGCACTAAACAATTTGGGACTCTCGTCTAAATAATTTTGGTATTACTCAAACTAGGTCTCAAAAACTAATTCACCTCTCGGGATGTTGTTAGTAATCAGCAGAACAATTTTGAAATCAGTCATGTTGAGAAAATAAAATACAGTTGAAAATAAGTTTTAGTGAAAACCTTCAATTTAGAAACTCATTCATACACCACAAACCTAGTTGAAATAAAAGAGTTTCATATTACATTATGAACTTTTAGACTGATTTACCAGGGCATAATAGAAGTTGGATTACGAAAATTCAATAATTAGGTAACACGGACTAAGAATTAGACAGCACAATACAAAGAAAATATAACAGTATATAACCCTATTATATCATATTTGATGTATATAATACTATATACAGATTTTTGTGATTAAAAATTTAAAAATATATATATATTTAATTATTTATAACATAAATTATAATAAAATTTAATATTGTGATTTGAGAATTTAGTGTGAGGTTATCTTTTAAAATTTAAAAATACATTTACTTTGTATCATGTGAAATAAATTTTTGCATCATTAATTATTAAATATATTACACGGATTTTTTTTTGTTTTTACCAAGTATTTTGTAACCATTTTTGTTTATTGTCATAGTCAATTGTACAAACCAAATAAAGAATTGCGTACCATAAAATTACAGGATATCTTAATAAAATAAAACTTTTCATAACACTAAGAATTATTAAAATGTTGAGACGGAGTCATTTGTAAAACTTGAGAGAATCAATACCTAGTTTATCTACAATTAGAATTAGGACCAAGAAAAATTCTCTTCGGATTAGCTCAAATTTTACGACAAGTCATCAAAAGTCGACAAAATGACTCCTATTTTTTTTTTTTTTTTTTTGGCCATGTAAATTTTGATGTTTAAAAGCATTTTTTGGACCCATCATATTCAAAGACTCAATAAGTTTGTTTAGAAACTCATAAGTTTATTTTGCATCTCTATTGTGTTATCCATTTGTGCCTGTGGGTTCACTTATTTGACAGGGCTGGTCGAGATTTTCTTTGTTCCCAAGTAATGGCAGCTGCTGCAACATGGGGAATGACAGCAACCTCGTCCTTTGCAACAGACTACAGAACGTCATAAGTTACTGTAATTAATAATACGTACTTATGTTATGATATAGATATGGATTATTGTACGATCTGTATGCTACCCATGAGCTGATGGATTTAATGAATGTAGATGTAATATCCTGCATAGGAATGATAACTGTTCTTGGGATTTGACTGTTCGATTAAAAGTTGATCTGACGGTGAGATAGAGGGGGTACAACTTGTACTAAATTGGCATAAGAACCTATGTGTGAGGAATCCTTGTTGTCAGGTGATAAAGTGCACTGTGAAAAATGAAAATTCTGCCTTCTTTCGGGTTCCTTTACTTTACCCTCTTGGCCTTTCTTTCTATTTCTTAAGCGTGAATTTTTAAGAACTACGAGACTCACAAAAGCTTTAAAAAAAATTTAAATGAATCACTTATTCGAAGGTTCCTTAGTAGAGACCGTCCCATAAAAGGATGAAATCGTAGGTTCTTTAATAAAGATGCTTTAAATAATTAAATTATTACAAACCTAGTTCGAACTATATCATTAATATTATGAATAGATTAAATGGATCAATTTAACTTGATTTACTGTTTTCCTAGGTTAAATGAGCATGATTATTTTAATATGGTTTTAAACAGATCAAATTTTGGTTAGTCCAATCCGATTCACATGGGCTAACAAGTTAAATGAGCCATCCTATTAGCTCGAATGGTTTAGTCAACTAACAATAAATTTTATTATTTATTTGCTTAATCCACATGTTTTTATAAATTCGTTGAGCAACTTTTAATTTTATAAATTTATTGGATTTGAAATTTTCAAATGAAAAGGCTTCACAATGAGAAAGCTCATAATAATCATTTTCTTTAATTTCATTGCCAGAGTCCAAACCATATAAATCGAAGAAGACTAGTATTTTAATATAATAAGAACTTGCTAGAAATATAAATGGAATATATAATACTTATTGAGCAAAGTATTTGAATATTTACGAGTCAACCCCATTCCATAAAAGACTACCTCATAATCTTTTAATCAAGCAGTAAATATGGTATTTTGGCTATTAATAGAAACATAAATATTTTATTGAACTAAAAAGGTAAAATAAAATGTATATCCAGTAAATAAAAGCATTTAAATAAAGATAGTAAATATGGTGGATGCTTTATGAAATGTGTATTATACTAGATCCTAATTTTCTTAACGATAATATTAATCTAGTTGTCATGTAACATTTGCTATGACATATGGACTACCGACTTGAATGCATGTAACCTATTCTTCCTAAAATAATAAAAAAAAATAGAGGGAAAAAAATAGAAAATGTGTGAATATTGTATTGCAACCACGAACGATAGATGGTGGATGGGATTTGGCAGTGTTGTGAATCTTGTGATGAGAACTAAGAAAGAAGATGGGAGGTAAAGGCGAGAAAGAGTCATCTGAGGTTGAGGAGTGAAGATTAACAGTAATAGTGAATAATGATTAGGTTTAAGGTTTTGATTTTTGAAAAGAAAATATTATTATTTTGTTTCTTCTTTATTCTTTTATCATTACTTTTTAGACTTTAGATTAAAATAGTGCCAAGCTTTACTTTAGCACAAATACATACATGTATGGTATATTAGGTAATATATTTTATTGAAAAAAAAAGTAGGCCAACCCGACCTATCATAGGTTAACCCACTTTGGCCCACAAGTTAAACCAATTAGGTTAAAATGGTTTGCTTTTTAAACGGATTAAAATCTTTGACCCAAACTCATTTTTAAATTGGGTAAAATGGGTTTATCTGTGAGTTAAAGCCCATTTGCATAACTTCATATATGTAAATATAGGTAGGGCTATTGTTGATAATTGATCATGTGTGAAGTGCATGTGGATTAATCTTAGAGATTACTTGATATAATGGCACATATATGAATGTGATAAGAAGTGACATGAGAGGAGGAATATGCAAGTTTAATATCACATAATGCATGTGTGATGGAAATAATGCAATACACAAATGTTTTAGGTATGTTTCACTGAGTTATCATTTGACTTTCTTAGAAGGCACTTCAGTAAAGCTTCCATGTTTGTTACTAATTTTGTAGGGTGCAGAATGTGTCCTAAATAAGAGAATTAGCCTCTTATTTATAGTTTTGGAGGCTAATTTTGTTCATTGGATCAACCTCAGATGGATGGCTAAGATTTGCTATTGCTAACATCCATCAAATCACTTTTAATGAACAAGTAGCTCATATCAATTTCTTCTTTAATATAGACTTAGGCTTAAACTAATTGGCTTTAATTATAGATCTGGGATCGGGCCTTGACTTAAAGAAGTCCAACTTCTTTACAAAAGGCCAATTATTCAAAAGAGGCATATTTTAACCATTTTAAGGCCTATAGAGTCTAGACAAAACCCGAACAACCTCCAAAAGGCTTCCTTTAAGTTTACTTTTTATGTATAAGATAATTAAGTAAGGCTAAGAGTAAAAAAATAGATCCAGCGATACCTATTCTAAGCTTATCAAGCCTGATCTGCTTAAAACATTCCAAATTAACTCTAGTTTCACGGGCTTTATCACTAGCCCATTAAATTGGGCTATATACCAAATTACCAAAGCGGCCCTTTATAGTATATACATTACATGTATATCCTTTTCATCATATGAGGAATCAAGATTTACATTTCCTTTTCAAAATCTCTTTTTAAGAATAAATCGATACACTCAAAGTGAATAGAGGCGAGTATCATGGTTATGTACTATGAATAATTATATATAGATCTACATAAATAAAGCTTGTTATGAATATACATGTTATACTATTATGGTATAATCATATTTATGTGTGTGTTGTTGTCAGTTGCACATATTTATTGAGATGAAATATATGACTTGTAGTGTAGTGGATTGGATAGTTAGGTATATTATATTTGAATTAGAAGTTAATTTCATTTCTTTGGTTTTGTTTTGGATTTTTTTAGTAGTTATATGGATTATAGTTTATACATATGTACATAAATATTATATGTATATGATAATATCATGAACCAAGTAACATTTAATTGAGAATTTTACTTATTTATTATTATATGTAATAAATATTATATAATTATTAATTATATAAAAAATATTATAATTTACCAAGCTTATCTCGCATCTCTAAATTAGCTACTATAAGCAAAACATTAAATTACATTTATGAAATACAATACTTTTACTATTTTCAATATCGCATTTTTTAAATGTGATTTAAGTTTTATATTTATGCAATATCTTTTATTTAATCTATATTTATGTAATTTTTTTCATAGTAGATATGTTATGCAATATCTTTTATTTAATCTATATTTATGTAATTTTTTTCATAGTAGATATGTTTTTCACCCAACTTTTAATTATACTACAATGTTGGCTATACAATCTGATCTCATGGTTCTAAATCCATTTGATGTCATGCTCCAGCTGATCTTAGTTCAAACCTAAGTGCTCACATGATCAATAATATACCCGTCTAGTCAATGGGGTAACGTTACGAGTCAATAATACCTACGAATCTTTTTTTCACATTGTCAATCCAACCGTAAGATACCAACGTCACGTGCTTCGTGAATTCTACGAGAATATTTTGCTTCAATTGCGTGTCCGTTTTAGTCCACCAAAGACGGTAATGTATGTTCTTAGTAGCATAGAGCGAACGAGAAAATTCCAGGATTGTTGTTCCGATGTTTCATCACCAAGGAGGAAAGTTGCTAGTCAACCTCCCCAATCCCCATGACTCATGAGTATCATTTTGTAGGAAAAAAATTCAACAGTACTATCATACTATGTGAATTGATAAATAGCATATAAGTTAATTATATTTAAACATCTGATAAGACAAATATATATTTTTTAAAAATATTTTCATATTTCAAAACTTTATTAATATTTATATACTACTTATCGATTTATGTAGCGTATTAGTATTATTAAAATTTTATCTTACTGTATATTTTTATTTTGTGATTAAACCAACTGTAAATGATGTTACAAATAGGGTTTTGATTCAAATTGGACTTGATAGGCTCCTTACTCTTCATACCTTAAAAAAAAACCCTATAGATATATCCATGAAGGCTATTTAATGCTCAAGTTAGTAAAAAGGAAAAAAGAGATAAAGATTAGGAGAGCCTAAGCACTAATAGTCTTTATGGAAAGTGCTTAGATGCTATGGGCAAATTATGTAGAGAAGTATATGTGAGTTTTTATTTTGATCGAGTCCAAAATCCCCTTAATTATCGACTCATTATAGTATTTATAGTGCAAGGGCATACAACTATCTAAACATGTGTTGGCTTGAAACTCATCTATACTGGCTATCGGCAAGGTACATGTGCTATGGAGTTGACAAGGTAGCTTTGGAGGTTGGTCCGCCATAACTACACTAGCAACTACATCTGTGGTCTGTGGACTTGATATCTTCAAGATATATCAAGTATGCTAGTCACTCCGTAGATATCAGGTTGTAATTAATGAGTAGGGGTAAGATGTCGGCGTTAGATACAAAAAGGGAGCAACAAGACAGGAGGGAGGGCTTTCTCCCACTACCTTGTGTGTTTGGTAAGTCCTCCAGCTTTGAGCTCACTGAAGTAGTCTCTTGAGTCTTTGGGGCAAGTGTTCAATAGACCACATCTGATGGGGTGTAGGGATAGCCAAGGTGTTTGAGTAGGTCGAATTACTTAGAGAGAGTGGGGAAGCCATTTCTCTCAACGCCGATGAGCCTTAAAAAGATCTCCGTTCGAACAATGTTTTGGACCAAGTAAGAATCAGGTATCAATAAATACCTAAATAAATAATCATTTTTTTAAATGATTTTTCTCTATACCAGTTTTTATCCCTTAGCACTGATTTACCTTAGCATCACCGTCTAGCATGTGTCCCTCCATTACATACCTATATATATGTACATATATACGAACAAAACTATTCGAAAAATTACTCCCTCATAAAAGGGATTCCGGATCAATACGTTCAGAATATGGAATGGCAAGATCGATTTCCCAATTTTCGAATCAGAACCGGATGTTTTTGGAACTGACCAAGTACCAGAGAGTGTTGGAAGAGAATTACGGGTCTAAAGGAATATATGTCGATAACTCAAATTTGATGAGATGTGGATCAGAGATGGTGTTTTTGGAAGGAGGGTCATATTGAGATTTGGCAACTTCAAGTTGACACTATAAATAGCAGGAAACAAGGCAAACAAAAACCAGGCTGCAATATTGGATTATCTTTTCTTAGTTAATTATGTCTCCAGTTATGTTGCCTGCCAATACTGCTATGTCATGGCTTTCATTTTTGGCACCTGACGCTCACACTGTCATACAGGAAATTATTACCGCAAAAGAGAAACGAAATCCTAAGTGTCAACTAGTGATTAATGGTCGCCATGCCAAATAGCTTCTTCGATCCAGAGAAAATCATGTGATGTGGACAAACTCCAGTGTCCATTGATATCCAATCGCCACATTGTCGAAGCATCGACTGTAGCCATCCTGGACAATTAATATTTCCAGAATTTTCTACTCGAAAGTAATTTTGCAAGTACCTAAATTTAGAACCGCCTAGGTTCTTCAGGAGAAAAACACCACATTATGCTCTTCAACATCTAAAAAGAAACAGGCATATAGTAATAATAGCAAATAGAACAGACTGGCGATTGCAATTAGAACAGTTCAACACAGACGGCCTTCAAAAGCAGACTTCAAGAAAAGAAGGAAAAAAAAAACCCACATAAGTTAGAATCCAGGAAACATTTCATCTAATTAAGGGTGGTTCAGAACCTTATTTTCAACTACTTCACATTTCAAAACATCCTACCTTTTTCTTGGTTTCAAACATTGTATATGGCTGTTGATGTATATAAAGCTAGTTTATTGTAGTGAACTTCCCCCTGGACTTCAAGAAATATTTCCATCACTGGCTGCATATGTTAGTGGCAGGCTTTTCCCATATCCATTCTCGTTCCTGTTCAAGAACTAGGATTGATAAACACAAAGATGGTGGATGATTTCCCAAATATTAGGTTGAGGGCTCCTCTAGATCTATCAATGTTGTACCAATAAGCACAATGCTGATATTCTCAACTTTTGGGCCTTTGCAAATGGAAGTTATTATTGGCCTTGCACTTGGACTTGTCTACATGTCAGCTACAATGCCAGAGTTTGAAAGAGCTGTCAATTCCTTAATCCACCCAAGCAAGTATATTTTACACGACTACTGGACTCAAACCCTGCAAAGGATATCATACATCATTGCGTCTTGTTTCATTCCTATTCTGCTATCATGACAATAAATCTTCCCTACTGCCTGCCAGAATATAAATTTCAGTCAGTAAATATATAACTGTTGCCAGTACACAAGGAGCAAAAATGGTCTATCCTAACCAAAGGTGATTAGTTTGACAATTTGAAGCATGAAAGATCCACTGACCAAACTTTTGAGAGGAAACTGTAATCATGAAATTTGATGTTGGGTCTGTTGACAAGAAGCAGGGAGCTTCATATCGCTCTTCCGTTTCTGACCATCCATTTTATTTGAGGCCACCTTATCCTGAACACGAGTTTTTTTCCTAAATTTGAGGTCCTTAGCTCCAATAGTGTATATATTACCCACCTCTGGGCTGCTAAAGTCAGCAGGGTTTCTGTTAATTGTACAGATTCCTGCCTCAACACTGTTTTTAAGAGGCCCAACATTACCAAAACTATTACAGGCCTCCAATTTATCTGTGTCTGATTTTTCTACTGCATGACCAAACAGGGGAAAGGTCCTAGAGTTTGATGTTCCAAGAAAGTTCCTCTGAAAATTGTGAACTGAACTGCATCCCTGATTCTTGCCTGCAGCATTACTGATAGGAAAAGCAATCTGCAAGCCAGAGCTTGCTGCTGGTGCAACAAGATCAGAGCATTTTCTCTTGCCTTTCTCTTGAACTCTAGGAGGAACTGGAGCAGTAATTTTGGTGACTCTCCTGAAAGTTTCATTACCCTGAAACATGGAAGAAGATGGACCAATGTTGACAGCAGCAGAAGAACATTCATGGTATCTTTCTGGAATAATATTTATGGCACGATGTTCTGAGGATGGACGTTTCAGGGGATCAGCTGTCTTTTGAATCCCAAAGTCAAGCCCTAACAAATCCTTGGAATGATTATCATGGGGTAGAGTAGAGGATTTAGAGAATCTAGGAGTTTTGTTGACATCCATATTCTCGCCAGAAGGCCTTCGTGCATCCATGAGACTGAGTAAATGCATAGCTGGAATAGTTTCATTACTATAAAAGTCGATGGACCCATATGAATTTTTTGGGTCTATCCCATTACAATTTGCAGCATATGAGTTTGCGTTTGGCCTGCTACCCTCCAAGTGACAATTCTTCTGCTTCTCAAGGTCAGCAACATTTAAATTCAAAAGCTTTGGGTCACGAGTCCAGTTGATATCAACCTTGGGTGGAGTTCTGGGACGATGTGGTTGAGCAACAATATTGTTGGGCTGAAGGCCAAACTTTGGTGGGAAGCTGTAAGCAAAGGGTATGCGAGATGGTGCCATGGATGACCAGAGATCAACTGATTCCTGTCGTGGAATATGACATGTTTTGCATGTGCCCACACTCTGAAAACTTGGAGCAGAAGTCCTGCAACCAGTCATATCCTCAGTCCTTCTGCAATTTAGACTATTGGGATGCACGCTTGGACCAGACATACAAGAGTGAACTCCCTCTACATTATCTTGATACGTGGATAATACACCATGCCTTTTGGATGGGTAAGCTTGTTCCACTCTGCTCATACTTGGATAATTTGTGTTCGAATGAGAAGAATGAACAATTGACTTCCGCTGGGGGGTTCTAAAATCTTTACTGGTTCCAGATATCTTCTTTCTGAGATTTTGCTTTCTTTGACTGCTCTCCTTCTGCAACAAATTCGGCTCCTTATCCTTACGCTCTGGAGCAAAACTCATGCTCTGGAAATCCCATAATTTACTTCTAGTTTCTGAGATATTACCCTTTTCAGAATCATGTTGGCATCTCTCAAACTGATGTTTTGCCATGAGTTCAACTATTTCCATGGGTATATCATCCGGGCTTCCTTGTTCACATGCCATAGCAGCTACTTTATCACAACTTTTCTGCATAATTGTTGAGTGTTCCAGAGGTATATTACTTCTTTCTTTGAAGGTGCTCTCGGTATTATTCTGCACAAAGAGGGAAAGATAAAAATGTCAGTTCCTGGACAGCACAAAATAATTAAAAAAAAAAAAAACTTAGCGTATCTGATGTGGAACGCAACATGAAACACATGAAATATGACTGGTTTTCTGTCAAATAGTTAGGCCAAAAATTAATTCATTTTTTGTACATGATGATATACTGCTAAAAAGTACAATAAAATTTGTCCAAGCCATGCCTGAGGTTAATGCATCCATAGATGCTATCTCGTAATGGGAAAAAAATAAAAACAATTAATAAAGAAGCAATCCCATGGAGCACAAGTAATACAAACCTAAATTAGTTAGGCAAGATAAGCTTGCTGCAGATTCAAACTTTCTTTAACGGAAAAGATAATTACTTGATGCATTCTTGCCTCAAAGTGCAGGAGTCCAAGATTCATATAACAAGGAAAAAGAAATATAGATTTTCCAATTTATTCAGCTACTTGGCACAAAAGTGATGTCCCAAAATGCAACCACCCCTCTCAAATTACCTTGTTTAATTTATCATTGGTAGTATCATTTTAGAATATTTAATAAAGAAGTGTGTTGCCATGCACTACAGTCCTCTAAGCTTTACTATTTATGAACTACAGCAACACCAGATCCCCACTTCATGGAGTCTATACTCTATATCTTAGCACTAAATAACAACAATCACATAAGTACATGCCTCTACGAAGCAATGTTTGCACTCAATGGTTGTAAGCAGGGAGAAGAGAGGTAGGCACATAATTTTAGTATTTCCAGTGAAGATAACATGCAAAGCTACATAAACAACACCATACTATAACCACAAAAACATATGAGAAAGGGTGGGTATACCTTTTGTAGCACCATATGTTGTGAATAATCCATTGGAGAGGCACAGCCTTGCTCCTCATCTGTAAAAGATGTTCCATGAGTGGCTCCCTTATTATTGACATCATGATGGACTCCCTTCACCAAAAGGGTGTCTAACACAGATTTAGAAGGAAAAATTGGCTCAGCCCGTCTCATTTCTACATTCTTCTTAATTATCTCATCTTGCTTGCAAGTGCCTTCTAGCAGGAGGAATGAGGAATTTTTTCTGAGAACCTGAGAATCATGTTTCCCATCAGATTTAAGGGCAGTCAGGCGGTTGCCTAAGGATAGATCTAGCCCAATTTCAGAAGTGGAATTGTCCTCTGATAATGTTTGAATGTTAGGAGTAGCTTTCACAACTCCCAAGTCTGTCCTTGGAATTAAATCTTCACCGTGTTTGCCATTATCACCAGAGGGTACAGAGACCAGAATGTTATCTGCTTGAGGCATCTTGCTTTTCTTCCTACAATTACAGGAATAATCCACTGGAGATTTCTTGCTCTTATTCCTGCACATACATGAATGTCTCTCCATTTTTTGTGCAGGAGAAAGAAAAGCATCCCCTCTGCCTTTGAATGTATGAGATCTCGGCATAAGAATGCCATTCTCAGCAATTCCGTTCCCAGCCTCTCTGGTTTTATTATGTGAAGACCCCTCAATTGCATGGTTCTTCCGTTTTTTCTTCTCGATAATTGAACATTGATTACTCCAATGACTCTTTGTGACTGTACATGAGGCTATTTTTGCAAAAGAACAATCTTCTTTGTCACATGCCACAGTTGCTTGGGACATTCCAGAATCTCTATTCATGATCACTGATTTCTCATTTTCCTTGTTTGTTATCACATTATCATTATGTCTTGACACTCCATGATAAAGCAACTTCCTTTTTCTTCTCTGAATACTCTTTTCTGTATTTTCTACAGAAGATGCTTTCTTAACAGATTGTGCATCTATCTCTGCTGATGCCTCTGCAACAAAATCGAGGGAGTTGTCATTCAGTGTGTGATCTGTACTAGCAATTCCATTTTCACCCAACAAATCTGTTAGTAGCCGCATTTTCCTAATCCGCCTACGCTGTTGACCCACTGATTTATCATGACTAAGATTCCGAGAGTTGTAACCAAGGCAGATATCATCGCTATCAGATGAGGGATCATTTTGTCCATGTAATTGTGCAGAAGCATGGTCTTCCTTGTTAGTAGTAAGGGTATCTAGAACAGGTTCAGCCATGTCAACTGCTTTCACGGTTCCACAAGCCTCGAGTACTTCTACCCCTTGACCAGCATCAGATGCTTCTTTTTGAGGTAGAATATTTTCCATAGAATTATCAACTGCAGCAACTTTGGGACTTTTGCAGCCTTGCCCGAATGTGTCAAGATAACTGTTGCAATTGGACTGTCTTGTTACTGCTTCAGAAAATTTACAAGCACAATTATCATATTGCCACCAGTTTAAAAGCACTTCAGAATCATACTGCTCCTTAACTAGAATATTATGGTTTGTATCAATTTACCTGTCTCAACTGCAAGTTTCCCCTTCTCACTGGATATTTTTTCTTCAGCTGCAACAGAAGTGGATTCAGGAATCTGCAGCATCAAGTTATTCTTCAAGCCATCATCAGGACCTAGACATAGGAAAACAAGGAAAGATATGGTGAGGCCTTACAGAAAGAAGATATTTACAACAAATGAATCAGCCAAATATATTGGTTGAATTTTACATTTTTTTTGGATAGAAGTTTGAGTTCCACCATCCATCTCTTCTTTCTCATTATTACATGGCAAGCCATAGCATTTATGGCCATTTTCCTGATCTGTGACAGTTGGATCAACCAATTTTGTGTTAGCGATGCCAAGACTTAAAACCTGCCCAAAGTCGGAGGCAAGTTTTGTAGTTTCGCTTCTGCTGATCCCACAAATGCTATCAGATTCGTGTCTTTTACCAGATAAACTAGGGACTGCTTTTGCCTCTTTCAGATCATTTTTATCATAAATATCCTGAACACAAGTTTGGCATTGCCACCAGCAGAATTTTGGAATATCTAGGGGAGGAAGAGCATCATTTTCCTCCTTGGAAGAATCTAACCCAGACTTGAATGGGCAACACAACTTACTGTCTTTTTGGCGCATCTCGGATACATATTTACTGCACATGAAACATATAACTTGTGAGAACATTCTAGAAAAAAAATCTTTTACCTCAATGAATGACAGAAGTATTGAACTTTTGCACCAACTTTTTCAAACATCAAGAAATTTTCATTAATTTTTCACATTCAGCAACTCTATTTTTGTTCTTTTAACGGCAGCAGTCTTGTCAGCTTGAAGCAATTTGCACTAAAAATGGTTGACACAGTTGAAGACAAAAGTCATTGTTCAAGCATGAGCAGCAGCATATGCAGCATCAAAGCATAGATAATTTAATTGCATATATACTCCCAATGAAACATTGTAAATAAACACGGATAAAGGTGAGAAGAAGAAGAAGAAGGAAGGTCATCACAAATATACCCACATTGTTTTCTCATGTTTGCTCATTGATACAAATAATAGCTTCAAAGAATATAAAAGTATTAAGCAGGAGTACACTATTGGGGGTAGACAAAGCCCACACCATTATAAGAAGGGACTAAGGCTTACCGCATACAGAAGTGCTCACATTTTCCAGTGCTGTCACTGGTCATATTAGGAAGGTCGATGGAAATTGAATCAATCTGGATCAATGCTTCCATAGACATGGGGGACACAAGTGGAGGTGCTGCTATACGTATGTCCACTCCACCCAGGATATGTCTAACGGCTGGTTCCCATTGCCGAAGTAAATGTGCAGCAACAAACAAACCTAGTTATATGTTATAACAACAGTGTCATCAATGTAACTCAACCTTCATATTAACAGTTTACTTGCAATTAACTCAACATAGTTTGGTTAGGGCAAAGCACGTGAATGATATCACCAAGTATTAGGCAAACCATAGAATGAACATGTTAGGGTTCAATCATAAGCACCACCAGGCTTAAAAATAACCACAAAATCCACTAATACCAGAAGCAGTTTCGACAGAGAAACCTTCTACGACCTTGTTACTACCAACGTATTGCAACTAAAAGAACACTTCAATTCAACATATATAACCGCATAAAATATCAAGTACATAAAATAGGAAACCCTAGTTGCTCGACCAAAAGGAATTTAAGATATAATGAAGCATCACTTCCATAAAATGAACCAGTATTATTCATAATTTATGCAAGAATATTCCTAAATAGGCTACATAGTAATTATTACATAACTAATCTACTAAGTAAAAAGCACTAATTAGGGTTTTTGTTTCACTGAACCACATGCAGTAAACGCCGCAACAAAACACAAGTACTCTTAACTAATCGTTTTGAATAACTATAAGCACATCATTTAACAAAACAGCAATAAATCCAAACAGTCAAGTCTATACGTTCCCAAAAGGCAATTTTTTCTAGGGTTTCATTCCCAGATGAAACTCCGAATTTGCCACACCGGAGAAGTCGAATTCACTAAAACGATTAACAAGACAGCTCCAGATGAATGGAAGCGCGACGATTTAATCAACAAAAGGAAACCCTTAACCTCAAAGCGAAGATTGAACACTACAGTTGACGTACAACATACACAGTGAAAGCACAACAACCCATTAAAGAATCGAGCTCAAACTCAGCTGAAAAACGCATGCTAAATCCAAAAAGGGCAAACTCTAGCCCGTTAAAAGGCAACATCACGAGCTCAAAAACGCACCGTTTTTTTCAGTCAAGCATCGATCCAGTTCGATGTGATAAGACCCAGCTTGACTTCGATCTTCCACGGCTTGACTAGAAAACGATATGACCGGGGAGTAGGTTTCGAGATAGACACGGTGGTGCGAGTTGTGGAGAGAGATTCCGAGCTGTTTGTGAAGAATTTCGATGCGCTGAATCGAAGAAACCCTAGCTCAAGGAGTTGTAGAGAGAGAAAGAGAGTAAATGTATGCGATGAGAGGAGAGAGAGAGAGAGAGAGAGAGAGAGAGAGAGAGAGAGAGAGAAAAGAAAGAGGGAAGAGAGAGAAAAAGAGTTTTTATCTTTTGCGTTGAAAGGAGGTTTTGTTGTTGCTGTTGTTGTAGTATTAAAGTCATGTACAATCCATGCTGTTGTGTTGTTTATTTGATGCCACATGACATCTTACGTACATACCAACCTTTTACATAGATGCACATTACACTATATACAAGTATGTATGTGTCTAGAGTACACTCTTTGCGTGCAATTTATAGGGCAAAAAAGAAAAATGAAATATTTTTAGTTTATACCAAAACGACATTTTAATTTCTCAACTTTAGTTGGCTACCTTTTTTTAAAATTTTATTCTACACTTTGAGCATGGAAATTTGAGATTTAGGATTCCGTAAATGGACGTCTAGTCATACATTATCATGAAGTACATTTAATTGGATTGTTTTAACTTAAAGGACAAAAATTTCATGTTTTGATATTGACCATGCATTTTGCAAAAAACGGGGGTAAAAAACTCTTCTTCTTCTTCTTCTTCTTTTTTTTTTTTTTTGCATTAGTTGTTAGATGATGCTTAAAGCATCCATGATACTTTCCTATGTAAATTACAAAATGAAATGCAATTTTTGAAGGATTAATTTAACGTTCATTGCAAAATATAGATAAAAAAAGTTTGTTTTCCGATTTTTTAGTAAACGTGATAAAAATAGTCTTAATAAAAGTCTTAACAATTTTATTGTTAAAATTATCATTGAATCAATTCCACGGCTATTAATCACAATGAATGATCAAGTCAAAAAGTTACGTTATTCAATTGTTAAAGTAAAAATTCAATTGATTATTGATAATAAAAAAAGAAGCTAAAATTTAATGTTATTGGCTCAATCGGCATGTCCACCACAAAATTCTATTTATTTGAAAATACTTTAAATTCAGCATTTAGAAGTAACTCAAAATTTAAAATCTCCATATCAAATGCGCTGGCAACACATTCCACTCTAGTTAATTCAAAGCTGTCAACCCAAAAATCTTCTTGAATGGATTTGGGTATTTCTTTCATTGAAAAAATTATCTAATGTATATATTTGTTATCATATATCAAGATTGTCGCACGTCTTAAATTTTAGTAAATAATAGATAAAATATTTGTCAATTCCTTTTTTTTTTTTTTTGGTCTCATACCTTTTTAATGAATTAAATAAATAACAATCCAATAAATAGGTATTCAATTCACATTTCAAAGTTATTTGGGATTAACTATTATATATTATGCTTTTTTATTAGCAATATATCTTACAGTAAGAGCCATAATTAATAACTAAAACGAAGCAATACATTTTTTTTATAATAGTTATTATTACAAGACTAGTCTTTGTCTTGGAACAATACATTTTTTTTTTTTTTTTTACTTATATATACAAAGTGGAGAGAGAGAGAGTTTAATATGCGGAACCATTAGGGATAGGACACGTGTCGCATGTGTGCGGTTCTTATCACTATCCACTACAACATGTGTCTCTGAAGCAAACCCTAGAAGGAGAATAGGAATAATTTAAAAAAAAAAAAAGGCCCAAACCGAAAATCACTGTTTGTACGCGTTAAATGCACGCTCTTTGTTTGAAGGATAAATAAAATAGTCTTTGTCACGTCCAAATCGGTCCAAAGATGCCTTTGCATAAAAAGCCCACATGATTGGTCCGTGAGTTTCACGGGCATGCAGGAGAGTGGCGTTAGTTAACCTCAAAACCCTAGTTGTTTTTTTCTGGTAAGTAATGAAGTGGATGTGGAACCCTAACCGCAATAGAGAGCCATTAACGTTTAACCCCAGGGATATTTCATTGCATTACCTTTTCTTATGGGGTCGACTATTTTCCAAAGCTAGCTAGGGTTTTGTCATTAAAGCCCTGAATTGTGACCAATAGGATGAATGAGAGAAAGAAAGAGAAGGGAAGAGGTGTAGAGAGAGAGAGGATGTAACATGATGATACAGTGAGTATGGGATGGGAATAGGGTTTTATGGGATAAAAACTTCCCATTTTCACATATTTACCACTCATAGATCATGATATATGTAGATGTACCACAAATGGATAGTAACAACAATTAATTATCTAAGAATTTTATAAAATTAGGCAACTCTTTCATTAATTTATTCTTGAAGAATTAATAAATTTGTTTTCCAATTGGAATCTGATCATTATACTCGTTGATTACATCTTTTTATATATCGGAAAAAAAATAAAGATTTATATATTTTCATTCATAGCAAAAAGTGATTAGCAAGAATTCTAAAAAGGGTATTATGGACAATCGGAAAAAAAAATAAAAATAAAAAAAGAAGAAGATAAGACTACTTGCATGTCAAATTAAATGGTAATTGCATAAAGTTTTTAACAAAGAAAACAAGGAACCACTTGCCGCTCTTCTTTTTTCTTTTTTCTTTTTTTTTTTTTACGGATTCTAAAAACTATGTGCTAAATCACGTTTTGCATTAAACAAGAGAAAAGTAAAACTCGAATAAAACTAAGATATTTTCTTACATGATAAGATCCGATTGACAAAGATACCATTTAAAGATAAAGAAACACGATTTCTTATAAAAAAAAAAATTGAAGAATGCTGTGCATATAGTTGGACAATTAAAAAGTTAAGTATGATTTTGCAAAGAAATGAAAAGCGGCAATAAGCAAGATACGCAAAGAGTTCTTCCCTTTTAATTATTTATTTATATATTTTGATAGTTGTGATGAGAATTTTGGAAATTCAGTATCGTAATTATCGGATTAATAATCGTAAGAAATAATAATTACATAAGTTAGCTTCCAATGTTACAATTTTAATTTCTTGGCACCGAGAAAATGATCCAAAATTAATTACCAAGTGTTGAAAAGTGACCATGACATAGTCATAGTCACTTTTCAACCGCTTTATTTCTCGATTTGAAAATAAGCACTTGTTTTTCAGGTAGAAAGTGGAATATTGTGATAGAATATGAGCAAAAATTGTTTTTTTGGTAAGAATAGTTACATAACCTATGCTCTTGGTTCCTAGATGATTTCGAGACAGACGTTCTTGTTCGATTTTTTGTTATCCTCGACTTGAAAGAGACGCAGCAGTTACAAGCTATTACATGCATATCCTATTAAGTTTCCTACGTGATTTAACACTTCCATGTCGCATGATGGATGTCGAAAGGAAAGGGAAAAAAACAAAAGATCCTCATTATAAGCTATGTACGTGTACACATAAATATTAGTAAAATTTCTACACGTATGATATAGTAAAACGGTTATTTTTAAAACAACTACTACATGTATTTTGTATAAATTATGTATATTAAAATTTTATTAGTATTTATATATCATATATACATAACATGTAGTTAGCGTGTAATATAAATTAAATTTTCTCTCGATTAGAAGTAGATTTTATTAAAAAAGAGTGTTGAAAGTAAATATGATGATATGTATCAGGTAATTGTCATAACCGGTAAAATATAATCGGTATAAGTTCGGAAAAGGTACATAAACAAAGACATCAAAACGTTTATCTAACGATTAGCATCCACCGGAAAGGATTGATGACTTATGCGTTGAAATGATAATATTGTAAGATTTATCTTACCCAAAAGAAAAGTAATATTGCAAAATAAGCCTTTGAATTATTGAAAATATTAAAGGAACAGAATGGAGATTTAATAGTTTTTATTTACTTTTTTACGTGGTATACATATAATCGACTTTTACGATCCAGTCGAGGAAACATCCAGTCTACCATCTTAACATTAAAATGACTATAAGAGTTAATTCAATAAAAATTTTAGCGTTTAGATGATATAATGAATAAGCGGGAATCATTATCAAAATTATAATTCTATTATTCATATAAATATATAAAATTGATAAAATCGTATAAAATCATATATCATAATTCATAATTTTATAAAGAAAAATATACATGTAATTTTACAGTTATTTTAACTAAAAAAATCATGAAATTATAAATAGGTAAAATTATATTGTTGATTCGTAATTTTAATATCGTTACATGATAATGTGTAGAATGTTTACTATAGCTTCTTCTTCTTCTTCCTTTTCTTTTCCTTTTTAGCCACACAAATTGGTGATGATATTTCACGAAAATATACAATCAAACTGACGTTGAATTCTCAATGTCTGTTTTTCTTGTTTGTTGTATTACAACGATCTCTCTCTTTTTCATGGGGTTGACAATTAACGTCCTTTTTTTTTCTCACATAGTGATCATCTCTCGATGCCCAAGCTTTAATTATTTCCAGTTTTATCAACCTATAAAGCGGATGTGTATACAAAGCAAATTTGTATGAGGAGATGTAGCATCATGAGAAACTAGAATACGCAATTACTCTTGTGAATATGTACCATAGATGGATCTGGATATTGTTACCTTTAACTCACCTCAACATCCCCTCTCTCTGCCCGATTAAAGGAAAAAAAGGATACTATACGAAGAAAAGGAAGATCAATTTTTATTTCCTCATGCTATGGAGGGGTTTTTAGCTGAAAAGAAAGTTTATGTTAGATTAATAACACAAAAGCATTTGATTAATTAGAGTCCTCTAGATTTATTAACTAAAAGAAATTATGCATTATTGACATTTTTCTATGAAAATATATGGTCCAAAGGCTTAAAAATTACATATATACTTTTAATTGTACATAAATTTAATTAGCGCCTAGCTACAGTACAGGCACTAAGTACTAAAAATGCAATAAGAAATATAGGCTTGTGTATTTTTGTGGGAATTTATAGGTGAAAAGGATACCTCACCTTTCTAATGTAGATAGGGCCCTCTTCATTGCCTTTTATTAGGCATAGTTCCAAAACATCAATAAAAAGAAATGTCATCCGGGAAGGGAAATGCCCTCCAACTCCATGCCTTAAGTTCCCTTGTCTGCTCCTCTCGCAATTTCTATGTTACAATGCTCATGGTGGTTGTTTTTTTTTTTATTTTGGATATAAATTCCCATCATTGATAGAACCAAACAAAGTAGAATTGTTTTAAAATAACTTAAAAAGTTTACATAATTTTTCTAAGAAATTGAAATTTATATGATTAGATTATAAAAGCCTTAAACATTGGACGTATTAACACAAACCCGATTGGTAGAAAAATCGTATACCATAATTTAATTTGATCTTTGATCTTGTGTTGATTAACGCATATCAAATGGTAACAAGTATTGGTAAATCTATATACTATAGAAATGGGGGTTTAGCTCCTTTCATATAGCAACACATGTCACGTGACAGAAGAGAGAGATGAGAAAGATAAGAAGGGAAAAAGAAAAAAGAAAAAAAAAAAAGAAAGAGAGAGAGAGAAGAGGAGAGAAAGGACAAAAGATGTTGAGGTTCATATTGTATTTTGTCTCAAATATGACAATACTTGAAAATTTATGAAAGCTTTCAATACTCTAGATAATTCATATATTGAAATAATTGTGTGGGATTTGCATGTATCTCGTTTAAATCAATTATAGGTTGACCAAATGATGTGTTATATATATATATATATATATATATATTCCTAAGAATCCTTTTACTTGATAAAATGTGATATTTATTAGACATATTCTACAGTGCAACGTAATATAGTCACTTTTATCTATATAATAGGTTATAAGTTCATGTTATAAACTAAAATGAATGGTTTCACTTTTAAATGATCATACTATATAAATCACTTAATTTAATTATTTCATTCATATTTAAAGACTAAACAATGTAAGACATGGAATTCTCCATCTATAAGGGAGAATAATATTAAGCCAACTGCATTTTAAGACTTCGGCACAATGTAATTGATTCGGTAGGGTTTCAATTGCAACACATTTTAATTTTAAACATGCATAAAAACTTACAGGATCACTTGGAATTCTTAATTGTTAATGCATTTTATTGTATTGTCGATTTAAATCATATTTGAACCATATATGGATTTATGGTATAACGTTCATATCCTGTTGTACCTACAAATTATTTCCCATAGAGATATATCGTTTAATTGGAGTTATTCTTTTTCCATCAATTAAAAAATAAAGTGTATATATTTGTACTCTAAATAAATGATTAATATTTATTAAGTCTTAGTTTTATATATATAATATATATCATTAAGCTATATCATCTTTGTTGATTGGAGATTTTAGATACGAGTCCTTTGGACTCACACCGACTCAATGCAACCTTAGGTCAACCTATTTATGCTCAACCCTAAAGTGATCTCACCTTGACTTATCAACTCTATGGCCAATCTATCCAACCTTACAACCAACCAATATAAGGACTTAATAGGCTTCAAGGCAGACATTGTATGGATCCTGACCCAAAGACGAGTTAGATACAACTAGAGACATTAATGAATAAGGATTGACACTATCAACAACCACATCTCAAAACCTATAAGACACAATCATTGGCATGAACCCCCTTACTCTCTAGGCTTAGTAAGTATTCCGACATGCAGATGTACTCTTAGATCCTTTTTGGCTCCCTTCTATAAATAGTGGTATGCTACCAACAGTAAACCACCAACTTCTAAGTATTCATATTTTCTAGCTTTTTTATACTTCTTCTCACTTTTAAGCACTTACGAATTTAAGTATCAGAATGGTTACGTTAAACAATATTCTAACATCCCTCACTATATATTGTCTTGCAAGTTTACTTACAACTCTCTTAAGACCTAATCCAATTCATCTCTATCGATAGAATACCACTGATGACAATCCCTTATTAATTTCAAGTTTAAATTCCATTAATTGTATTTCGAGTGTAAGTATTTCTTAAATGAACAAATCAAAGTATAGCTAACATACCATAAATTATAAGATGTTATTTTCGCAACTAATATGAGACTTCAATTAATATGCAAAGATAACTAACAGTTACAGTGGCAACATGCAAGTTGTGTTCTAGCAAATCAAGTAAATATCGAGTTGATTCAGTAGATGAATCAATTAGGAGTGTCAAAGCCCACTTAACCAAATGGAATGGACCTTGTTGTCCCAATAACGAATCTATCGTATTCAAGGAGAAAAAAGAAAAGAAAAGAAGTGATTGCAAACAAGTGGAAAAATGGAAGCAAAATCAAAATGCAAACTGATTTCAACGTATCTTAAAAATGATGTAAAACAAAATAGAAGAATAATTATTTTTTTTGGCCAAAAATATAAAACTAATAATGCATTTGTATTTCACCGACAAAAAGACAATGAGTTTCGAAGTGGAAATTAAATCGTTTTTCAGGTTCTGTACCATTTTCTTCTAACCTTTTATTCTACGATTGTCAGATATTACCGTCACAATCAAAAAGATAATTGTAATCATTAATAGATTTTAATGATAAGGCATGGGATGATAGTGGCAGCTTATTTCATAGTAATGAGATTATATATCTTACCAGCTTGTGTAGTGGTAATTAGTTATCATAGATAGAGGATGTCAACCAAAAAAAAAAAAGGGTTCCCCATTTTCCAAAGCAAAATCATTTTTTTCTGTCTTTCATTATTTTTCCCCTTTTTTTGCTATAATTCTGTTTTCCAACATCATTTTTCAAGTCTGATAACCATCATCATCGACTGTCTGTCCTCCCTCGTTTAGCCATCTAAGATTTGATAATCGTGAAGTAAAATGTAACAACCATTAAAAAGTATCCGGAAAGTATTTTCTACGCTTAGATTGTATTAGTTGTTCTTTCATTTGTTTAACTTCATCCACGTAGTGTTTATCCATCGAGAAAAGTTTGAACGGCATAACTAATATGCCATGTAATTTCATTAAAAATATAAGAATATCAATAAAATTAAAATACGTCAATAATACAAATAGTAATTTTTTAAAAACTAACCAAATAGGTATCTCATTGGCCCAAAACAAGCTTGTCCTTAATCTAATAAACAATCAAACACAAGAAATGGAATTTGAGTGATAGGTCTGGTCAAATTCTGCATATGAACACAATCAGTGAAAAAGTATCATCCATCCATATTTAGCAAATATGAGTTGGCCACCATGTGGTCATCAAATGAATACTTGCCTAAACTTGGTCAACCCTATGCATTTGTTGGATCTCTAGACCATACAGACCACGACAACGACAACGACAACCTAGAAGTGTATTAGTAAAGATTATTATTGTATGCATATAGTACTATATATTATTACTACTGAATAAGAATGTTCTTTTGTTGTTATACATCATGAATTATTCCTGAAAGTTGCAGTGTTTTGTTGAGGCTACATTATCAATAGTCAAAAGTCATCGTGATACCAGAGCAATTACTCATTTTTATATCCTACATTATTTCTCGATATATAAAAGGTCGGGATTGCTGAATTTCTACTTTGATCATAGTTGATAAATTATACAGTCAAATACCGTCTTAATATGATGTGTGTGAGATCAATTTTCATTGATTTTGGATATTTGAAGTTTTGGTATCACTTTCGGGCAGGGATCGGATCTCAAGGGAGCTGAAAGAGGCAGAAACTCAGGAAAAAAAAAAAAAAAGTTAATTTTAAAAGAATGTACATAATATGTGCATATCTTTTTGTACATTTATCCCTACTTTTACGAGTGTTTTGACTAGTACTACGTACTAGAAGTAGAACCCTTGCAGAAAGAGAGTTTATATTCACATGGAACATATATATATATATATATAGAGAGAGAGAGAGAGAGAGAGCTAAGAAGGTTGTAATATTATAATTTAAACCAATATGATATCACTAGACTAGCTAATAGATTTTTTATGTTAATGATATTGATCATGGTGAGTTTGGTTTCACAACCAGAAATCGGAGAGCATAAATATATATATATATATTGGTCGATGGCATAATTATGTTTGATTAAATCGGCAATTAGAAAAAGCAAACGCGAAATCATTTTCCCAAATTATATGATCGATGCTCGCCCTCCAGCCGCCACCGCCTTTATTTGCTAATCGTCATTAGCTTATGGAATTACTCTAGATTACTCGTTATTAATACCGTACCGCGTGATACTGAATATTAGGAAGAAATGGGGAACAATTTACTAACAAAAGCAACTTACGTATTAAGTGTTCAAATTTATGCGACAGTCCAATAACCTAATTGCTGTGGATTGCGTATTTTGTATGTCCGAGGCATGTACCACCACTAATCTAACCAAAAGACTGGGTGGTTCTTCTAAATATAAAATTGAGTGAATTACTGAAATTATCCCTAAAATTTTTTA
The DNA here is from genome assembly GCA_024138005.1 of Lumnitzera racemosa. Taxonomy (NCBI): domain Eukaryota; kingdom Viridiplantae; phylum Streptophyta; class Magnoliopsida; order Myrtales; family Combretaceae; genus Lumnitzera; species Lumnitzera racemosa. The sequence goes on along the minus strand of JAMXBC010000007.1, from coordinate 97,225,478 downwards.
TAATTGTATAGACACCTTAGTTTTTAAAATCGAGTACTTTTCCCCTCATGCACAGATGAGACTCATAAATTTTGATTAGATAGTAGTATATGCGGTGAGAATCATAACTTGAGATTTACTTAGCAAAAATATTGATTTATAAAAATAAAGAGCAAAAAGAAAAAATAAACAACATACAATTAGAATAGAAACAAGAATAAAAAGAATAGAAAAGGATAAAATAGACAAATCTAATTTCCTCGTTTTCTTGTTTTCATATTATTTTATTTCTTTTAAAATAATAAAAGGATTAATTTTATTTTACATATGATAAACAACTTATTATTTTTCTTTTTAAATACTATAAGGAACAATATTGCATATAGGATTTATCTTACTGTTTAGAATATTCGTGACTTAATTTTTTATAGATATAAAAATTTCAAAAACTCAATCTAAATTTAAATGATTTAACTAGATTCTAATATGAATATTAAAGAGCCTCTAGTGTGCCTTAACTTTTTTTTTTTCTTCTTTCAGGGCAAAGAAAATAATTGTTTGGATCTTCTTTCATGAATATTACTTTCTTACTCAAAATCTTCTCAACATCATTATAAATAAATAAATAAATATATAAGCATTGAGTTAATAGTATGCATATCGAAAATTATCTTAAAAACTTTTATTGAAAACAATCTTCAATTTCTATAGTCGCACACAAGTTCCTAGTGTTGATAATAATTAACATGATATGATAACATATATACCAATACAATATAATTGAAAATATGATTATATATATATATATATAAACTTCACACGAGATTCAATATGAAAATTGACATGAATAAATACAATTATCATAATATGAATAAGTAAAATGATATGATATAATATTTTTGTTTTGCTCTTCATTTTTTTAAGTTAATATTTTTTATGTGAAAACTTTAAGTTGAGGTTCTTACTACATGTATTGCTATGCAAGCAAAATTTATGGGTCTTAAATGTATTTGAGGAGGGAAAAGTACTCAATTTTATAAACTTGGGATGTCTATACAATTATAAAAATTTTCAAGGATGATCTCTACAATTTACCATATAAAATTATACCTTCCAGATCCACGAAATATATATATATATATATATTGAAGACATAATTATTATCATTTCATGTAGTTTCATGTTGTCCCTCATTTAGTTTCCTTTCTTGTCAAGCCGTTTACTTATTGAATCGTATTCTTTGAGAACTTGGTGAAGAAAAAAACTGAGAAACATCATCTCCGCAATGGGTTTTCTAATTAATTATCAGTCATCCTCAAGATATAAACAACAGTTGGGCAGGAACCATATGATTATGACGTATGATGCGTCACAAATCCACTTTTTCATTAGAAATTTTGGAGATTTACGGAAAGCACCGCCTAAAATATCAATAAAATTCCGAGTCTATTAAAAGATACTTACCAGATGCTTCAAAAGCATTAATTAAGGGTTTTGAAAGAATTTTTCACACTTTTCAATTTTAAAATTTATATTTTTTCTTGATAAAAAGGGAAAAAAAAAAGAAAAAAAAAAGATAGACATACATGCGGAAGTTTATTTAGACAAAAGAGGCTGTGGTTAGAAAGAAAATGAAATAATCGAATTTTCTCGAAATACGAGAAATTTTATGGTTTGAAATTAATCTAAAAAGGGATTAGCTAGGAAAGTTACAGTATGAGTGTCGGTTTTCACGGATGAGAAGAGGGGTTTCGCAAAATCGAACCAAAAGCAAATTTTCACGATCCATTTCAAGCCTCTTTTTTTCTTTTGTTTTCCTTCTGGTTTTTACAGTAATGGCATCAATAATGTCAATATACTTCGTTGGTCTGTTCGGTCTCAGTATAGGGTCCTTCTTTACCTTTCTTCTTCCTTTTTTTACAAATTTTTTTTTTCCCTTTTTCCCTTTCTAACTCCGTATATACATATTCATCCACCGTATCAAGATCATGCATGCTTTCATTTTTCATAGGATCTATGATCTTACTGATACATATAAACTCAACAAACCGTGGGAAAATACGAATTTCATCTATAATTTAAGCCGGTTAATCTACCACCCTCTGGACAAAACCTTGCAGTATATTTTGTCTCATCATTAAACTTTGACTCTTACAGTTAGCTTTTAAACGGTCCCGTAAATAATATGACCGTAGCATATGACAGATCACAATTGAACCAGCCCTAAAATTGAATGCACAGAACAGGAAAACCGCATCATCCCTCTATCTATCTTCCCGGAAAATTCTTTCTGTTTTAATGATAATGGATAATTTCCTCCTAAAAACCTGGGTGTTTAGTTAACTAAGATATAAACGTATGAAACGATACAGATTCAAAACAGATATGGAACAAATACAGTAAACATATGAAACAGACAGGCAGACAGCCAAGCTAAGGATCTAGCTAGGACATATACACTCGTATAGAAAATGAGTCTCATGTGATTGTCTGGAAACACCCAGAAGTAGAAACTGAAGGATGGAGTGACAACAACAGGCTATAAATCCAACACCATCGTTATTAGCCGCACAAAGTAGAGAAAAATGGATAAAGGGTGTAGATCTGAACTTTCCATCACATAAAATAAATAAACAAATAAGGTGAAATTACGAACATTTATTTTTATATTATTTAAATATTTGCTAAATTAATTCATCAAATCTATAAAAACACAAACAAACTAAAAATAAGTCAATTAACTAGGATGAGGAATTTAAATATTTAAAATGAAAACAATTTCAGATCATGGGTTTTAAATTAAATTAGATCCTGAGGCGTATAAACGACGACAAGATTAATATACATTAAAAATAAGATAGAAAAAAAAAAAAGTATAATGGGACATTCATATGACATGGATCTGTGATTAGTACATCGTAAGTCCGGATCTCATGAATCTGAATAATATAATGTTCTGACCAGCTAGCTGCCGTATGTTTGTCTGCTTTTTACTTTTTCTCCTCTTTTCTTATGTTTCTTTGAAGCAGCTTGAAATTGAAGCTTTTCATCTTTTTCTTTTTGTTACCACACTTGCGTAATTAGAGTATAATACCCGTATCATATGTATAGTATCGCTGTATGGGGTAATCTACTCCGACAAGGTCTAGATATATACATATGATCTACCTTAAGGCTAAAGCAGAAGGGATGAGCAATATAAGCAGACTCGATTTTTACTGGTTTTCTTCAGCTTGTAGAGAGAGAAAAAGGGCAACCAGATTCATTGAGAGAAAGCCTTCAATAAATAGGATACGTGCTTTAATAAATAGTAAATAAATTCTAATAAAAATCTAATACTTAAAATATATTGACCCACTAATCAATCTTTTCTCGATTTGTAGATCATCTACTTTATCCTAGAAAGTTTGATGGGGTTGCTGATATTTTGGTTCGACCAAATAATGAAAGTGGTACCATTATTATTTAGAGCAGTCCATTTAGCTACAGACCTTTCGGGTCTATTCCTGTCATGTATGATCTGGACGGACATAACAACTAAGGTACAAGCATATTTTTAAAAATGGTCTGGTTTCCCACTAGACAATGATATTGTCCACGAGACCGACCATTACAAAATTAATTAAAATCGAAATCTAATTACTAATATAAATTATAGAACCCATGAATTTTTAAAATATGTCAATCCTTTGAGTCATGAGTAAAGATTTTTATTGAAATCCAAAATGGGATTTTTCTTCAAATTTGTAAAAGAAACGTGTATATATATATAATATGTAATTATTAATCATATTTATATATGTAATGATATTATCAATGGATTTTTTTAGTAATTATCCATTATCATCCTATACATTCAAATATGATTAGTAGTTATACATCATGTATATTTATACATCATGATATATACTATTGAATGAATTCTTTATAAAGACGAAAAAAAAAAAGAAAAAGAAAGAAAATTGATAAGATGATGATTTACAAAAGTTATTTTACTTAGTGATTATGAGGTTTGTTTAGTCTGCAAAACTCACTGTACTTGAACTCTCAAAATTTTATTATGGATTTGCAATTGCTGAGTTGACAGTTAAGAATTTCATCATACTCTATTTAAGAGATATTATGATTTCTCTCCAATTATTTCCCTCCTTCCTTTCCAAAAAAAAAAGAAAAGAAAAGAAAAAGAAGAAGAAAAAGAAAGGAGGAAAAAAATAAAAAGGGCGACATCCAAGCCGCATTACCTTATAAGTTGGCTCGCTTCTTACTCCTTTAGTGTGCAATTTGGTACATTTTCGACACCCATCTTCTATAGAGACATACCTCAATGACACCTAAGGCCCTCTTTTTTCGACTATTTTCTTATTTTAGATTGAGTTGACATAAGTGGAGTTTCTTAGTGTGTCTTAGCCCTCTTTTCAGCATGATACACCTTGTAAATTTATTCCTAATGCAACCGAGTCTTAAGAAGTCACCTATTCTAAGAGCATTTTACACTAAACAAAGGTTACCTTCAGAATTCTATTGAAATTTAGGTTATGCATAAAAAAGGATATCATTAAAAACTAAATGATAAAGAGTAACAACAAGAAATAAATTACCTAATTCATAGTCTTAGAACCATCACTACATATTAAGTAGAAATAAGCATTAAAAATAAAAAAAGAAAAGATGATTCTATTATTAGTATTCAACATCTTTATTTTAAGGGCACCATGGGTCTCTACTATTGAATTGGGGTTCAAGGTGCTTGGGCACCAATATTGCAATCCAATTTAGACTTTAATATTATTTCCAAACGTAATCTCAAACTCGATTATCCAAAAAAAAATGCCATATTAAGTTGCTAATCAAGTTAAATCGATTTAAATATTTTTTAAAATTATAGATCGACAAAATATCGTATTTAAGAATTTATAAATATCTTCCATCACATTACAATATTTTTAAGATATAAGTTAATATGCCGGTTAATATACAAAGTTTTAATTGTAGTACCCGAATCTCACATGAGGAATGAGGAATGTATAGGATTTTCGTTGGAATCATTATAGAACCACATAAAAACCCATATAGGACAATCAAATTCGACAATTATATAAGTCGGTTGATCCTGAAAGGATCGTGACTTTGACAGACAAATACAGGAAACCCTAGTTTGTAGTCCTGGTTAACTGAGATTTTCAATCATTAATTTAAATGTCTTGTTAATGCATTCTGGTTACGTAAACGTTACCTATCAATAGCGACAGCCTTCACTTTTTCTCCCCCCATTCATGGCATAAACTTTTCAATACTATTTTCATTAAGAAAAAAATGGAGCTCTTTATAAAAATAAAATGCTTACATTTTTTTTTTTTCACTTTCTACACTTATTTTATTTAACATTTTACACTTTAATATTTTACACGTAAAACTTTAGGTTTGAAAGAGAAAAATAAAACCTAATTCATTCATTTAAGACATCAATATTTAGTTTGCACCACTAAACTATAATAATCTCAGTTTATTCGAGTTTTCTTAACAACAGAAAAACAGTAATGTAATTTAAATGAAAAAAGTTTTATCTTTTTTCCGCCATAATTTTCCGGTTAACTTTCCTAAGCTACTAGGAGTATTGGGTGATAAAATCATGTATAATATTTCATCATTATTACATAAATAAATGAATGAATGAAAGGGTCGCTTCGATGAAAACATATGACGTTATTAATCTTGAGATTTAATCCCACAAACTTAGATTTTTATCATGTGATGGTTATCCATATACTATGAAAGCTTGGTTTTAATTCTATTCGTTTTCCTATTGCTTTGAGTATTTTTCTCTTTGAGCTGGATGGATGTAGAAATTTCTATAATCCTGTCGATGTAAGAAAAATAAATAGATAAATCATCAGTATACCTATTTTATAACATCATTTATTAAATGCATAATATAAGATAAACCATATCTCATGTTTTCTGCATAAAAATTATATTATCATATTTTCGATAAAGATATTACTAAAAATAAATAGATTAATGATCTATCGATTTTTTTTTTTCAATAGAACTATCTAATTCGTTATCCGGTTATTAAAATAGCTATATAAATTAGTATGGTAAGAAATTCATTGTCCCGGTTGCATCATCGCGTGATGACTGAACAATCCTTCCACTCTTAACATATATTATTTGACTAAGAGACAAATGGGTCGAGACAATTTTTGAAGTGTCACGTGGAATAACATGAATCGAAGAACATATGAAAGGACAAAAAGAAAACCGAATTTACCATAATAATTAATGACGATCTTTCTTGAATTAGGGGAGACAGGTACTTTTAGGGAATATGTGGTTGTGTTTATGCTCTTCCTTAAGAGTTTACTCTTGTATGTGCCACTAGCAATGAGTTCATGTGGAAAAACCAAATTAATTTTACTAACGTGTTTAGATCAATAATAGATAAATATGAAATCTAGTTGTAGTGTATAGGTTTTGTAAAATTATTATTTATATTTTTATATATTAAAATTTTATTAATATCTATAAATTATAAATCTATCCATATAACATATTAATATTATTAAACTTTTTACCTTCCCGTGAACATATGTAAAATCCCCACACATAACTGTTTTCAGCCCTGGAGTCTTGCGCACTGCTTCTATTTAACGTTTCGAAAATAGTTTGTTCTTATATGTAATTTTTTTCTTAAGAAAAATGTTTTCAGATGGAGAAACTGGAATAACCAAAAGCAACCGTTTCAATGCAATCGGATAGATATAAATAAGGAGGATAGAGATGTAAAAACCGAGCTTTTCTATATCTGTATAGTATATATATCTCGGCACAAGAAAACCAAAAATACAAAAAAATAAATGAATAAATAAATAAACATATCATCACTGGAAGTTTTATAGTCTAATAGCATAATGTTAATACCTTAATGAGATGGATTAGATTTAAATCTATGTTTTATATTTTGTATAACTAATCAATTTTATATATAAATAGAAATTTATATCACTTTAAAATCACATCGATGAAAATATGTAATTCATTATATAAAATTTAAAATCCTCATATATATTAATCTTTATAGTTATCTCAACAGCCAAATGATATGGAAGAGTCCTGTCTTATAAAGTATGCAATAACTTTAGCTAAATGCATCAGGGAGAGAGGTTATAGAAGAAATCTGCGGTTTGCACCATCTGTGAGAGCTGAAAAGGGTATAAATTAATGAAGGTTTGGTGTTAGTACCTGGGCTGCTGGGCATTCAGAAAGTAACAATAATTCACTATCAGATATGTCTACATCTTTTTTTCCCCCCTCGTTTGGGTTGGTACAAATTTATTCAGATACGTTTTCATTACAGTTGGCAATTGCAATAAATTGGAAAATCATGATGTGCAAAGAGAAGTGGGACACTCCACATTCCATTATATACTCTAATAATTATTAATTAGGTATATAAAAAGCTTCCCAATACATAATTATCTAGCCGATTCAAGAGAATGCAGATTCAATTATATTATTATTTTATTACCATTGTCATCCATTTTTAAAAATTACGATATAAGCAAATATCAGCACTTAAACCCTTAAATCTTTTTTTTTTAAAAAAAAAAATACTTTTATACTCTGTATAATCATTTTGCCTTTGATAAAAGCTTATTAAAAAAAATAAGAATGAAGAAATAAAAAAAGAAAAAGAAAAAAGAGTATTAAAAGAGGGCATTCCCTCTCTTTTCAATTTATGCAGTCTTTTAATTTTAATAATCCTTTTTGTTCTTCTTGTTAAGAGTAAAATGGTTATTATATAGGGATCTAAAAGAACGCTTTTTAAATATAGATAATTTAGCTCTTTTGTTTTAAAAATACAGAAACTTAACGAAAATTAAATAAAAGAAAATTAGGGAACGAATACTATCCTCATATGGAGATGGTACAACTTCGAATCCTTTTAACATCATGTCCTCTATCCTCGTAAATAAGTAAATAAACGTAGAATACAGTACATTCTAAACTTTTCATATGTGCCTGCAGAAAGTTACTGACTGTTTATGAAGTAAAGCCAATCAGTGTTTATGAGCACTCGTTTGATTTTAATTAAAAGGGGATTAATCAGCAAAATATGCGCAGAAGTGCTGTAAAGGTGGATGGTCAATTGATTTTAATAATGGGCAGTCTTAGATTTTCATTATCGTTTGCGATTCTGAGTAGCTAGATCTGGTCCACGATAGCTTTTACTTTAATTCACAAAATAAAGTTCTCGAGTGTGTTAATATTCTTCTTCCGTGACACGTGGAACCTTAATCATTGACGCGTGTCCACACACATGCTTATCACTAATTTCATGCATCCGATCAAAGGGTACCCAATGCACTTGTGACTGTGTCTTACGAAGAAAATTTTTCACACCTCTTAATGTCGACTACATATTCAAAAGAAAATAAATAAATACATAATAAAATGTAAAATTTTCCTTTTTTAGCTTGTTAATAGGTATCTCAAGGAAGTTAAAACATTTTCGTCAATTCGTATACGTCCCATACTTTGTTTTAGCCTACTATCATACATGTTACTGTATATGGATCGGGAAGAGAAGTAAATTTAGTTTATCTTATTATAAGACTCATTTCATATTATTAGGAAATAAAAGCTTAGGATATGTACCATGCTTTTTGACAAATAATATAGCGGATTGAGCATTCTGTGTAAGGTGAGCATAACATGTAATGTTATGTTTTGTATGTAGAAATCACCTAAAATTGAATGAATCAAAATGAATTGAAATGGCATAAAATTAAGATTGAAATAATAGATTTATTTGTGTTTGGAAATACCCACTAGATAATAGAATGAAATGTGCATATATAAGTATTTGTTAAAAACACTGTTAATTAATAAATGATGTAATTAGTTTGAAAGTTAAAAAAAAAAACAATTTTAATCAATAATAATTAAAGAAGGTAAAATAAAATCTCGATCCCTTTTCTTAAAGACAAAAGAATTCCTTCTTGAAACTAGAATTACTAACTCCAACTCCTAATTGTGTTTTTAGATCCACCCCAGCATACCAAATATGGCATAAGCATATGTATGATGTTAATTTACTATTTTTATGTATGCCATAACAAAATGCCTAATAGTAATAACGTCCAAGATTAATTTAGGTAAATATGTCTATATTAAATCAACTAGACATAGTTATAGTAAAAGTAGAGGGAAAGACATAGGACACTAAATTCTTATTACATTGAAGAAGAGCAATTGGTTGTTCATGCGAATGTGGTAGCTCTAATCAAACTTCTACCATAATATAGTTGATTGGTTTAAGTAATAAATATTTTCTAACTAACTCAATCCAAAAAGTAATAGCCACATGCTAAGCTTGATAGTACTTGCTATATCGTGTTGCAACAGCAACGAATCAATTGTAATGTTAAATATGGCTCAAATTCATATTAATGTCAATCTAATCATGCAACTTGTGTGATCAACAAAAGAGAAAAAAGAGAAATAAGCATAAGCATAGGTTGAATAAAGGTCGACGATGTTGCCTTTAGTCCATCGACTACTGGAGCATTTCATCGAATTGGTTAAGTTTGAGAAATAGTCCATTAAAGTGGCTTCGATTTGTTTCATTAGGTTTTCTTTTTTGCTTTGTTTCCTATTTGTTGGCTTAGTCTCGAATTTAGGTCAAACTCATACAAAAAGATGCTTACAGCTTACTTATATTCAATTTAGTTTCATAAGAGTCCTACGAGAGCTTATATGAATACGAATGTTTACTCCATATACCTTGATATCTATTGGACCATGTCTTTGTGTATGAAATATTTCGATATTACAGGTTTTGGTATGATTTCTATAATTGAATTTGTCATTCTTAAATAAAAGTCTTGTGTATCATACATTTGTAGCCTCTCCTTGTTTAGTTATACATGAACTATAACTCCCTATAAGGTCATGGTATTTTGTTCCATATTAGAATTTCCTACATGAATATATGCATTCATCTGTTTTATCTTCTTTTTTCCATTTATTCATTGTTACTTACAATTCGACATTGATTATCTTCATTGCATAAACAGAAAAATTTATATCAAAATGTAAGGTTTCATTTATGGGTGTTTTAAAGCTAAAAGGTCACATTTTTTTTTTTTAGTTAAAGGTTTCATCTCCAGACGGTCTATGTTAGGGCCTTGCTGCCACTAGATTAAAGCAATTGTTTTGGAGACTATAGTGGACTTTTGTCTCGAAGAGATGATCATAACATGTTTGGTTGTACAAGCATACCTTCTTATATTATTTAGTGTCATGTTAAGGTGTGAGGCCTTGCAATTTTAAGAATAAGGATCCAAGGATCTAATTTAAGTCACTTGTGCTAAGTAATTCGATAGAGTTATTGCAACTTGACTATAAGTAGTTCGGAAATCACTGTAATTTTGTGCGAAGCTCTAGTTTCGAAAACTGATTAAAATATAAAGTAATCGGCATTGAGAAAATATAAAATTAGAAAACCAACTAAAACACTCTGGATAAATAAAATAAAGTCTTAATATTAATTATAAATGAATAAATAATATATATATATATATATATATATAGCCTTATGTCTACAATACCAACATAAGACACATACCAAATTCGCTAGTGCTGATCGATCTAGAACTAATTCCTTGTATATCATCAATAAATGAGAAGCGATAAGGATAAAATGAAAATTTGAATGAGAATAACACGTCCGAATCCAAATTTATTAAATTCAATTTATATAAAATCTATGAAACTTATACTTACTAAAATTGAATATGGTTTCAATTAACGAATTGAGTCATTCCCTACATAAGCTATAGTACCCATACAGAATTAATGACATTCACATGTCCCAATCCTATTTTATTTCGCTTCGTCTTTTTCCAAAATCAAATCAAATTCAAGTAACAATAGACAACATGGCATTGACAAATCACGTCTTCCCACCAATGAGTGTCTAGTAGACACGAGATGTTTCAAGTCCCCATAATCAAAGTTACTTACGCACTCATTCGTAGGCTATCTTAGACTCTTGTCCCCTCTCGATATCAGTTGAACAAACGCTTCATTGTTCATAAAATAAAAGAACAAAAAGGATCGAACATACTCCCATTCCCTTCATCCTTCTATTTTCAAGACCTCACCCCCATCCTCTTCCTTCCTCTCTCACCATCTAACTCTAACCCCTTCCTTCTTCCTCTATCATTTATTCCCATCGAAAATACATGAAGAAAGGCCTAATTTCAAAATCATCGGCACCATTCATAACCAAGAACGAATCTGATTTTGGCCATTCCAAAGCTTAGGTAAGAGCTTTCCAATTTTCCATTCCATTCCAACTTCTCTTCTTAGTTTATACAAACAATGTCCTAAACTTAGTGATCTTGTAATTATAGCTCTTAAATACTTCAAACAAGCTCTTATAGTTTAGTTCCATCACTTCCAGATTTTGCATTTTAGATTCCTTCATGATCTCTAAGTGTCTAGTGGCTTATTGCTCCATGAATGATGCTTTTGACACGAGAACTTGGGAATAGATGAGAAGTTTTTTGAATTTCTCTAATCTACTTGATGTTTGGAAAACCACCAAAGGTTTGCGTACTCTGTTCACACCATTTTTGAAAGCTATACCAACATATATGGAATTATTTAATTAATTTTAGTGATATCTAGACATTAGGTTTCACAATTAAGCAAAACAATGTAGTTCACATCCCTAAACTAGCTAACTACCTAAGAAAAGCCTACTGACAAGCACCTATTTCATCTTTACATTACTCTAATTAAGAAGAATATGGAAGGGTCTAGAGATGATTCAAAAGTCTTACAGGTGCATGGAAACGAAATTAGCAATACAGAATGCAAAAAATCGAACAATTGCATTAACATGGTGACAAGTTTACAAGATAGCTACAGTATTGTCAAAATTGCGAGACAAGATGTAGAAACGCACCAGTTTACGTTTCTACTTGCCTTCCTCGAGTGGACTCGCTTTCAAAGTCGTTTGGAGACAAAATCAAGGTAGAGTTAGTCGCGGGTCAACTCACTAGAATCGCGAGTGTGTATCCGTTTCAACCGAGTTTGTGTACTACCTTGCTTAAGCTCATTTGAATGTGAAAAGTTTAGTCAGCCCAGCCCATGCATGAGTCACTCTGTCTACTCCCTGTATTCGAAAGTTCCACTTGCACGTTAGCCTTTTTCATTCTCTGTTTACGATCGCAAGTCAAGAGACTCAAGACTATGTTCTTCTTGTTGCTGCACTAGTTGATCCAATCAAATCAAGCTTGCTTCTTGTGTTCCTTCGGCTTCATCGAAGATCCAACTCATGGTTCGCAGAACTTCACACTTAACAACAAGTTAACAGGCTATTCCTTTTCTTCTTTTCTTTTTCTCGATTTTTTTATGAGTCGAGTAGAAGTAGAATTTAGAAATTATGTCGGGGAAAGAAAATACTGGTCAGACATGAGTTATTCGAAGTCAATTTTCCAATTGATGGAGACGGAGGAATAGTTGTTTTATCCATGCGATGATTGACTTCAATTGCCAATAAGTCCTTCCGTAAACATCTTTTTTTTTTTTTTATTTGGATTAGGTGTAAACAGTATCTTTACGTTGGATGAAACTCAAACATGTAGGGACAATTGTTATGAGTCCTTTCTTCGTGGGAATTTAATTGAAAAAATTGGAATGTTTAAGCCTTTTTGAGGATTTTCAGAACATGCAGATTTTTCCTTTCTTAGCATGTATTCATACTCCAACCAATGAATTGAGTGGAGCAAAAATTGAATACCCATTTACGTCAGACCCTTCCATTATCTCTTTTTTTTTTTTTCTTCTTTTTTACAAATAGGATTGCAGGTGCCTCAAAACCATGTATAGAGATATGATTTAGGAGAACCTATTAAATGATGTAATGCTTCACAGGCCACATAGACCAAAAAGAGGTCAAGGAAAAAAAAAAAAAATTGGTATGACATATTTGGTTATTAATGCGTTGGGACATAAAGCCCCGTGCCTGATAGTCGTTAGTCCAGTTTAACATGGATAAAGATATGGTTGGATTGATGTTGTATTGGGCGTTGTTCAAGGTTAGAATTAATTAGGAATATAATAAACATGGAGAGCATATACTTGTAGGTGAAATAATTGACAATATATGCGTATACTGTATAGTTGAATATGCAGAATGGTTAATCAATCGACCATGATTAGTTATTTCTTTGTTCAATTTATCCTTTTACATGTGCCAAAACCGAACAAAGTATTGTGATTTGTGTCTAACCAATCCACCTTCAATTCAACATGTAGTCTCGGATTTTATTTTGCTAAACCATGTTTTTGTTAAGTAGTTTCTCAAATTCCTGTTGTATTTTGGTTCTTTTCAAAACATGTTTGGAGATAAAGTTTGGCATACTAGTTATTAGTTGTATTACTCTTATCATATCTGGGCTGATGCATGTAGTATTCGGATTGGTCCCTTACAAATTCCAATTACCTTAGTTGATTAAATTAGCCTTCTAATGTTTATTTAAGAAAAAAATAGTCCAAAAACTACATAAATTTAAAGACCCTTGTGATACGCTTATAGTAAGGTCTTATTTTGTCTCTACCTTTAGAATAGTGATTGTTCTTCTATATATTTAGTAAGTTGTACTTTTTTATTAATGCTAAAACTTAAAATCTTCCGCTGGTTATATTGAAATTCTAATTTTAACTTCATTTTATATCTTATAGGGAATTAGGCAGTGGCTAGTAAAGATATGTAAATAGGTTAAACAGATTAACTCTACCTGACCCACTTTGGTGGGCCTAGCTCATTTAGCCTGTTTTTTAAACGAGTTAAAAAATCTCAACTCTAATCCTTTTAAAAAGTATTTAACTGGTTGTGCCAAAGGCGTAAATATGTTAAATAGGCTGATTCAAACCAGTCTACTTTAGTCCATAGGTTAAATGAGCTGGGTTTATTTGGTCACTTTTTAAACAAGTCAAAAAACTTTAACCCAAATCCGTTTAAAAAGTGAGTTAAATGGGTTAACCCGTGAGCCAAAACTCATTTATACACCTCTAGTGGCTGGATTGTTTATATCAAGATATCATCTTCTAAATCATCTATAAAGAGCTCCAAAAGAAGAAATGCTCTTGGAAACATTAAATTAGGTTTTAGGAAATTTACTTATGACTAAAATAAATACTGACTTTTTCTTAATTTCTATTATCTATTATAGGCTTTTTTATAATTATTATAAGAAAATTTCTAATTTTTGCAAGATATTCTATAAATGTTATAGAAACTTACATTTTTGCATTTTGATTCTACATTACGAGTCTATGGACGCCCTAACAATTCTAAATAGAATTGTGAGTTTGACAACCTTATACAAATAGATCAAAAACATGATACAATCTATTTTCTAAAGAGATAAAGGATAGAATAAAAGCTTTAGAAAAGAATTATAAGCTTAGTTCAAACAATAGGAGATTCGAGAACCAAAGATGACAAAAGAACCTAAACAATTAATTAAAATTTGAACTACCAAGTACCTCTACTATTGATCGGTGTTTCTGACCATAGAGATGACCATTAACACTTAAAAGAACTTTAGAAACAAAACCTAGATTGAGTAAGCTTTGTAATGACTATTTATTTGCAAAATCCTGATAAGAAATGCTCAAGGTGTAGCCATAATAAGTTAGGATGTATAGATGAACATAATTATAGTAGTCAAACCTTGTTGACCCAATTTCTTGATGTTACTACAACCTTTACAAATCCTAAAATATCGAGTTTCCACTTCTCAAATCTTACAAGCAACCTAAGTTTACTCCAGTTGAATTTCATATCAAAACTTAACTAATAAAGCCTTAAACAATCCCCTTTAAGAGACATTTGCATTATTGTCCCCGGTCGATCAATCATTGTCAACCAGAATTACAAAAAAGAATTGCAATTTGTACCAAAGTTGAAACAGCAAGCTTCCACCTCTTAAATGTTAATAACACATCAAAGTTTGATCGTGTGAAATTTCATGAGAAAACTCAACCATTAGGACCCACAACCAATCCCTCAAAGTAGCATCTACTGTTCTCTCTTTTACTTGTTTTTCATAGCCACTAATTTCATTTTTAACGCAATTTTCTCAAACAACCATCCAAATTAAGTGAGATAAGGTCCTGATATCTTTAAATTTTATTTTTAGTTAGTTTAAGGTAACACCTACTTCATTAAGGCCAGCTCTTAAGTGTAAAACTACAGTACTAGCTCTATAATAAAGCATTAGACATTTACAAGAATGTAAAAATAAGTTAGAACCCTTGTTGACTTATTAAGAGAAACTTGTTAATTTTGTTGTAATAATGACGTAAAAAGGTTTCTAATGTTTCATAAAAGAAAAGCTATTAATTTTGAATGAAAAATTAGCTAATTTCACAAGCAAATAAGTTTCCAAAGCCAAAGCTACGTAAATTTCTAATTTAAGTTTTATTGCTTGAATTAGTGTTTCTAAGCTTGAATTGTATAGAAGTATGGTTAATTATAGTGTATACGATAATAGAAACTATTGACTTTGCTAGAAAAAAATGGGATTCACCATGTTAAAATTTCTTGACTAAAAGAAGGTAGCCTTAATTGGTGTTAAGGAAAGTATCAAGTATCTGACTTAGACACATTAATAATGAAAAAGAGCCCCTGTATGAGAATTTAAACATGTTGTTAAGGAAGGAAATGAGTGTTAAAGAGTTAGATTGATCTAATCTGTTTTGGAAATATTGAGATAGGAGTCAAAATGTAGAGATTTAATGAGTTATAAGGTGAAATAAACAAGTTAGAATGTAGGGTCAGTTGAAACTTTAAGTTTAAACACCACTCAAAAGTTAAGTCAAACGATTCTTGATGTGAATTTATGCAATCGAACACATAAAAAAAATGGATTTAGGAAGTACTTCTAATAAGGACTAGTTACCCTGACTTAGAAAGCCCCCCAACTAAAAACTTGTAAACTGCATTAACTCAGAACTTAACTCAAAAAGTATTATGATAGAATTCACCTTAGTAATAACTCCTAACACTTAGGTATAAATAACTCAATAACTTAAACACGATTAACTTAATCCTATAATTAACAAGTGCATTATTGATATTATGTGTATGAAAACCAAAGTATTAACTGTAATATAGGAGCCATCAAGGAGTAATAACAAATCTAGACTTAAATGCGTGGGTTTAATTAGATTGTAAGGCATATAACAAAGGAAAAAACTAAGTTAGAAAGTAGGTCAGGAGGACTACTCAACTAGAATTAAATCAAGAGTAACTTAGAAAGTATCCAAGGGATACCCAAATTGAGTCGAGTTCAACAAATATAATCAATTCAAGTAATCGAATTCCAAGTAAATAGGATCAATGCCTCATAGTATTTCGAAGTATTATTTTAGAATACTTAGAAACTTTAGTATATTATTATTTGTGGTTATAATTTTGTTATTTGTACGTATACGACATATGTACTTGGATATTATGTACTTGGATATTATTTTGCTATTGTGGTAACTAAGCCCTATGTTATGTTTGTTTTGTATATACTGCTTTGTTTAGATTGCTTAAAATTGGTTGATCACCTCCAAATGAACTAACTTCAACTTAGCCTAACTTCTAACTAGATATGAATCACAACCCATTAGGGAAAACAACTAGGATTATTAAGCTAAACATAGACCTTTCAGTGAAAATAGCTGAAATGACCCTTTCTTCCCCCTAATTAAATGAAGTCATAAAAAGGGAGGTCATAGTAAGGTTGGGGACAATGGCTCGAAGGTAATCTTATGTGAAGGGTATTCTTCATTACACAAGTTTCAGTTTGGTTTTAATTGATAAATGTGTGACACTAAACTCCTTAACATAGATTAGAGTAGGCACAATTTTTCTAATATCACAATAGACCAGATAACTACCTGCAAAACTACTTATTTGTTCATCAATGCATTTACCTAACTTGATTAAAAACCTTGGTTGTTTTATGTTGAATGTATATTTTTATCTCCATCTCACTTACTAAGCAAATTGTCACTCATTTTTTTATAGATTATTTTATAGGTCCAAAGTCATAAGCAAAGTTTCACCCATTCTTCTAATTAAAGTTAATAGGGTGGGGGGAGTGAAGATAAAGAAGATTGCTACAAGACTTTTGTTTTCTTTTCTCATTCTTTTGTAACTTTATGAGAAAATAAGTTTGGTCTCTTAAGGACGCTCAGTAGTTTTTTTTATCTTTTAGTTTGTATATATATAACAAGAACCTATGGCTTGATAAGTTTCATTTTGAAAATGCAACCTTTAATGTAAATGTAATCTTCGTAAATACATTTATGATCTAAAGTTATGTACTAGAAATCAAACTTTTGAAAGATCAAACTATAGATTTTATATTAAACAAGTACTTAACTAAATGTTTCAAAGCGATCGAGTCTAGTATACCTTGTGTAAATCATATCTATAATAGCAACTATGGGGCTAACTTCTATCTTAAAATAGTTTATATGATAAAACTGTTACGACTTATCCTATTTAAGGAATGACATAGGATACTTTGCAAAAGGAAGCTTTTTGGCTTATAAAGCTCATCACAACACTCGTTGAGAAAGAGGTTGTTTAGAGCATGTTTAAGCATAATTCGATCTAACTTAGAGATATATTAGGTACGACTCAATTTCTTTATGACATTAATTGAAAGATTTGGATATTGATTAAAAACATCAAAACAATAACAACCTTATAAGATTTTGGTAGGAGAGGAACACAAATTGGTTGAATGATGACCAACATTGTGGTATTTTGTCAATCTATTGGCAAAGCAAAAGATCAAACCGTTAAATTTAAGGAACAGCTAACCAATATAGCAAATTGGTGGACCAAAATTTCTCTGATTTGTCTTATGAAAATAGAAAAAAAAATGCTAATCATTATTTCAATTAAATAATTGTTATTTATCATAATTGACAATGTATTACAATATGATAAGTTATATTTTTAGAAAAAGGATAAAGAAATCTATCAATCTAATGGTTCCCTCATTTGGGATCACTAGGGAAAATGATCAAACTAGCCCTTACGAACAGCTTAACACTCTATCTCCCTTCAACCTTTAAGCGAAATGCAGTAAAAGGAAGGAAAATCCATAGACCTTTAGTTCTTCACTTATTTTGTAAATTATTCTGTTGGTTTAGTCCCTCCTCAAGGTTAGACTTACAAATAGGTACCTAGGGTGATAAGAACTCCACGTAGGTGAACGTACGCGAGCCTATCTCATGAACTGAAAGATGGATCCTAAATGGCGAAATGGTCAGAAAGGTAAACAGAAGTCAATGTTGAGCTAAGTCTCACGCATAAACACTCCCATATGACGCATCGAGTACTTTACATGAACTTAGGGGTCGGTTTGATATGACACACAAATCTACTTCCTAAGGTTGCTTACCACTATTTCTTAACTCTAAGGGAATAGATAAGAGTAATCTTGAAACCTAGCAGCTGTGGACAAGCTTACACAAGCACAAGAAGGTAAGAGAAAATGCAAAATATTCATTCATTAATTATATGGCTAAATACAAATGTAGCTTTTATAGTTGCCAATTAAGGAAACCGATAACATGAATTTAACATACATTTTCTATAGTTATTTTGTGTTATTTAGACTGTTAATCTAGTCAATTTTGCGATATTTTGAGCTTAATGAGTTTAATTTTCAGTTTTGAGGACTTGAAGAGCCTTTTTTGAATTTTTAAGGGTTTTATCAATTTTTAGAGCATTTTCAATTCAAAGCATTGATTGATGCTTAAATCTTCTATTTTTGTTAAGTTTTCTTTATAAACCAAGGTCCATTCCCTATATATAGACACTTAGGTTTAGGGTTACAAGGAGAGCCCCATTCAGGAAGAGTTATAAGATATAATTATAGGAGGGGTCCTCCATTGACTTCTTCTTTTCTTTTAATTATGCAGTTCTTTTGAATAATCTTAGTAAATTGTCATTAAACTCTAGTTCATCTTGCAACAATTTCTTATTCTATCTATGATTTTGTTCTTTGATGATCTAATTATACCGATCTTGTTGTTGTTAATTAGTATTTACCTAAGTTGCTAATTTGAAGTGTAAGATTACTATAGAAACACGAGTCCTACAATTGAATAAACAAGTATAATTAAAAGGAATTGAGTACACTAAAATATTAGGTACTAAGTTCTTTTGGATTAGGGTAACCTACGTGACTAACCTAACAACGAGATCCAGATTCTTAATGCAATACTACATGGTGTGAACCGTAACCAAGAATAGATAAGGTCGGTTACTGAATGAGTCCAATCATGTCAAAGGCTTAAAAGGGAAATAATAAGGAGTGTGCAAAAGGACAAAAGCAAACGAAAAAGTAAGTACAACTCACGAACAGCTCCAATGAATATGATGCACCAATAGAACTTCTAATGACTCATGGCACAACTTGATATGACGCACGAATTAGTCTAATAAGGTTACTTACCACCTAACCTTACTTAAGGGTTTGGATAAAAGTGAAATGAATGTAAACAAAGTAATGTTCACGAGAGGAAAATGTCAACTGTATTAATGTCTAATCTATTGTTTATAGCTACAAATACAAGGAGTATTTATACTAAAAAATTTAGGGCAACATGCCAAAAAAAAAGAAAAGAGAAAAAGGGGTATAGTCTTAAAAAAGTAATGTACAAGGTATATAAAGGGTAAAAAGGAATATTCATGGAAGAAGCAATGATTATAGTAACAAATTCTACGAGAAGTCCCGGGCACATGGTAGCAATGCATTGGAGTTGATGTTAGAGGAAGTAGACAAAGCAGTACAACCTGGTTAGGTGGCCAAGTAGGAGTTCTAAGCAATCATGGGTTCGTCTGAACAAGAATGGCTAAAGATTTGTGCAAGGCAAGGCTCTCGTCTTCTCAGTAGTAATGATGTCAAGAAAAAGGTCTAGTTAGATAGGTTCGAGCTATTTTGTAGAGTGTGGCTGTTATCAGGGCATTCTACTACTCGGTACATAATTTCCAAGAGATGGGTAGTCATTCGGCTTAACATGCAGAGTTGATCGGCAGAAAGATACTAAGCCTCAATAAGAGTCAGTTAGAACAGAAGGATTCGCTATACTAGTCCCTCTAGTCCTCGAACTCAGCTACTGTTCAATGATCCAGTAGCCTGACTCCCATCATTCCCTCTAGGTTGATTTGGATTTGGGATCAAATTCGAACAGTCTTTAGTCAGCCCTCCATCAAGATGATATGGATTAAGGTCAGCAACGTTGAAGGTGTCAAAAACCCCCATAATCTACAAGTAGCTCCAACTTGTAGGCATTATCATTAATCTTCTAGAGGATTCTGAAAGGTCCTTCAGCCCTTAGGGATAGTTTGTTCCTCTTCTTGCTCAGAAACCTCTCTTTACTTAGGTGCAGCCACACTAAGTCTCTCGGCTAAAAATGTTTCGTCGTCCTACCCTTGGCTTTCTCTCACATACGTCTGGCAGCTTGGTCGATGTTCTAAGTCACTTTGCCATAAATGTACTGAAAGGATTGTGCTATAGCTCTTGCATCAGGGTCCTTTTACGCAAGAACAGGTACATGGGTATAATCGAGGAAAAACTCAAGATTAAAACTATAGACCACTTCCAAGGAGGTTTGCTTAGTAGTGTCATCCATTGTTCGATTGTAAGCGAACTCAACCATTGGTAAGCAAACGTCCTAATTAGCCAAGTTCTTACATACTGCAACTCGTAACAGTGATCCCAAAGTGCAATTAACCATCTCTGTTTAGCCGTCAATTTAGGGATAACAAGAAATACTGAATAATAGTTTGGTCCCCATCTAACGCAACAAGATCCTCTAGAAATGGTTCAAGAAATTCAAGTCTTTATCGGAGGCTACACTTCTTAGCAAGCCGTATAACCACACAATCTCCTCTAAGAAAAGAAAAGCAATAACCAAACCATCGTTAGTTTTAAAGCAAGGCACAAATTGCACTATCTTGTTGAACCTATCTATTATGACCATTACAAGATCTTTACCTCAAGCAATTCGTGGTAGTCCAAGAATAAAGTCCATGTTCAAGTCAACCCATGGTTTCATTGGAACAAGAAAAGGCATTGCTTTCCCTTGCTCAACTTGACACTTAGCCCTTTTGCATACAGCACACCTTTCAACAATTCAGTACACATCTCACCTCATTCTCGGCTATAAAAATCGACCACTTAGCAATTCATATGTTCTCTTCTCCCCAAAGTGTCTTGATAGTCCTCTACTATAGGCTTCCCTAATTTGTAGCTCTTGAAGTGAATAGGTCGGCGCACATAATTTCCCTCCTTGAAACAAGTATCCTCTTCATATGATACTCGTCCATTATCCTCCTATCAACATAATGCGTAAATATGGGTCCAAATTGTGGATCCTTAAAATACTACTCTTTAATGCTGGCAAAGCTAAATAATCTGGCTTTTGCAATTCAATTAGGAGTACATGCCTCCTCAAAAAAGCATCTACAACTACATTACTCTTCCCTTATTTATATTTTATTACAAATTGATTCATTTAAGGAATTTAACCCATCTCGCCTATCGCTTCAATAACTTAATCTAACTTTGGAGGTACCTCAAGGACTCATGGTCAGTATAGATAACAAACTCACTTGGCAGTAGATAATATTACCATACTTGTAGTGCTTGGATTAGCGCTAAGAGTTCTTTATCATATATAGAATAGTTTAGCTGAGGTCCCCTAATCTTCTCACTGTGGAAGGCAATTGGTTTGCATTTCTGCATTAAGACAGCTCTATCCCAATGTCTAACGTGCCGCACTCCAGCTCAAGTATTTTCTCAAAGTCAAGTAGAACTAATACCGAAGTGGAGGTCAATTTTTCTTTTATCTCGGCAAAACTCCTCTGTTCCTTTTCTCTCCATCGAAAGTTGGTGTTCTTCTTTATTAGCTCAGTAAGTGGTATAGTGAGAGCGCTGAAATTCCTGATGAATCTTCTATAAAATGAAGCCAATCCATGGAAACTTTTTATGTTGGTACAAGTAGTAGGAGTCGAACATTCAATACTTGCTTAGATCTTTTCGTCATTCACTTGTAAGCCTCCTCCACTTACTACGTAACCTAAGAATACCACTTCTTTCTAGCAAAAGCAACACTTCTTGAGATTGCCGAATAATCTCTCATCACGAAAGGTGTTCAATACAGCACAAAGATGTTAACAATGATTCATCATATTGGAACTATAGACTAAGATGTCGTCAAAGTACACCACAACACACTTCCCTGTCATTTGTCTCAACACATGGTTTATCAATCTCATGAAAGTGCTCAGGGCATTCGACAAGCTAAAAGCCATGACCATCCATTCATAAAGTCCATGTCAAGTTTTGAATGCCATTTTCCACTCATCTCCTAATCTCATGCAAATTTGATGGTAGCTGGACTTCAAATCAATCTTACTAAAGACCTTAACTCCAGTCAACTCATACATCATGTCTTGCAATCTTAGAATAGGATACCTGTACTTGAAAATAATCTTGTTCACGACTCGACTGTCTATACACATTTGCCAGATTACATCCTTTTTCAACACTAGAAGTGCTAGCATAGCGCAAGGGCTAAGACTCTCCTTAACATACCTTCTCTCCAGTAATTCATTGACTTAACATTGGAGTTTAGATGCCTATTCGAGACTCATCCGGTAAGCTGGCTTATTCAGCAGGGTAACGCCGAGTATTAAGTCAATGCAGTATCAAATGCCTAGAAGTGGGGGCAATCCCTCGAGTAACTGTTCTGGGAACAAGTCAAAATATTCATCCAACAGCACTTGCATCTTTTAAGATAGTTCACTCCGCTCCTTCATTTCTAATAATTGCCTGATCAACATAAGGGTTAGCTCATTAACATTGATGGTCTTTTACAGCTTAGCTCTACTCATCATTAGAGTCTTCTTCTATTCGTAAGTAAGTTTTGTCAGCAATTTATTAACTTCTCTCAGTGGCATCGGGTTTAGTGTAATCTTCCAGCCATCCTTTTCAAACACATACGTATTCCTATATCAGTCATGGATAACTCTTTTGTCAAACAACCATGGTCAGCCAAGCAACACGTACAAGGCATACATAGGCAATACGTTGCAAAGAATCTCGTTAGAGTAGTTTTCAATTATGATTGGTAGCAATACTTGTTGAGTGCCATGTAATGCTCCCTTATCACTCAACCAATACAACTTGTATGGCTTAGGGTATGCAATGGTCGAAAACTTCAACTATGTGACCATTTTGGCTGATGCCATATTAGTACAACTTCCGGTATCTACAATTAATGCTCGCACCTGGTCATTCACCTTACAGGTGGTATGAAACAAGTTCTCCCTTTGCTCCTCCCCCTTGTAAGGGTTCTAAGTTCATGGCGCGCCAGATCCAACTCCTCAGTAAACACGTCCTCTTCAAGTAGTTCTTTCTCGGCAATTTCTTCTTTGGCCTGGTTCTCCTCCTCAGGTTCTTCATTAGTGCTATCTACTTTCAGCTTTGGAATGTCTCTTTTGATAGCCATAGTTCTTCAGTTTGAGTACTAAGCAACCATATGTCTGAACCCTTGGCACTTAAAGTACTTGATCTAGCTCATCTTCCTACCAAATCCTTGCTCTTTCTCTTAAGTTCAAGTCGATACATCACCGTCAGGTCGGCCTTTCTACTCGGCTTTGACATCCACCTTTTGGGTCGACTTGGTACTTAACTGAGCTCAGTGACTTCCTTGTTCGGGTTGGCTAGTCGGTATTCAGCCTCTTCTTTACCTCTCTATTTATTGGGCTATTCTAACAACTTCATTCATTATGGTAAATCGTCGGAGCTTCACAATATCTTAAATATCACCTTGTAACCCAGTAAGGAATCTAAAGATTATCCGTGTTAGTGGTTCCTCCACTTCACATGGGATCATTAACATTTAGAATTCTCGGACATATTGGTCAACTATTCAGCTTCCTTATCTCAACTCCTAAAGCCAAGCAAAGGTATCTTGCAAATACGTATTCGGTACGAACTTATTTCTGAGTATTCTTTTCATTTCAGGCCAAGTATTAATCTTTCGGTAGCCTTCTCGCCTCCTCATAGCCTAAAAATTCTTCCACCACATGGTGGCATATCCGGAGGACTTAACAATAGCAGTTCTCACTTTCTCGTAATCCTCATACTAATAACAATAGAAAACACACTCCACTTTCTCTTCCCATTCTAGATATACATTAGCATTTCCATATCCATTGAAGCTCAAAATCCGAAGCTTCACATGGTCAAATGCTCTGAGAACTTGAGCCCGCTCTTCTTCAAAATACTCTTCCTCTTCCTCTTCCTCTTCCTCCTCCTCTTCCTCCTCCTCTTCTTCTAGTTCTCTTAAGTTTATCTTTCTCCTTACTCCTCTATCTTGAATTGGTCAAGCTAAATTCTGAATTCTAATTGGTTGAGCAACTTGTAGGGTATTTTACGCGACCTCGATCAATTGATAAGCTAACACATGAACAACCCAGCTTAAATCGACCAAGAGGTTAGCCACCTCAACAAGTTTCTCATTAGTGCTTTTAAGGGTTCCTTAAGACTGTCATCCACAATAAACAACTCCATTATTGTCATCTCTAGCACCAATGTTTACACTTGGGCCAGTCATTTTCTCCACAGATTTAAGGCTCAAACTCTTCAAGCAAGTGATTTTAACAAATACTTCTACAAACCGAAAAAATAACAGTTAGTAAGCACAACAATCAAACAAATATAGTAACTTCTTCTGTTTCACACACACAAAACAAAGTATATACAGAGCTTTAAAAACAAACCACAACTCAAACAAAACCTCTACTCCGATACCAAGATTATGCAAACCGCGACTAAGAACAGTGAGGCCGATCACTGAATAGGTCCAAGTTTGTCAAAAGCTTAAAAAGGAAATAATGGGGAATGTGCAAATGGATAAAAGTGAATGAAAAAGCAAGCAAAACCCATGAATAACTCCAATAGATATGACGCACCAATGGAACTTCCGAGGACTCACGACACAACTCAATATAACACACGAATTAATCCAGTGAGATTACTCGCCATGTCGCCTTACTTAAAGGTTAGAATAAGAGTAAAATGAATGTAAACAAAGTAATGTTCACAAGAGGAAAATGTCAAGTGTATTAATGTTCAATCTATTGTTTACAACTAAAAATACAAGGGGTATCTATACCCGAAAATTTAGGGCAACATACCTAAAAAAGAAAAAGACAAAAAAGGGTATAGTCCTAAGGAAGTAATGTACAAGGTATACAAAGGGTAAAAAGGAATATTCACAGAAGAAGTAATGATTACAGTAGAAGATTCTATGAGTGGTCCCAAGAACACGTGGTAGTAATGCATCGGAGGTGCTGTTAAAGGAAGTAGACAAAGCAATACGGCATAGTTGGGTGGCTAACCGGGAATTCCAAGCAGTCATGGGTTCATTCGAACAAGAGTGGTTGAGGATTCGTACAAGGCAAGGCTCTCATCTTCTTAGCAGTAATGATGCTGAGCAAAAGGTCTAGTCAGATACGTTCGAGTTGGTGCATGGAATGTGGCTATTATCAAGTCATTCTATTACTCGGCACATAATTTTTTAGAGATAGGCAGTCATTCAGCTTAGCATGTAGAGTTAATCAGTAAAGAGATACTCGGTCTTGGCAGGAGTCGATTGGAGTAAGAGGATTCGCTTTGCCAATCCCTCTAGTCCTTGGGTTTAGCTGTTAGTCAATGGTCTAGTAGCCTAATTCCCATAATTGCAACACTTTATTCAGAAGCGATTTGGGTAAAGAGAGTTCTAAGATTAAGAAGAGGCTAAAGACGTGAATCCAGTCAATTCAAATTAGACGTCTCTATGGTTTGAAGAATAATTAAGATTGAATGGTTGCATAGAACTAGGCAGTAGATAGCAATAATTTACTAAGGATTATGTGTTATTTCTTTTAATTAATTCATGCTACAAAACTCTAAAGACAAGTCAACAAGCTATTAGAGAAGGGATATGTAAGAGAAAGTCTTAACCCTTGTGCTATACCTTGTGATAGAGGTTACTTACAATAAAACTGTCTATACCACCACTAGACATGCCCCATTTGAAGTTGTCTATGGTTTCAACCCAGAGTAACCCTTTAATCACACTTCGATGCCCTTAATTGACCAAGAAGATCTAAAAGCAAAAACCAGAGCTCAATCCCTCTAATAGATCTACTAATGAGTTACTCAGCACATTAACCAAGCTACAAGGAAGCTAAGAGAAAAAGATAAAGGAAGGAAGACTAAGCATTTTTAGCTCAATGACCAAGTATGGCTACATTTAAGCAAGGAAAGGTTTCCTAACAAAAGGAAGAATAAACTGCCTTCTAAAGCAAAAGGACCATTCAAAATCCTATAAAAGATTAACGACAATGCCTACTAGTTAAAGCTACCTAAGGAATTTGAAGTGTTTAATGTGTTTAAAGTTTCCGACCTCAGCCCCTATAAACTCAAGGAAGAATTGAATGAAGACTAGACAAATTTGATCCCAAATCCCAATCAACCCAACGAATGTAATAGGAACCAAGCCACCAAAACTTTGACCCAAGCTCAAGGTCAAGGACTAAGAGTATGGCGAGGTGAATTCTCTATCTATGACCAACATCTAAGGAGTCCAAGCTACTATAGTCTACCAACCTGCTGCCTAGTCTGAGCCAAACTCTCCCATGCTTATAAATAGTCTCTAATTGCCAACTTGAGACACACTTGGACAACAGCTCAACCTATCCGACCACCAATTCAACCAACCTAAATCTGAACTATTCAAAGCACATTTGAGTTGAACTCACCTTAGAAGAATCATCAGCTCTGCTCAGTACCTATGCTCAACAGCCTCCAGTTTGGCCATACAACTTGTTTATTTCTACCAAAAGCATCCCAATGCTAGAACCTACTTGTCCTATCCTACGTAAAAGGATTCATTGCACTAATCATCAATTTCTTTGAATTTTCATTTGTACCCTTTATTATTATTTATGTATTACTTCTTTAAAAATACCCTTTTTTATCCTTTCCATTGAGGACTTGGTTGTGGCCCCTATAGGCTAACTAACTAAGATGAGTGAAGTACTCCTTGAGCTGGCTAAAACCCTAAAAAGATATTGATGACTTGGTCATACCTCCTATGGGCTGATTAACTAAGACGGGCGAAGTGCTCCTTAAGCTAACTAAGACCCTAAAGAGATACTGAAGATTTGGTCGTGCCTCCTATGGCCTAACTAACCAAGATGAGACAAGCAAAGCGCTCCTTAAACTGGCTAAGACCCTAAAGAGATATTAAAAAATTGGTCATACCCCCCATAGGCTGACTAACCAAGACGGGCGAAGCGCTTATTGAACTGGTTAAGACCCTAAAGAGATATTAAAGACTTAGTCGTGCCCTCTATGGGCTGACTAACCAAGATGAGATGAGTGAAATACTCCTTGAGCTAGCTAAGACCCTAAAGAGATATTGATGACTTAGTCGTACCCCCTGTGGGCTGACTAACCAAGATGAGACCAGCAAAGCGCTCCTTAAGCTGGCTAAGACCGTAAAGAAATGTTAAAGACTTGGTCGTACTCCCCAATAAGCTGACTAACCAAGATGAGTGAAGCGCTCCTTAAGCTAGCTAAGACCCTAAAGAGATATTGATAACTTAGTCGTGCCCCTATAAGCTAACTAACCAAGATGAGATCGGCAAAATGCTCTTTGAGTTAGCTAAGACCCTAAAGAGATATTGGCAATTTGGTCGTGCCCCTTATGGGCTAACTAACCAAGATAAGATCGATAAAGCACTCCTTCAGCTAGTTAAGATCTTAAGTGAATGGGCAAAGCGCTCCTTGAGCTAAATAAGACCCTAAGAAGCAAGACTAGGGGATGTAACATTTTGAAAAAAACTCATAACTTAAGAAATTTACAAACAAGGAATCTGGTGAAAACCATTTATGACATAAATTGAAGATTTGGCCACTAAGGCTAACAAGGATTTGCAAATGAATGGAAAAAAAAAAACTTACAACAAGCCTTTACTTTCTCTCCCTCTTTTCTTTTCTTTTATCTTACTTCTCATTTCCTTCTTACTTCTCATTTCCTTCTTTCTTCTTTTTCTTAATCTCTCTCTTTCTTTCCTTCTCTCTTTTTTCTTGAAATTCTGCTAACAAATACAAATTCTTATCCAAGAAACAAGTATTATAACCATCCCCTTCCTTAGTAACCATATAGGGTATCTCATATCCGTCATAGTTTCTAGCCCTGATATTGAGCTTCTTGGGTGGGCCTTATGATTTTAAGCATTCATTTCCCAAGGAAAATGTAATTCACAATTAATCTAATCGAAGAGGACTTCCTTATGCACTTTCGGTCTAGATTTCACTCTTAACTATTATCCCAAAAATTACAGTCCAATTTGCAAGTGATACACTTTAATTAATCTGTTAGGTCTTTTTAGGTTCACTATTGTGAATCAGGCTTTTGGTCAAATGGTTTCAAAAGGGATAAATGGGAGGGTCTATTTTAAAGAAATACTTTTATCCAACCCAGGCTTACAAGTAAAGAACCTTTAGGAAAAAACTAGATGTGTGCTCGCCTCAGTTTCAAAAATAAGTTTTATTAAAGATAAATTACCCCTCAAGATCAAAAGAGCTTTGAGTAAGGGGAAATTGTGGGTAAGGAGGTCTTATATTTGAGATTTAAGTGGATAGAAAGGTTTTGTGTTCATGATTTAGAGTGTGGTTCTGAAATGAATATGGGGTTTTGTGTTTGTGGTTGAGAATGTGATTCAGGACCTTGCATTTTTAGAGCAACTTAAGCTTTTGGGCTTTATTTGGTTAAGGCATTTCTTAAGCCCAATGTTTAGGCCTTTCTTGCTTTTTCTTTCTTCTGTTTTTTCTTTTCTTTTCTTTTGTTTATTTCTTTTCTTTTCTCTTTTTTTCCTTTTTCCTCTTTCTAAGTTTACCCCACTATTTCTTACTTTTGTTTTTCTTCCCAAGAGTAATTATCTCTTTTGTTAAGTTTTTGTCTTTAAATGGATCAAGGCCCAAAATCCATGGGCTCTAAATATATGGGCTAAGAAAAAGTATGTGTGGTCTTGGGGTATTTGGAAAAGTATTGACTCTTCTTCAAAGGCAACAATTGATCTAAAACAAAAGTTATCCTTGTTATTACTAAGATAAGCACAAATCAGTTTTACCCTTCTCTCCTAAGCAATGACCTTAACCTCCAAATTGCCTCATTATGGAACGGTTCTTGACAGGGTTTACATTTGAAAAGACTCTAAATCAATTCAACGAGGTTAACAAAGGATAATTGTGTTTAGGATTTGAAAATGAATGCCTAACTTCATTTCAATCTATGTATCAAATTTAAAATGGACTTCATTTAAGGAATGAGTCTAAAAATCCCTTACCCCCATACCACTCAACTCTCAAAGTGTTTAAGAGTTAGTGTATAGGATATAGCTCATTTCTTTTCATTCTAAACTTTTTAAAAGTGAGTTATCAAATCCCTAGGTAAGAGCTTATGTTGATTTGCCTTAAGGTGGACCTTACTCCCTTAATCCTTAAAACATGCCCTAAGTTATGAAACAATAACTTTCACTCGATTTGAATCCAAAATGGAATTTCAAAGACCAAATACCCCGTACATTTCATGTTCTTGCTTAAATTGCCCCAAACTTATAAGTCTTAATTCCCCTTAGCTCCCATGTATGATTTCAAGCTCATTTCTTTAGAGTTGAATGGACTAATATTGATGTCTTTTGAGGTGGAAAGGACTATGAATTGCCCTTCTTTTTTGTACCAAGGATCAAGCTTAGGATGGTGTTTCATGGCTTCGTGTTTTGACTCAGTTTGTTGTTAGACCTGATGGACCAAGAGTTTTGAGTTGGTTTAACGATCTTGATGGGCTGGGGGTTCGTGTTTGGTTGGCTACCTTAATAAGCCATGTGGTTCAAGTTTGTCTTAAATCCCATAAGGATCTGTAACCATTAGCCACTTCTTCTTCTTCTTTTTTTCTTTTTCTTCTTTTTTTCTTTTTCTTCTTTTTTGAAAGAAAGAGAGAAAAAGTTAGGGCTTTTATGTTACAGAACCCAAGTGATGACATTATAAATGGAGGATTGCTTTCTTAGGATTCTATATATAGGCTTACAAAATTTATTTTCCTATAGAATAACACTGTTGAGGGTCTGTTTGCAAAAGAGGAATTCTAAAGAATGAAGAAAAAAAGACTAAAAGACTAAACAGAGAAAAAATCTAGATCCTATTTATTCTAAATGAGAAAAGCTATTTACAAAGTGCTAATCTGTACAAAAGAATAAATATTCCTAGCTGGTAAAATACTTGACAAAATGGCAACTACCTAAAATTATTTTGAAGGTTTGATTCTTTTTGTTTTGTTGTTTTGTTTTTTTGTTTTTTTACTTTGCAAGGTTTCAGCTCAACTGATGTGAGCCTAAACAAAAAGCGACAAATTCGAACTTCTATAAATGTTCTAAGACCGACACTAAGGTAATATTCATAGGGGTCTTCTATAGGGATAAGATAGGCCCAATCTTGTTCCTAATAAATTCTTACTTATTTGGGCTGAAAAGTTGGAACCATATCTAGAGTAATTTTTTAGACTAATGAGGTAGGTAGACATAGATATGTTTGAAAGCTTCTTAACTTAATCTAGCCATACCTATCTAAAAAACAATTAAAATTACAATCAAAACCTATCATGAACTTCACTTGGAATTATTACCGAGAAATATTTATAGGGAAATATTACAACGGGACTATACAAGGTAATATAACTTCACAACTGCCCCTTGTCCATTTAGGTTTGCCACATTATGGGGTCTTGTGATTTTTTGAAAAAAAGTTTCCATGTATATAAAGGGTGGGTTCTAAAAGTTCTCAAGTTCTATGACCACCACGTTTTTCAAAATAACAGTTCTGTTAGCATATCTAAACTTAGGTGGGATAACCTAATCGACCTTAGAAGGTAATTGCCCCATAACATCAAAAACTTACATAATGGCTTCCCTCCTAAGGTCCTAAGATAGGCTTAATTCTGACTATATCTACCACACATATGATACAAAATAAATAAATAAAGTAAAAAAAACGAAACGACCCTCCTAGATGAGTTGCAACACACATGTTAGTATATAACACACAAAAAAAAAGAATAAAATAAAATAATAATCAACTCCAGTATATATTTTTAAAAAATAATCCTAATTTCGATAAATTCTAGTAACTAACCCTCTTGACGTCTCAAATAAATTTGCTAAATTGTCAGGCTTAAGTTTTCGATTGTTTTATTTAATTTTATCTCTCATTTTCTAATTAATACTAAACCCTAATACATTTAGTATTAATTCTCAACTACAGAAATTGAGAAATTCTATTTCTTTTTAAGAAAACTTTTAAAATCACCACCCAATTAGAGTTGGAAAAAAAAAAAAGAAACTGCAATCGATTGGGTAGATTGACTATAATTTAGGTACCAGTCTTAGATTTCAATTTAATAAAAACCAGAGTGTTTCAAATTCGAAGGCTAACTGATTAAACCTTAACGAATACTACTATCGCTTTTCCAAAATTAGGCTTATTTTTATAATTATCTTTTTTACATATATTTTTAAGCAAATAAAAAGAAAAAGAAAAAAGAAAAACCTAAATTTTTACAAATTTTAACGTCGTATCGAAAGTGCATATGTACCTACTAATCAAAATTAGACGATCGTAATTTTTTCCAAAAACTTTAATGTATTAATTTGTTTTAATTTTTTAAAACTGACCTAGTTTACGTAGTTATCAATTTAGTTTATTTAAAAGAAATTCTAAAAAGGTCCTAATTTTTTAGTATTTTCATTTTAAAAAAAAACTCTAAAATGTTATAATTTTTAAAAGGGTTTTTTATTAATTTTTATTTCTAAAAAAAATAATTTTTCTAAATGAGAAACCCTTAAAAAAAAACTAATACTAAAAAAAGTTCTACATATATATTTTTTTTTCATGCTTTAAAACAACCACCTAAACAAATCAAGATAAATAAATAAATGAGTAAATATAGTAACAATAGTAATAATAATAAAATAATTAACAAAAAAATCAAAGACCGCACCTGATTTGGCTACTGTGTGGTTAGTGAAGCCGTACACATTGGGACTAGTCGTGACCATGTTAGTGTGTACGTGGCCTGTACAGCGACGTGTGGACGTGGACAGCAGACTGCAACATATTGTGCATATGTAATCTGAACAAGCAGTAAGCGTATGCGAGTCAGGCGTAAGTGGTCTTGTCGTGTGGACGTGCAGCGGCGTGACTAGAGTTGCTGTCAAAGACAAGTCGCTAAGCTGGGTTCGTAACAGGGGCCGTAGCAGTGATCGGTGTGTGCAGATCGTAAGTGAAGTGGCATACAGGCAGTGGCTTGCTGTGAAGTGCAACCATGAATGTAGTGCGGCATTGCGGGTGGCGTGAGTGCAATGCAGCGTTGCGGATGCCGTGTATGCGCAGGCGGTGGGCAGTGTGAAGAGCAGTATAGCAGTGTGGGCAGGAGATGAAAGCGTGCTGTATGTATTGGTTGATGGACAATGGAGTTGCTGTCATGCTTGGTGCTGTGGTGTGTTGATCCGTATGTGGAGGATGGAGATGGGTCATGCTATCACCTATTCTGCTCGGTCAGTATGTAAGGCGTAGGGGGCTTGGATGTTGGGTTAGTGGCATGTGCGCGCTGCTATTCTACTGTAAAGTATGGTTGGAGTTGACATTTGGCGATGGGGAGAGTGAGCAGTCGGTGAGTGACAGTGATTTGGGTGCAAATATGTACGTGGCATTTTTGTGTTTGGTCTGACAAAAGATGGAGTCTGGAATTTATAGATCACTGTCCTTAGTGCGTGGATAGGAGCTAATTCATGGCATGATCGGTGTTGTTCGATGCTGATCCAGTGTGTACGATCAGCATTAGAATTGTGGGAAGTGTGGTTATGAAGGGGGCCTACGGTGAAGACAGCAGTGTGGACTGTTGTTGTTGGCCTTCATAGTGGCTTGCGAAGAGGATTCGATCAAAGGGGCTCTGTTGTTGATTGGAAAGGAGTTGGATACTGAAAGTGAAGGATGATTGTTTTTTTTTTTAAGGAAAATTTGTTTCCCTTTCTTTTATACCGTGCGATCATTTGAAAATGAATTTTTTATATTGATTCAAATCTAATTTAATAAAAATTAAAATCAAATTTAAATCCTACAAATATTTATCATATCGAATTTAAATATAATTCTATTAGATTCAAAATATTTGATTAGATTCGAATTTCCTATACTCAATCGATTCTCACAAATGAAAGAAAAACCTCAAGTTAACCCAATACCAATGCTCAAGTGATTATTCGTTAGACTATTGGCCTATATCTTGACATTTAGCACAATTAAATTTCACTTAAGTTACATGACTCTTTAAAATAAAGCTATTTGAACCAAGCTAAAACTAAATCCATTGACGCTAAAAAAATTTGTTTTCTAAAAGATCTTTAAAATTTTTATTTTTTCCATCTTTTTAAATTTTTATTATCTTTCAAAAAGCGTTATTTTTATTTAAATTAAGACCCTCAAAAACTAAAGTTACACAAGGGCAAAAATGAGGTGTCTACAAACCTAACTTCATGTCGATCTTCCAAAAGATCCTTGCCTTGTGCAATTCATCCAACATGTCATCAAGCCTTAGTATCGGATATCGATATTCAATAATGATTTTGTTGATAGCTCAGTTATCCACACACATTCTCCATGATCTTTCCTTCTTTGGCACTAATCAGGTAGGTAAAGCACATGGACTTAGAGACTCTCAAACATAACCCTTGTCAATTAGTTCATCAACCTGCTTCTAAAGCTTAGCAGCTTGCTTTAGGTTCATTCAGTAAGAAGGTTTGTTTGAAAAGGTCGCACCTGGCCATAAGTTCATGGCATATTCAATTCCTCGAATCAATGGCAACCCCTTTGGAAACACATCAAGAAACATGTTGCTAAATTCATCAAGTATCCTCTACACCTCAACAGGTGGCCCGATAGCTTATTCCTTCATTTCAAGCATTCTTCGAATTAATAGAAAGGTCAATATGTCTGACTTCATTTCTCGCAATAGCTCAACTTTGGTCATAACCAAGCTTTCCTTCTTCTCAACTCAACTAAACTAAATTTGCATATCCTTTACCTAACTATGGGTCATTTGGATCAACTTTACCTTTTGGCCATCATGCTCAAACCAACAAGTATTCCTAAACCATCATATGGTACCTTTCAATCAAATAGCTATGGTCTTCCTAATAGATTATGGGAAGTGCTCATCTGTAGGACGTTACATAACACTTCGTCCTAGTATTTTTCGATTGAAAGCGATACTAAAACTTGCTTAGTAACATGCAAGGCTCCCTTATTACTCAACCCATGTAGCTTGTACGGTTTGGGATGAGGTGAGGTCGATAGCTTTAGTTGTTGAACCATAAACTTAGAGGTGAAATTAATGCAGCTTCCACTATTAACTATGAGCACACACAAAGTTTTCTTCACCTTACACCTAATATAAAACAAGTTCTCATGTTGCTCATCTTCATAGACAAGGCTAATGTTTATCACCTTCTCTAACGCCATGGTTGCTAGCATGAATTTTCCTTCCTCAATGAACATCACATCTTCCCCCTCGAACAAATCAGTTTATCTAGTCTCTCCTTCCTTCTCCAACTCCTCATCAATGCTATCAATTTTAATGGTTTGCATATTCCCTTTTATCACAATGGTTCTTTTGTTCGGACATTGGATAGCCATATGGCCAAACTCTTAATAATTGAAACACTTGATATCACTTATCTTCCTCCCAAAACTTTATCCTTTCTCAATCTTCTTTAACATTTCCTTCTCAACAAATTGGTACGGTAGGTTAGGTCGAAACTCCTCACTCTTGCTTTGTTCCGATCACATAGGTGTATTCAGAGTAGGTTAAACTGAATGAGGTCAGCCTGGGGAAGCTCGAATTCTACCCATTCTCCTTCTCTTTATCCTCTAGGCAGCTCGAATGGCTTCAAGAATAACAATCTCCCTCATTTCTAAGATGTCTCCAATTTCATACCTTAAACCATTGATAAATCTGGGTACAGTTTAGTTTTTAGGTTCCTCCACTTCACATTGAATCATCAACATTTGAAATTCTTTGACATAAGCATCCACACTAGATCCACCTTATTTCAACTCTTGCAACTTCTGGAAGATATCTTACAAGTAATAGGTTAGTGAAAAACATTGTCTCATCACTCTATTCATTTCTTCCCAAGTCTTAACCTTGCGTTCTCCTTCTCGTTGCCTAATGACTTACAAGTTCTTCCACCATAAGGTTGCATAGTTAGTGAACTCTAGCAAACCTAGCCTCACCTTAGATTCTATAGGAACATCATGGCATTCAAATAGCTTTTCAATCTTATCAACCTAATTCAGGTAGGCCTTATCATCTGCACTACCTCGAACATAGCACGCATACACACACACACACACACAATCTTGTTACTCATAACCTTCAATACCTATAATACACAAATCATAACAACCCATAAACTTA
Organism: Lumnitzera racemosa; assembly: GCA_024138005.1. Lineage (NCBI taxonomy): Eukaryota > Viridiplantae > Streptophyta > Magnoliopsida > Myrtales > Combretaceae > Lumnitzera > Lumnitzera racemosa. Next base: position 97,189,808 of record JAMXBC010000007.1, on the reverse strand, counting down.
ACCATTACTACTCGTTATTTCTCAATGTTGAAAGCAAAGTAAAACAGAGTGGTAGCACAAACACAACTAGAATTCATAGAAGATTTACTTCGCACAGTTACAGCTAATCCCATAGCACTTCTATACAACTATTATTAGGTTTTAGGATTTGAATCATATACTTGCACAGTAGAATTTTGAAATTTTGTTATCGCTAAACATCCTAGGATCCAAGCATTTCAATTAAACCAAAAAGAGGACTGTGAATTTTACCTTATATGATGCTTTTTGAAATTCTCAGCTAGGCAGATCAACAAATGTTACAAATCGTAAACACCCTCTACTAGAATCTACACATGAACGAACGCATTGGAAAGGGGTTGCAATTTATGCTACCACTCTAGGACGAATCCATATTCATACAGGAATCAACTCACAAATGTCATGTTTAACTGTCTCTCTCTATTTTTGGTCTATAAATTTTCTCTGCAGGTTTAATATTGACGACAAGACATCAACATAACCCTTATAAAAGGCTACCTCTATCTATATATATAGAGGAGCAATAATATCTTCTAAAAGATATTAGGAGATATTAAAAGATATTAATAATATCTAATAAAAGATGTTATTTTATTATTTATTATTTTTTTCTCTAAAAATAATAAATGTTATTATTTATCATTCTTAAACTATTAAGAATAATAAACATTTCAATAATTCTGCTAGGTTTCTTTAAAATAAACTCGTAGCCCATTTGTTTCGTTCTATGTATGTGATCCTATAAGTTGACCTAATATTGGCAATAGGCCTAAAACTCCTTTTTAGACCTATTGTCACGCTATATTTGGACCTACTATCATGACTACTATCATGCCTAGAAGAAGCAGAGTCATGATAGTCCTACCATGCAAACTACTCTATGATAAAAGCTAACCTTACAACTATTATCTTAGACCTGATTTACAAAAAGCATCCACGACTAACCTACTTTAAAGTAAACAATTCACAACTTAAATAGGTTATTTACCTAAGAAATTGTTTTAATGCAACATGATAAGCAAATACCATTGTATGATGTTATCTAGTTCGTTATGAGATTAGAGAAATTACACCCTCTCTAATCTAAGTTGAGGAATTTAATACGCATTTCAACAGTTCACGACCAAATCCAGACTTGTGCAATAAAAACACTGCTCCTCCCATGACTACCTTCGAACCACTACCTTCACCCTTGTCGCAACCCTCTTTCATGTTATTTAGTTTGACTAAAGATGAAAAAGGAATCATTATGCTATCTAACGCTATCCCTTTCGAAGGGGTTAGCATTTGGTCGAGAGAACTTTAAACATCTCCCCCTAGTAAGTTGAAATGCTTGTCCAGTTAATTTTACAAACTATATATTATTAAGTCCTTTTAAGGTAATTGCTCCATATTACACAATACATATCAATTGTAAACCAATACAGCAAGCCAATTGTACACTGTACATTCAGGAACACATACACATAGACATGTGCACAATCAAACTACCTACAGACACAAGCAAGTATAATCTTAAACCTTCGAGTACCATGAAACAGTACTCTAAAATACGGTTACATATTGATGCCAAACTTACCTAAAGTCCTTAATCTGCTCACTTAAGTTCAATATAAGGTCAGATCATCGTTGTTTGCTCCTATATTATAAATAGCATTATCATTTATATTCTTTTATATAAGTTTTAAACTATAATTTTTACCTAATTATCCTCGTTTCACGTTACTTATAACTGAATTAATCCCAAGCTAATTTTATAATTCAGTTTCCGAATCAGTTTCTGAATTAGCTTTTAATTTAACTTTTAGTCACTATTTTAGTTATAAACTTGAGGAATTCTTTCAGAACCAATATACAGAATGTATCTAACTATACTTAGATATCATAAATCCCCATTTTAGCTTCTAACAAATATTTTGATCAATATAGTACACTATATTCTCAATTTAATTACCGAATTAGCTCTCGATGTGAGAATATCCTACATTTTTCATATAAATTCCTAAATTTATATGCCAAATCAAATTTATAATATTCTCCTAGTATTATATTATTATCAATTTGACTTAAAATTTTCCACTTATATGATCTTCCTATTTCACATATTGCCAATTACTACTTAAATTACACATAAAGCATATATCTAACATCTTCAATACTATGATTATCATATCTCATCATCAACTAACATTTCAAGACATTTAATTACTCCCTAAATCAAAATTTATACTAACTTAACCCTAAATCATAAAATTTATTTAAAATATATCCTTCTACCTATTTTCTCTTTATACATATTTATTACATAATATGTATAATACATACATCCAACACCTCAAACTCCACAAATACCACCCTACATCGGTAACTGTCATCTAAAAATATTTAATTACATACTAAATCAGAATTTTCACCGAATTAACATTAAATCATAATATTTAGTCTAAATATTGCCTTTTATGCATGATTTTAGGACCTAAAAATTAAGTAAAATTTTAGAAAATTTCTTTATAGCACTGTCATATATACTTAAATATTCTAGACAAAAATTTTAAGGTCAAAACTATATCACTAAGGTTATTTAAATCAACATAAAAAACTAGCTCAGATTTAATGATTTCTTAATAACATCATATCCCGAGACCTAATTTTATCAAATTGATATTTTTTTCCTAAATTTTCATATAAAAATATCTGAGAATACCAAATTTCATAATTTTTCATACATATTTAATATTTTTACTAAATTAAACAAATTTAGAAAGAAAATCGGAACTCACCAATTAACAGGCTTTCGGCCACCAATGATGGTCGTACGGTTGATGGCACAACCAGGCGGTGGATTTACTGTCAAGCGGTGGTGGCCGCCTCTCTATAAGTAGTCTTTAGATGTATGTTCACCTTATAAGCACACTATTTTATTATTTTTTTAGTAAAAATACCTTCTCTTCTATTCTTAAACTCTCTCTAATTTTTCTGATTTTCAAACTATCTAAAATGAATTTTGGAAAAGGTTTGTTGAATTTATAATGTGATTTTAGGTTTTCCTTTAATTTATTTGTTGTTAAGTGTCCTTTTTCTTTTTCTTTTCCACTTCCTATTTGGTTCGATTTTATTAGATAATTTTCTTTCTTTAGTTTTTAGCTTACTACACCTATTTCTAGACTATTCCAAACTTCTCATGACTTTTTCTTTATTTTTATAAATTTTCTTTAATTAATTAGCATTATTTTAGTATAGTCTAGTTAATTTAATTAATTTCACATATTTTTACCTACACATAAATACATATATGGTACAAATAAATACTTTTAAATTTTATTTGTATTATTTTATGATTTTTAGTATGTATATAATTTATTTCTATCGATTCGTTAATATCGGAACTCATTTTACATATTTTCAATAAATAACAGGTAATGTACATATAACTTAATATTAGAATATTTTATGATTTTATTATTTATTTTCCTATATCCAAATTCATAGGATCACTTTTATTAATATTTCTAATTCAGTCATAAAATTTAGGCTCAATCGGATAATTCATGTAATCACCCTAAATTTTACAAACCGTTTTTAAACCAACTAATCATGAGTTGATTATTAATTTTTGTAAGACCTCACACCTACAAGACATAAGTAGCCTCTAGTAAGACATTATACCTTTCCAAATCAAGTAAAGGTCGATGATCTAACCTTACTTATTAAACAATCAGTTATTTAGTCCCTTTGTCACACGATAGCTAATTATTAGACATAAGGTATGGATAAAGATATTCATATATTGTTTAATTACTCGTTTCTTGAATCTAGAATTTAAGTGTCTTAAACAAATGACATTGATAACTTCTTATCAATTCATTTGAGTACGATTATATATTTTCTCATTCTTTCTCTTCAAGATACCCAAAAAATATCTCTCTCAAATTAATGAAAGGGACAAGTTCCTTCATGAACACTTATATTCCTCTATATAATTTATTTGATATCCAATCACAGTCTTATAATCATTTAATTAAAAAATGATAAAAAACTGAGTCAAAACATAAAATTTACTATGTAAAAAACCATTTATAAGGATGACTTTTAACGGATTATTCAAGCTTTTAATACAGTTATACATATCTACTTAAATATTATCGTATTATATGTATTTTATGTTATTAAATTGTATTTTACCTAATTTGTTAATATAACTCATAATACAGGTATTATGTAACCTTAATATCCCTATAACGCTTTCCGATTATTAAAATATCATTAAATATATTAAAAATATACTTTTTTATCTAATTTAACTAGTACACATATAGATAGTTTTTATTCAACTATTTATTACATTTTAACCTATTATTACTAAAAATACACCTCGATTCATGAATTAGGCTATTTTACTATGTAAATTCGTAATAATTAGCTCGGGTCACCAAATAATTCTCCGAAAATTTTTATAAACCCGTAAAAATATGTGGAATTTAATCATCACTTAGTTTCATATTATCAATTCATCGCCTATATATTCGAAATCACGATTTTACCCCTAAATTACACTTAATTACCCAAATATGATTCTCTTTATACAAAATTATTTTCAACCTATCCTAACATCATTATACTTCATTGGAAATTAGTATAGGTCAATTTCACTATTTAATTTTAGAAATCCTATTTATTTAACTTTTTCAGCTTAATTTCAAGCTATTTTTAAGTCAAAAAATACAATAAATATTAAAAATATTCAAATAAAAAATCTGGCTACATAGAAATTATCTATATATCATAAGTATCTTACACAAAAATTTTAAGCTAAAAACTGCATCATTTAGTGTATTTATTTTAAATTTCAAATTTCGAATGAATAGTATATTTGTTAAGCAAGCATATTAAATATTCATAATTTTGTAAAAATAAATTTATGAAATGAACTTATTTATAAAATAACCTAGTAATTAATTTTTTCACATTTTTCCTAATTAATTTAATAATTTTTCAAAAATAGAAAAAAATAGAGCAGAAACTCGAAACTTAAGTTCATTGGATCTTCAGCCACCATTGGCTGGAGAGGGGTTGTCAACCGGCCTAGTCGGTGGTGGCTCTGCTAAGTGGCGGTGGGGCTCTACGTTAGGTCTTCGTATGGTTAGGGAATTACCTTAACTCGATCCTTACTCTGTTTTTAGGGAATTTTTTTCTAAAATGTTTTAATTTACTAAATTTTTCTCTCCGATTTTCTGTAGGTGTTTTAGGTTCTAAAGTTTTTAATGTATGTCTTAGCATTGCTTTTATACTAGTTCAGGTAGCTTTTAGATTTATTTATTTTTCCATAATTATCCTATTATTTTGTACAGCATGAGATGTCCAATTGTGGTCTTTTGCCCTTTTAATTCATCACTTCAGTCCACACAAGGATGCCATGCAATTTTTCAGCATATTCCAAGTCGATTGGTTAAATTTTAGATAAGTTTAGGTTGATTTTTAATGAATTTCTTAATATTTTATATAAATTACATTGGTATTTAGTATATTTCTTAGTATATGTGTATATATCTTATGTATATATATATCATGAGTGGTATATAACTATACTTATATAATTATGTTTCTAACATACCTTTTATTTTTAAGGTATGTTTCTTAGTAATTTTTATGAATTCAACACATAATATATTCATTTATGCAATTTAAGGTTAATTTACGGGTATAATTATTATTTATACCGAGTATACTCATAAGAATACATATATATTCATATAGTAAATTATACTATATTATCTCATTTTATAAGTCAATTAACTTATCTCTAAATTCTCATCGCATTCCAAGCTTAATTTTAAAGGTTCCAAACAATTTGGTACTACATTAAATAATCTTACTTCTAGGGGTAAAATCGAGATTTTGGATCACTATTTTGTAAAATCTAATTATTTCTAAAATCTAACTTCACTGTGTCACTTCGTCTAATTTTTCTATTTTAGTCATAACATTTGAGCTCGATTGAATAACTTTTTCCCGAAAGCTCTAAATTCAAATACAATTGTCTTAAACTCGACTTTAGGGTCTCATATAAAATAAATTCTCATTATTTTGATTGTATTATTAATATTCTTATTATATTATAGATTTCCAAACATATGAGAATTCCTCAATTAGGGCTACTATCAAGTTTTTCGTAAATTTCTACCTTAATCAGTTTATTTTTTCCAAATGCCTTAGATCAACTATTGACCCTAATCATACGAGGACAAGGGTTTACCCTAATACGTAAATGTTCATGTCTTGATTGTTGATTTATGGAATATCACAAATATGAGGAGAGATGCAAGGAATATAAAGGAAATATTATAAATAATATCCTTATTTTTGTTAATCATTTATAAATTACTATGGTTCTTCCAAAGTTAATACTGAATTTTAGGATTACTATCATACATTCTTGAATTTAAAAAATATAAAAAAACCAAAAAATCCAAAATAAACATCTCTCATTTTAATATTATTTATAAATATTATATGACATAAAACCATATAGTTAACTGAAGTTGTTTTTTTCCCACTTCATATCTGTTGACATTTCAAACTAATTTGGTAGAATCCTTCACTTCAATATTAAGGTTTTACTTGGGGGGTTTTCTATTTTATGTTGGTTAGGGTTTTGGTGAGTGTTTTTTAATTAAAAAAAAAAGGTTAATATCGTATTTGATACCCAAACTTTCCTTAAATAGACAATTTGCTACCTAAACTTTAAAAAGTTCAATTTACTACATAATTGAAGTTTTCTTTATCATGTATACTATCTAACCTAACTTTGTTAGTGTCTGTTTGCTAACTTAGCATGAATTGATACATAGCACTAGCATGAATTGATATGTGGTACCTTTTTTTTCATACATAGCCTAACTTATGGCATAACACTTGCTCGACATGTGGCACATTTTTTTATCAATATTGTTAAACTCGGACCGGAAGATTGACCCGAGAATGAGAAGAAGTTAAGGATTGAGAAAGTTAACCAATGTCAAACTAAAAGCGAATCGAGATCAATAAAAACATCATAATATAATTCATACTTATTTATAAAATAATAAAAATTGCCTACATAATCGAAAATTGAGAGTTTTTTATAATTTATTTTTTTGTTTTTATTCGATTTACGTTTATTCTTTTGGTAACTTGATGTAGTTTCTACAAAATATAAAAGTAATAATATACTTTGACCTAAAAAAACCTGATGAGTTATTATAGAAATCAGAGTAGACCAGTCAAATCAATAGGGTTAAATTGGGATCATTATAAATAAGGGTCAAAGAGGTGACTTCGATCGGTTTTATAGAGAGACCAGATCTAACTGGGTTAAATCGAGTGAATTAACCCGAATTGGACCAAGCAAATCAATCCGAGTTTGATATCACTAGTTTTTATGACATGGCATGATATGTGGCATCACATAGCTTGACACATGGCAACATTTTCAACTACCACTTAACACTATATATTAATTAATGCTATGTGACACTTTTTTTTAAGGGATATTTTTTTTTTTTATTATTCCAACCAACTAAGAACTCAAGCAAAAACCACATTATAGTACTGAGGTTTTTGTTATCTAAATTCCACAATGACTTGAGAAAGAGGGAAAAAGGTTTGAAGTACAACATAAAGTTTTTCGTTAGAGAAAAAGTCAACTTTAACTCATTTTTTAATTTAAAAAGAAATACTCGATCATTAATACACTCCATTGCTACTTTTAAATCATACCAAAATTTCTATAAAAACGCTTCTAAAACATGCTTAAAATCCAATCAAAGTAGGATATTCAAACACATTTTATAATTAAAAAGCCTATTTTGACATAGATCTCTAGCACGTTTTAAAAGTGTTTTTATCAAAATTTTTGTATAATTTAAAAATACTCATAAAGTAGATTAAGAATTAAACATTTTTTTAATTAAAAATTGAATTAAATAAAAAAAAAAGTCAAAATCAACTCACTCTCTTAGGAAAACTATAAGTTGCAATACAAAATCCCATTTCCTCCAACATTGTCCCTCATAAAAAGGTACATGAGAAAAATCTTTTCATATATTATATATTATCTTAAATATTTACAAGTAAAAAGGTAAAAAAAAAAATGTAATGTAAAGTATGAATGGATAAAAGTTATTGATTAGTTAAAGTATTTTTTTTTTCTCTCTAAAAGAAAAAACAAGTCCATGTATAAAAAAGGTGTCATTTGTCGATCCATTCTAATACCACATGTCAATTCATGTCATATTAGATCAATTAGTATAAATTATAACAAAAACTTCAATTAAATTACAACTTAAACAAGTTTAAGTAGAGTTTAAATTCCCATCCCATGGTTGAAAAAACAAAAAAAAATGTTTAGTTAACAAATTCCACATTTTAAAAAGTTTTGGATATTTTAGGCAGAGGCTATCATTAGCTACTCCTTCTTCAACTCCTATCATCATCGAACAACTCCGCTCCGATGACTTCTGGCCAGGTTTCCGCCTCCATGAAGTCCCTCTTTTCTGCTTCCTGGAGAAGATATGTGAATATGACTGCATCGTCGAAGTTAATGAAACCAGTTCTGTATCCTTATCATGAGCATAATTTTCTTGTGAGTTAGGTTTGTACATTCTATATGTTCAAGTGATGTCGTAACGATATTCAGTTCGTAGTCTGCTTGTCGAAAAGGCTATTCGTTTGTCGAAACAGATTTTGGCTAATTTTCATCAATACTACTCGGTTTGATTCAATTAGATGTTATAAGGTTGATATTTTTGTAATGTGATCCTCTATCAATTCAGATATAGAGCGAGCCACAAGGAAATAGGTCTGCATTGTTTTGAACTGCAAAATTGGTTCCAATGCGAAGACGAACAGATTGATGGATTGCTGTAAAATTGATAAACTCGTTGAAGTTGTAACTTGAGTTGGAATGCACATTCGGCCTTGTTGATTAGTTTTATACTGCAAATGCCGTCTCATATGGTAGTGATTATATATGGATTGTGTAGATAGAGTGATCTCACTTGTTGTAATCATGGTGTTTTTGTGGATTCGGGTCAATCACCGCTAATTATTTATACTTTGGTCCCCCTGTATCAAGTACTTCCCGTGGTACCCATATTGGATGATTATAGCAGCTGATTAGTACTCTATCTTTGCTTCTTGCTATAGTTATGAAGATCTGTTGATATGATTTGTTAATTTGTTGCAGGTACAAAGTTGGAGTACCGCCCTGGTATTATAATGGGCGGGAAGCATCTTAAGCATGATTGCAGTGATAACTGTTCCATTGGCTATTTCTTGGAGCCTCTAATTTTGCTTGGCTTGTTTGCAAAGAAACCTCTCAAGGTTGAACTGAAAGATACAGTTTTTTTTATTGAGTTAGTTTTATAAGTTGTCTTGTTTTCTTGGGTAATCATTGTATAAACTGGGGACTCATCTCAACGTGATTCTTTTCCTGTTCGATGAGAAATGGGAGACGAGAAATATCAACAAAGACAAAACCATCAATAGTCAATATACTATGTTTTTGGGATCTCGCTCGCATGTTATCGTTTCAAATCATTAGTTAATTTTGGTTGCTGTCATTTTTCTTTGTATTTGTGTTGCAAGGCTAGCAACTGATGGAGTAATTTTCAAAAAGATAGATAGATTGTTGATGTTCTTGTATTCTTGAACTCTACCAGTGTTCATCTATAGTGAAAGATTTAGATAAATATACTTCATTGACCTCTAGCCCAAGAATTAATCTGTTGACGCTCATGGTGCTTTAATTTTTTCTATGCGGCTCTTTTAGAAATACATAATATTTAGGATAGATACATAATCACCTCTATAGCGGTTGAAAATCAGTTTGTTCAATCCTGTTAGATTTTTAGAATTCAAATTGATTGGGTCCAACAAAAATTCTATTTAGATGACATGGAAAGTGGGAGCTTAAAAAGTGTATCACAGTTTCCTTTTACCAATTAAAGATGAATAAGATTAAGTCTATCTTCTGTTCATGGCAAGTGCATAAGAAATATTGATTAGATGATGTTATGGATAAAGACAATGAACACCGAATGAAAGTTGTCTTCAGAATATCTTAACCTTGGATATATGTTTTGTCTTGTTTTTAGTTTTAAGATAATTTATTTGTTGTTGACAGGAATTACGAATGATCAGAAGGATCCCAGTGTTGGTACATTCCATTCTGCTACTTCACCGTTATTAAGAAAGTTTGGAGTCCCAGCAAACGGACTAGACTTAAAGATAAATAGTCATGGAGTACCTCCTCTTGGTGGCCGGGAGATTATCTTGTCAATGCCCAATATTTAGAGTCTGACTGTGAGTTCATCACCCCAATTCTTACGATTCAGTGTTTTCCGTAGGTTATTCTCGTCAAAGATGTCGCTCTTCAGGCAATCGCATGGATAGACGAGGGAATGGTCAAGAGAATTAGAGGCGTTACATTCTCTACACGTGTCTCTTCAGAGTTTGAAAATACAATGATATATGTAGCCCGTGGTACATTCAATCGTTTGCTTCCAGATCTGTCCACATATTCACCGATCACAATACTGGCCCGCAAGCTGGAAAGTACGTTAGACCACCCTTTTCGGTTATATTTTCATTCCCTTCTCTACCCCCTCCTCTCTCAATTTCCTTCATATTTATTTAATGTGAACTCCTAGATGGTGGTTGGCTTCTGTCCCAACTAGAATTTCGTAAGTTACTATATAGTAGGATTAATTCCATGATAGTTCACCAGGTTGTGGGATATCATTGGTTGCTTTATGTCTACTGACACTGCAATTTCCCGGGGATGAGAAGAGGAAGAAATGGACAGCGAGGACAAGAAAGAGTTAGTACCTCCAGAGGATGTTGGGGAACGAATTGCTTCTGTTCTGCTTGGAGAAATTGAGCAAGGTGGAGTGGTTGACTCAACACACCAGGTTTGTTTCAGTTGCCATTACAGCAATGTTATTAGCCCTCTTTGGATAAGATGAGCTAGAAATCATACCTATGGGATATTGGTTTCCATAATCAGGAAACCTAGAATCACTTGGCTTGCCTTTGGTACTTATTTTTCTATTATTATGGTCAATGGAGGAATGACCAGATGGACGAACTCTTGGTTAACTAAGGATATGAATTTTGTTATAATTGGTTCAAAGAGATTGTCTTGCAATTCCTTGAGTTTTGTTTTTGATGGGGCTTCTAACTTCTAAGTTGTCCTTATTCGTAGATGCTGGTAGATATAAAAAATAATGTCCTTACTATATAACCCCATTTGTCTCCAAAGCAGAGCCTCCAGTAGTTTTCTCCTTCCATTTTGATGAATCTCGTGTTATGTTCATTTTGCTTATCATCAATTACGATGATGTGCTTAAAAGTATGTCGCCAAGCATCGGCGGTGGTTCCTAATTTTTCCATTTTATTGTTTTGTAGGGTAATTCTCGTTTCTTTTATGCGCGTTATGCCCTCAAGATGTCACCAAGGTTCCTGTTGGAAAGCTCTCACCTTATGGAATTGAAACTCTTTAGAAATATCAGAGATTTTCTTGGCGTTGAGTTTATTATCAAACCAGATGCTTCAACAGAGACAGTTATACTTAAATGTGTGGGTTTAGCATGAAGAACTTATCAAGGAAAGTTTCTTGATGTTCGAAACTTAGGATGTGATCAATACAGATATTCGTTCAAGTTTCGGTGTTCATTTTATGGAATTTGAAGCACAGATTCCCACTGATAGGTTAAATAAACTGAAAGTTCTCACTAACTATTTGGAGAAAAATCTGTGATGATTGATTGAGAAATGGAAATAAAAAGGTGCATATTGATGGAGATTTAGATAAGTACACATGTCAAGTAATAATATAAAAGACTCTTAGAATCTAGAATTGTCGATCCTCTGAATACTACATACTTAATCACTCATACTAAATTCCTTTACACAAAAGAGGATAACAATTGCAATGATGAAATAAAGTGTTAAATTGATCGAAAGGAATTAGGATTAATTAATGAGTAATAATTAACAATATGAACAATTAACAAAAACCCTAAATAACTATAAATAATAATATTTAGACTCTGATTATCGAGAGCTCAACGTATAGTAACTCTAAGGTTTTTAATATATTTCTCATTTTTATTAATAGAAGGAATTCAATTACGATAAATCTGTTTATGTAAAGAGTCCGATGACCTCAATACATAAAGTTTAATAATTAAGTTGAAATCATAAAAATGACAACTTAATCAATACTAGACACAAGATATGTAATTGAATTAATAAGAAATAAGAAATTCTATTAGAATAATTGCAATTAAATATACTATATGTTACCTTAAAGTTACAGATTTAGATATTTATAAATTTACGCTATACACATGATAAAAATGATAACTTGCATAATGAAACGAGTAAAATCTCTAGGAAATGCTATGGAGCTCTTCTATCCTTTTCTCTAACATCGCGTACTCGTATTTGCATATATTTAAGCTCTATTATATGATTTTGGAAAAACAGACCTCAAATGATAAGTTTTCATAAAGCACGGCATGTCTACAAGTAGGAACTTGCATATGGTATTAGGGCATGAGCTGCTTCTTGCAATATTTCTTTAAGAAATTGACTTAAATTAAACTACAAGGGGATCACGATTAGAAATCACGGCTATTAAGTTCATAGTGAAAATTTTTCGAACTTCAATTGGAATTTGAGGACAAGGGCTTCAAGGCCAAGGAACACGGTCGTGGAATGCAATTGTGGTCTTCCTTTGCTCTTTGATTCTTGAACAAACCCTTTCTAATACTTATTATTTTTAAGCCATTCTTCAAAATTGATGAAATTCCCTTCAAAAATCACATGAATTTCATTCTTTTCACCTTATCACTTCATCGAACCCTCGAAATCAATAAATGACTTAAGTCAGCATCAAAATCATCAAAATTATATTTAAGTAACTCAAAATAACCATGAAAATGACACAAGAAATGAACGCAAAAACTGCACTCATCATACATACAATTGAGCAAAAATATTCAAATACAAACAGTAAATGGTGCAAGATGTGTGATACTAAAAGGGAGATTTGGTGTATCAATACTAGTAAGGATTGAAATGATTTACTTGAGAACATAATAGACATTGGCCGCTTCAAGCCTATGAGAGCAAAGATGAATTTAGGAATATACTTGGAACACCTTAAATCTAAGATTTTCGGGCACAAAAAGAAAAAATTATTATTATTATTATAAATAAGTGAATCACACGGGTACACGTTAGTGGTCAATAAATTGACCTTAGACACTGAAGTGTATAGTTAGTGTTTTCCCCAAGCGCAGGATGCAAAGAGGCTCTGCTTACTTTTAGTAGTTGTTTCTGCGGAAACTGGGAAGAAATTCACAGGTAATTCGTTTTTACTTTCTATCTTTCTCTTATTCGCTTGCAGTTACACTGTGTTATCATCAGTTTTCAGTAAAGATCTTCTAGAGCTGATGTTTAGACTTTTAGATACCCTTTTTCTGCTCTAGGGACTTCCATCTTCCTGCTTCTCTTGCATTTACCTTAGAAGAATGGTCTACCCATATTGGGCAGACTCTTACTTCAACAGTATGTTGTGCAGCTTCTAACTTTTGCATGTTTTCTACAACTATAAAATATAATAATTCCCCTTACTACTCCCTGGCTCGAAGCACGTTGGAAAATGTTTTTAACTTCCTTACTGCTTCTTCATTTTCTTGTGTATTTTATTAAACTAATTATCGTGGATCAATTAGAAACTAGTGTATCAATGATGGATTAAAAATTTAATATCATAATGGAAGTTCTACCTTGGAAGACGTTAAACGCTTAAGGCTCTAAAAAAAATAATAATAATAAAAAAAAAAAAAAACGGGATGATAATTTAAATCGAAAATTAGACAAACGATATTACAAATAGGGACTAAATCTGTGTTTTTACCCTTTTATTTCACGGGTACGTAATCTATCAAGATGATTAGCATGGGGAGCTTCTGTCTAATGGATTACTTAAAGACATCCTTTGAGAAATCCGCACCTAAACGAATCTAATGTTCGACTCTTCCTTTGCTACTGAGAGCCCTTCCTTGAGTTATGCATGCAATTGTTTCCTTTATATACAATTTAGAACATTCTTTTTTTTTTTTTCTTTTTTTTTCCATATATGTTACAGGAGCAATCCGAAGCCAAATGCAGAAAACTGCCACCGGAAGTCTACAGAAGTCGAGAAACCATCGCTCATAAGCTAAAGACGAGGCGCGGGAATCTAATAAATACTGCAAACGGCATTTTCTATTTCCTGCTTGAAACCATCTTGTTCACACACCAAAGTCAGAGTCAGAGTCATTGATGACTCCGGCAATCAGAAAGAATTACAATCTGGATCTGTCGTAAAGGAATTGAATCCAAAAAAGAAATGAGGATTATGTTGTATCTGACATAGAAAGCTACTTGTTAATGTATGAAAGAATCCAAGCTCTCCAATGAATTCCGTTGCTCTTGGCTCTCTTTCACGGCGGTTTATCCAATCCTCCTTCCTGCCCAATCAACAGCGAAAGCAGATTATAGACTAATCAACTTATTCTTTCTCAACATGATCGAATCATCTATCATCTTGTTAACTAGTCCACCTCGTTAAGAGACGCTAAAAGAACTTTTTAAGCATATTACGGATTAACTTGTTTCCTCATTAAATGCATAATTTGGGCTTTCTACAACCATCCTTCCCTTCTTTGAAATCTAGTCTTAACGTAATGGCCTCCTAGTCATGAAGTGTGATATAACCGAAATCATGTAATTAATTCTTTCTTGCCTGTCATATCAAACAAATGTCAGCTAAACTAGTATGAAATTTCGATTCTTCCGAGTTGTTTTATAGAAAGTCCAGCGTACTTCAACAAAATCGTTATATGAAAAATTTGCTTTGCACATAGACAATATGAAACAAGTTATCACATTGCTCGTCTTCATGGATGGGACTAATGTTCATCAGCACTAATGGTTGCCATCGACGGTTATATTCATCTTTCATATGTCATTTATCACTGCAAGTCACTAATACTTATAATCTTTTCAAACTACTAAGATTATATTTGAGAGTGGTAAGACTTTGATAATGATATTAATGTTAGAAAAAAGGCTACCCTCTATCTGAACAAAGAATGTTATTCTATATGATTTAGATTAAACTTAATGCAAAACTGAATTAGTTTTAAGCATAAAAACTATAATTATTAATTGAATTTGACTCTAAACACGTTTTAAACAAAAACAATATAAACCAATGTATCTACTTGAGTACAGTCTCCATCTTGAAAAAGTATCATATACATGAGTCCCGTATAGTGGATCGTGTGCTCGAAGACAGCCAATCATAATATGGCCGTACCCCTCCATCCCAAAAGAAAAAACAACCAAACCATATACAGGTAATTGCTGTTAAATAAAAGCATACTTCTAAGTTAAGTGTCAATTAGTGCATTCCTTAGTATAAAAGTAACAACAACATATAACTTCGAAAAATACCAATGAAGTCTCTTTAAGAAGGTATAAGTAAAGAGGCAATATGATAGAGGTCCTTCAAGATGGAAATGACCTAGCTAAATTGCAATTCAGTCACCTGTTACGCATCAAGCATTTTACAACCAGCTATACAATTTATTCCAAAAACCATCTGGTTTCCAAAAAAAGAAATCAAATATTCACAAGACCCACCTAAGACAGGATAAATCTAAGAGAAACTCAGATTTCTCTACAAGAATGTACAAGATGACAGTGAAAGAAAAAGCAGTATAAATAGGGATATCTCACGCGAATAGCATACCAAACAAAGAATCAAAGTGAAACCTAATCATGAAGTAGGGAAGAATAAACTGAGGAAAATAAGCTGTGCAGGTGAGTTGATAGAATTACGAGCTAATGCCGACGTTTCCTGGTGTAATTTTCGTCTTTACTTTTGCCAAATTGACAAGCTCCCCGAATAGATCATCCTCTGGCTTTGAAGGCTTCGTTGGTGGCACATAAGATGAAGTTGAGACCTGGTAGGACGAGCTTCTCATGCCATTGTCATCTCTTCTTGAGAGAGACTGCATTCTCTGTTCCATATGTGGGGTGACTTGCTGGACATAACCGTAGCCTGCCATTTGGTTTCCATACATTTGTTGAGGATACATATATGCCATCTGGCCAGGTTGCATTGGCTGCACCATCCCAAAATACACTCCTCCCTGGACAGGCTGAGGCTGTGGTCCAAACATCTGATTGGCAACTGAATTTGGTGGTATGTACATGCCGGTCATCTGCCCACTCACTAGAGGTTGAGGTCCCTGGGGATACATTCCATTTTGTACAGGATGTGAATGTGTGACAAGCACCTGAGTGACTTGCATTGGCGGAGGATACTGTGTGCCTATCACTTGGTTGCTTTCAGCTGGCCGGACTTCCCATGGCGGTGGTGGTAATGAGCTGCCATTTTGGATGCCTGTCCAGCAGCATAATATGTGAGCTTAGTACTTCTTAGGAATAGTGCAGAGATGAGTGCTTGTTACGAGTAAAAAAACATTTTCAAGACCTTTTATATCAATATTTTTGTGCTAAAAGTTTTTGAATTATTAAATATTATCGTAATAATCTCAAGTAATCAAGGCACTAAGTGGCTTTTAACAACAAGTGATGACACGAAGTGAAGGTTAGAGTCAATGACCAGTGGTGATCATTAACCATCACACATGAAGTATCGATAGAAAATGAAGCTTCCATTCTTAAAAGAGGAAATCATTTTTGCCATTTTCCATTAGCCTTTTTCTAGTTAGCTCGCCACTACCATAGCCTTCTATTACCACTTATCACTAAAAGCCACTGACCTCTTTATATTGATTTAAAAATATTTGACAATAGCAAAGCCTTGGTGATAACAAATTGTGAAAAAGGTCTAGAAATTTTTTTTTATGAAACAAACACACCCCAAATTATGTAAAAGTTTCAGTATGACAAGATATTTTATGCTGCAAGAAGCCAAAAACAAAGTCAGTACCGTATGCTGGTGTTGGCTGTTGTTGCTGTCCATTATGGCCATTTAAGGCAACAATAGCATTTTGGTTGTGCAGTGATTGACCATATCGATGCCGCTCTACATTAGAGGCATTTCCATTAGCATATACCCCAGGAGCTTGGGGAATCTGCTGATGCTGCTGGAAATTAACAGTTGAAGCATCATTCCTTCCAGACAAATTGCCAGCTTGAGCATCGAAGGGATTAGAATTGTTATTGTCATCAGAAAACATGTCAAACAGAACTAGGGCTTTCTCTGCAGACTGAGGTGGCGTTGAATTTGATTCTCCAACTGGAACAAGAGCTAAGGAATAGTCATCACCAC
Source organism: Lumnitzera racemosa (assembly GCA_024138005.1). Taxonomy (NCBI): domain Eukaryota; kingdom Viridiplantae; phylum Streptophyta; class Magnoliopsida; order Myrtales; family Combretaceae; genus Lumnitzera; species Lumnitzera racemosa. Next base: position 97,172,389 of record JAMXBC010000007.1, on the reverse strand, counting down.
TGAGAAGGTCTATCACAGGAGTCCGAGGAGCGGATTCATTAGTGACAGAGGATTCAGGAGGTTTTGATCTGTGACCAATTCCAGCCATTATTCTATGCGGAAGAAATCAAAACCACTCAAATAGAGTTGCAATATTTCACAAACTTAAAACACACTAGGTAGCCTCAGCACAGCAGTTTCAACTTGTAAGCACAATTATCACCAAATTTTCGATATTCTTTATGCAGCTCTTGCTCAAGGTAACATCATAACATACATATAGGTAGCAGGGCATGATATGGTACATGATATTGTGGAAAAACAGACTATGGCTTAGAGATTTAATAATATGCTAACTATAGCTACCTATTCAACCAAAATTAATCATTCAAATTAGATGTTGCAGTGTAGACCTGAATATCAATTGGTTGAATAGATAATGACTGTCAACTGTCTAGCACCTTGAGTGTCAAAGAAGCTTACTAAAATGAATACCTTTCTATTGTCTCTTTCTTCTCTATAAGTGGATTATCAGAGTCTTTTTTTGTAGCAGAAGAGTCAGGCTTGAGCAATTTAGTCTGCATTGAAGTTCCAGGACTCGAAATAATCTGTTCGTGCTTGGAAAGTAGACGCTGCAAGTCATCATTCAATGCTAATCCTTGGCAAAGCAATGATTCATCTCTGAAAATTGAAACTAACCATTAACAATAAGATATAAAAACATAACATTACCGATGTAATCTTAAAACTTTTAAATCAAATGATTCTGGAGTTAATTTATGCAATGTGTCTAGGTACAAGGTCTAGTCAGGGGAAAATATGTAATGAAAGGCTTCAAGGCTCATCAAAGAGATCTCTCTAATCTCAAATTTTAAGGTCAAAGCGAATTTTCCAATCTCATAAAAGAAAGAGAAATAAAAATAAAATAAGTCGGTACTTTTAAGTTGTTTATTTCTTGTTTGAATTCACTTATATTTACAAGCTTAAGGCAAATGACTTTCAAAAATAAGAAGATATTTAGCTTAGGATATCTATATCAACTTGATATATAAAATAACAAAATAAATCATTTATATTTACTTCCTAAATTGTACCCCTATCGTTTTACACAATATCAGAAAAGCACATTAAGAATTCAAATCCTTGTGCAATTGGTTATCTATTTAATCAATTGATCCACTTGACTGGTTTTTATCATAATATCAACCCACAAGTAATGGGAATAAAATATAAAAAATCCATAAAGATCTATGGTTTTAAACTTTTAGATCAAATAATCGCTAAGCTAAAGTAGACCAACAATAAGTCCTCAAGATCACATTCTCCCCCTTCAACAATCAAGTGCCTAGAACTACTAATGGACGACATCTGTAGGAGGGGCTCCATGATATTTTCCACATCTAATGGTCTTGGAAGGATCAAAAGTGAATTCATGGGGGTTAAAGGGTGAAGGTTTCCTTGGAGGCCTTTTGCTAGAAAGAGGAAGAAAAATAGATGCTTGGGAACAGCACAATCAGTTGATTTCCCACAACTCCCAAAGTAAAATTTTATACATTTAACCCAATTAGGCAATACATCTTCCTTGTCTGAAAATTAAAAAGCAACCAAACAGATTATGCTACAAGTCATCATGCAACAAATAATAAAAGGCAACATGGTTAGATAATTAGTAGAGCAATTCCAGAGGAGCATATTCTCAACAAGACAAATGGATATCAAGTAGAGACAAATTAAGCAGAAAAGGATAGTCAGGCCCTACGATGTCGAATTCACAAGTTGTACCACCCTCTCCTTGTAGTTACGGCACTGTTCCACCAAATCAACTACTACCTCCTGGCTTAGACCCTAAAAAAATTGCAGTCAATAGAAAAGTCAATGCAAATGATGATAAGCAATACAAAAGAGCACGGAAACTTGTCGAGTAAAGCAAGCAAAATCTATTCTTTCACTGGAGCACTTATCACGCAGAAGATCTCAGCATTAAACAGTCATAACTCATACTTAATACATGCATCTAACTATAGAATCCTCGCATATCCAAGATGGAAATACCTCCTTGTTCCCTGGCTCTATAGCATTCAGCATGTCTGCTAGGACATCCATAACACCACGTGCATTTTGAATCTCTGTCAAACTGCATAGACATGTCTTTCTTCAGTTATACTATCACAACATATCTGATATGTGATGCGTACATGGCATGGAAGCATGAAATTGCTGGAACATAGCTAAGGTGGAACCTTGTTAAGAAGATTAATATACTTAATCAGGAGCAAAACTATTCCCTAGATGTATCTATATCTATCTATCTATATGTATACATACATATACACACACACACACACACACACACAGAGGAGAGAGCAAACAGAAGTGCCTTAAGGCTGGAAACTCGGCATGAGCAGAAGACTCGGCAACAACTTCCCTGGTCTCTAAATTACGAATATACTGGGGATGAGATGACAACGGCTGTGTTTGTGGAGGTGTGAGAACTGGTGCAGATGTCTCAGGTTTCCGAGGGAATACCATTCCAGCTTTCTGAAAATTCACATAAAAATAGGACCACTAACAAGGTGAAGCTTCATTTGAAAATGACAAAGCTCATTATAGCAACTAGAGACAGGACATCAGCATCTCAACACATCAAAGCAAACCATTCCAATTAGACTTACCAATAACTCTTGGTAGGCAGCATAGTATTGTGGATATTTTGTTCCCCCTCTTCCAAATCCTTCTTGCCATGTATCTATTAGAATCAGTATCTTCTCTTTCACTTGAAAGTTAGGCTACAGTGAAATGTTAGTCATACAGTTAAAAACAATTCCATAAAGAATTAATAGAAAGAACACAAGCACTTAAGTTATCTGAGAAACTTTTACCTTCTTCTTGGTTATTTTCACCATCTCTTGGAGGAGACCTCTTTCCACCACATATGTATGAACAATGTCCCCGCAGTTCTTTATTAGAGTATCCAACAACTAGCAGTATTTTTTTGGATAATGTCAGATATTTATATATTAATAAGAAAAACAGCTAGGATGTACAAAAGGTCGCCAACTGATCCATCCACAAAAACAAACAAAACAATTTCTGGAGGGTTAACTTGGTATACACAGAAAGCTCACTATACTATATATCAAGGTAAGATAAAATGATCTTAGCTAAAACAAAGCCATGTTGGGTTAGTTCACCATCCTTTTAGAGTTCCTCTTTTTCCAAATGTGGTACACTACAAGAGATGGGATAATCCTCCATTTAGCAGCACCAAGGTTAGTGAATCCCTCAACAAAAAATGGCAATGAATCTGCTCTTAATGAGTTCGAAAATGGAATGGACGTGTATTATTGAAGCTCCGCCCAAATGGAACTAGTGAAGTAACAAGATAGGAAAATATGCTTGTAGTTCTCCTCCTCTGTGTAACATAAGAAACAGCAGTCATGAGATGAGATGCCCTACTGAACTGATCGATCTTAGGTGAGAATTCTACCACATACAGCTAGCCAAAGGATGAATGAGTGCTGTGAGATGTTGGTTTTGATTCAAACCACTTTGTACCATGTAGGGGTTTGTCCTCTTGGACTCAGCAAATTATCAGCGGATTTTAAGGTGAAACCTTCCTTAGGATTGTTAATCCAAATAAGTGTCTTTCTTTCCTTCACTTAGGGTCAAGTGATGTGGTAGATTTATCCTTATGTTGTCCCAAATATTTCCTACTAGCCATGACCAATCGTTCCCAACAATAATGTCCTTCAACTTTACTTCTTTCAACCAATTCATAACATAAATGGCTCGCTCCCCTATCCATTTTACTAGTGGCCCTTTAGGATGCCAAGCGTCGTACTTTAAAGAGATACTCTTCCCATCCCTAATTTCCTAGGCAAACAAAGTAGCCACCTAAGCTCTCACCTGTAGGATCTTCCACTATGACCAAGAGCTTTGCAATGGGTTAAGATCCGCCCAAAAATTCCTGCCCTTGAGAATCTCCTCCTTCACCCAACTAAGCCATAATCCATTTGGCTCTACACACAAATACCAAATATGCTTCAACCGTACTACTTTGTTCTATAGTTTTATATCCATAATTCTTAGACCACCCTCATTTTTAGGAAAACAAATGTCTTCTTATGAAACCTTAGCTTTAGTTGTCACTTCATCTATCCCATTCCATAAGAAGCACTTCATTATTGTATCTAGATCCTTAAGGATGTTCTTGGGAAGTATGAACATCAACGCCTAGTATACTCGTAATGAAAAGAGAACACTCTTAATGAGTTGGATCCTACATGGATAAGAAAGGAATTTTGAGGTCATAGTCTTGACACTGCATGTGAATCTTTCCACCAAGATGCGGCAATTTGCTTGCGAAAGTCTATTGGAAATGAGTGGAACACCCAAGCACTTCACCGGCAATTTCCCTTCTTTAAATCCCAAAAAAGAGGCAAGATGAATTTTGTTCTCTTCATTTATTCCACTAAAAAATATTTGGCTTTTTGACGCACTACCTTATCTGGCTCTATGGTGGGCTTCATGGTAACCATTCATAACCTCTTGGGCCACAAAAATATTCCCTACAATTCTTCTTCCTTTAATGAAAATTGTTTATTCCTTCCCTACAAGCCTTGGTAAAACAATTTGGATGCAATTTGCAATGATTTTAGATATGCACTTGTAAAAAGTGTTATAACAAGCAATTGGTCTAGAGTCCATAAGAGCTTTGGGAGTACTTAATTTTGGAACCAAGACTAAGCAAGTTGAATTGATAGCCTTTAGAAGGCACCCCATAGCAAAAAAATCCTTTATCACTATGTATACATCATCCCCAATAATACACCACGTAAGTCTAAAGAAGTTGACATTGTCGCCATCTAGTCCCAAGGCTTTGTCTTTGGCTATTGACCAAATCACATCCTTTACTTCTTTGCTGTTCACCGGCTTGGTTAACTATGGCAACTCCTCATTTGCAACTATCCTTTCCACTAAAGAAGGTAAGTTGTAATCCTCAACCAAAGAGGATGGAAAGGCGTACAAGAGGTTTTGGAAATAGGCTGTAGAAGCCTTCTAGATTGATTCCTTATCCTCTACTCGAGTCCCATCTTCCAAAACAAGGGAAGAGATGCAATCTCTTGTATGTTTTTAATTGAAAGCTCGATAGAAAAATGAAGTATTACGGTCCCTAAGTTTTAGCCAAGATTGTCTAGATTTCTTTCTCAAGAAAGATTCCTCCGCTACATTCAGATAATATAAGTCTTTGTACAATTTTTTCTCCATTTCCCAATCTACTTTTGAAGGATCTGCACGATTAGATATCTGAACTCTTTCTAACAAGTTGTGAGCAATTGCAACTCGCCTGGAAATGTCCAACAAATACTTCATTTTGAGTTCCCTTAGTTCCTTTTTCAATAGCTTAAGTTTCAAAACAACTTTAAACATAAGAGTACCTTCCACTTCTATTCTCCAAACACACTCCACAGTAGGAAGGAAGCAAGGATCCTCGCTCCAAAAATCATAGAATTTAAAGGGTATATTTTTCTCAATCAAGTTCAATTGAACATCAACACAAAGCGGTCAGTGATCTAACACTACTGGGGGTCCCACTTTAACTTATGATCCTTGGAATTTTTGCATCCATTCCAGATTGACCAGTACTCTATCTAGTCTTCTCATAGAGAGATTAGACTCACTTTTGTTGGTCCAAGTGTATAAAGGACCATAAGTTCTCATATCCTCAACCTCTGCTTCATAGAAAAACTCATTGAATTGGTCCATACAATAAGTGACTACACTTCTACATTCCTTAAAGTCACCTCCTAATAACTAAGGGCCATTCAATGATGCCTTTATCTGTAAAAGATCATGCCATAGAGACATGCGCTCCCTTACTGAATGTGCACCATAAATACAAGTGATCCAGAAGCAAAAGTCCTCTCCAACTCATTTACAATAGCAATGCAAAAACTGATTACTAGCAGAAGTGATAGAAACATGCTACAATGATGGATTCTAGGCTAGCCATACACGGCCATTGGGATAACACTCCCACTTCCAAGAGGGTAGAATCCTTGACCATACTGAAGGTGCTTTATTAGCTTTTACTTTCATCTCGACGTAACCCAATAGAATAATCAGATTCATCTCGCATAATCTTCTTACAGCTTTAGCTTTTTGTTAGGTCATTGAGACCCTTAATATTCCAAAATGCTAACGTTATTAAAAGAAAGAAAATGGGAAAACCAAAAAGACAAAGGGCAAACAGCGTCATCTAAGATAGTTGTTTGCTGGATTTAGCTCCATCAATCATGTCCTTTTTCTTTCTACCCTTACAGTTGTTTGCTGGATTTAGCTCCATCAATCATGTCCTTTTTCTTTCTACCCTTTTCCTTCTTAACAGGAACCCAGCCAGCGGTAGCTTTGGATTGTTCATCCACTCAATCAATTGGGTCTCTAAAACAAAAGAGGCGGAGGAGTCTATAGACCCTTACTCAGAAACATTAGTTAACTTCTCTTCCTTTGAACCGGAGCTATCTATGATGGGAGAATTGGCAGCAATGTGGGAGCTATTCCCAATCATCTTGGGAATATCAATTGATGAACTCTTATAAGATAAGACTTCAGTTGTAGCATGCTTATCCTTTTGCTTGCTAGGCATTACTGGTTTAAGAGCAGAACCAGCAATCCCCTCCTTTATTACTATACCCTTCAAAGGAGGCACTTCTTCATGCTTTCTATTTCCATGATCCAATTCATCAAAACTCCCTTAAGCACCTCTTCTAGGTTTTGAGTTGTGAGCTTATCACAATTCTTTCCAAGGTGCATCAAAAACATGTGCAAACATATTGCAATGAGAGCATCATGGAGGCACATGTTGATATTCTACGTCAACCATGGTTGACCGCAAAGGGCAAGATTGTGCGAAGATTGTGTTAGCTGTAATCTCCACTAAAGCTCTCACATATTTGTTCCTCTCATTCTTGGTTGAGACCATATCAACTTGAAGCGGTTGGCTAGTAGCACTCACAACATACCCTATTCCATCTCAATGTAAACACTCCATCGGGATCCACCACAATAACCCAAATTAAGTAATACTATGTCGTAGTCCATGGTAAGCAACCAACGCTCTAAAATAATTGGTTGGTTGGCAAAAGTCCATAACTGTCCCAAGACTTTGGATAGAGATACATCATCTTTAGACTTAAAAAGAAGCAGCAGTTACCGTTGAAGAGAACCTCCATAAGCCCCTCATCTTTCCAATAATTCCTAGCTATTTTTTGAACTAATAGAAAAGCCAATCTACAGCCTAAAAAATATCCCACCAACGAGGTGTCTACCACCGCCGGCAAGGGAGTAAGGAGGTTTTGAGAAACCACTTGAACAAAATACCTAGGTTCAGAAGACCCTGGTTTGTTACATTGGGCAATCTCTATTTTACCTCAAGTAACAGAGCTTTCAATTTCCTCTGCTAGCCTCATCATAGCTCTAATGGTTGAGTCACCGGTAAAGTTTTGACTAGCAACCAAAATGGAAAGGTCATCATTTTTCTTTTTCTCCTTAGGAGACGACTTAAGGTGTGGAAAGGAAGCCTAAGCTGTATCCTTAGCTTTTTTGTCTGTAGACTTTTGGAAAGAGACCTGACTTGTCACATCAACTACATTTTTCTCTGAAGGGGAAACCACCTTGGTTTTCTTTCCCTTAGAACTAGAAACCACATCTTTCTTTCCATCCAAAGAGCCATTAGAGGACGAACAAGAATACGTAAACTTCTTCTTCATCTTGCATTGGTGAGGCTCCAAGGAGTTGTTCATCGCTAAGGCCATAGTAGCGGCAACCCCAAATGACACCTTCTTATTCTTACAAACGAATGTTCTCATGGCTAGACACACAATGTAAAAGACAGAACACAAATGAAAACTTGAGAACACCTAATAACATTGAAAGGAGGACTACAAAGCTGAAAAAAAACCGAGGGGTAAACAGACAAGACAAGGTAAAGGAGAGGTGGATGGCAAAGAGAAGGAAGGAAAGGTGTACGAGAAGAAGATGAGGAAAAGTAAGGATGCCATCGAGGTAAGTTCAAAACGGGTTTTGTAAAACCCGAACCTGAATCCGAATCCGAACCTAAACCTAACCCAGTAGCCTATATTGCTTACCCTATAAGGTTTTTACTCAATTTCCATAACCCGCCCTTATAAAGTTTTGGAAAACCTGGTTAAAACCTAACCTAACCCAACCGGCTCATGCCAAAAAAATTATAAAAAGATATATTTAATAAAAATAGACAAATTTATTCGTAAAATAAGATGCTCAAAAACATAAGTGTGCCAACGTATCCATGCATCACATCACCATAAATTTTAATTTTCAAATAAGCTACTATTATAAATCCTTATTGCAAACCAAAAAGTAAAACATAAAAACCACATCTATATAAATATTATGCGGCTTAGAGTCGCTTGAAAGGAAAGAGACAAAAAATATTATTCTATCAACACTTATATTCTATTATTATATTATTTAAAATATTACTATATTAGTAACTTATACTTCATAAAATAACGATTTCCTATAATGTAGACATAATAATATAAACTTAAGAGATAAGATTAAGGGCTTTTATATATATATATATATTATTATTTTAAAACAAGGTACAAGTTTTCCGTCGAGTTTTTCCTAAATTCCAAAACCCAACCCATAACCTTATAAGATTTAAGAATTAATTCCAGAACCCACTCCATAACCTTATAAAACTTTTAACGGTTCAAACAGGTCAAAACCCTATAATGATCCGCCCAGTAACATCCTTAGAGAAAAGCTAGGGTAATAAGGTTAACGACAGAGAGTGGAGAGAAGGGATGGAACAGAAAGGATTTTCTATCTCTACATTATGAAGAGAGAGAAGAAAGAATATGTCCCTCCACTACAACTAGCAGTATTAAGCAAGTCAGAAAGAGATAAATTAGTACTACAAGACTGTATAAAGCTAAGCCTATGACAATCACAAAATGTTCATACAATGAAATAGATTGTGACAAAACAGAAAAAACAAGCTAATAATGAGTTCGAATAAATAAGAAAATTTGCCAAGCCATCATGTAATAAATTTGGACTAATATCTCAAAACAATCATTTAAGGGCACCTCTTAGACGTTGTGATACTTTAGAGAACGAACATATAACGAGGATAGAGAAGACCAAAAAAGATGTAGAATGAAATAAATAAATAATGATACCACCTTTTTAGATAGTAATGAAAATATGGTCTATAATAGAGAGAAATGGAAGAATAAGATTCATATGGCTGACCCCACGTAGTGGGCACAAGGCTTGAATATTGTTCTTGCATGTCAAAACAAATCAAAGGAGAGGTTTATAAACAAAATAAAGTATGCCAAAAAGGTATTTTCTTGCATCTCTTTCTCTGTTTCAATTTTGAGAGAGTAAACTCATTTGCTATCCCAAAATGAGAATAGTGTCAATATAATATTTAAGGCTTCTACAACCCGAAAAGTATTTCACCTAGTCCTAATCTTTATGGGAAACAATTTCCCACTGTGTTTTGCAGGAATAAGAAGTCTGAATGCTGCTCTACTGCATAACCATGGTTCTAACCATGCATAACAATTATATCCTTGCTTTGTTTAGATACCTAGTAGTTACATGCATTTTATTTCTCTCTCTAAATTTCTTCTAAACCAGAGACATTTAATGGATTGATAGTCTCCAGCTTGTAAAATTTTCTAATAAACAAGAAATGTTCCTTGATTGAAACTGGAATCTAAAGACTGCAGAAAATGTAATCATGCCTCTTTGAAAAGGATGTTATTTCCACAAAACACCTCGGAAAAATTATCAGGCTAGAAACAAATCCCTAAAATTTGTATATGCAATTGCTACTCTAAATGACATCACCATGTCACCTCTAAGAAAAATGAAAAGGCAAGAAAATAATACAAAGAGAACAGGTTAACAGCCATCTGGAAGTTCTGCAAGAACAGGGTTTAAGCAAAGACAACATAGTGATTTCAAATGTGTAAATCCAGTGATAATTAGAAACCTGCCAGAACTTACTGTCAGAGTTAGAAGTTGAACATTAGGATTTTTGCTTCCCAGCCGCTTTTTTATGCCCTTAACAACATCCTTTGCCTGCCTGGTAAAGCACAGTTCTTAATCAGAAACATATTGAGATCATAAAATTAATGGAATAATGTCCACCTAGTAAGAGAAATAATGCAGATTCGAGACCATTTTCTTTCCATCCAATGCGAGTGAGCATGTTCTATCACAAACATATTGTAGCCTAAAAGAAGAAGAGACTCTTATATTTTGAACTTTTCCCTCAGTGCCTCATATCCACTTTCTTAATTTAAGTAGTGATACAGGATTTTGAGCGCCAAAGCTGGTAATTTTTATTTTGGGTAATGACCAATGCTGGTCATTTCCTAATACGCAAAAGCAAATTTAGAAGAATGCTGACAGTTCCTATTCTTAACCTGAGGATGCATAAATAAACAGTAATCATATAGAAATACTAAGCCAACAAACCAGAAAAGATGCAGGACACTAAATCCACCAAGGTAGTGCCGTTTCTTTGCATAACAGCTTAACTGAACTCATCAAATCACTTGAATTATGATGTTGAGACGCTATTTAAGACACCAACTTTTCCTTCAACAGCTATCAAAACTATAAGAACTTCCTCATTAACAAATGAAACCAATGAAAATGACCTAACTCTCTATTCACTACTGTTCACATTATGTGACTTTGAGACATTCAAATGCTTTGGATTCCACACATTTCATGGTTTAACTACAGCCAGAGAGCTTGCAATAGGGCTCTCCATTAAAGCACAGAATTAGACAACATAAAAAGCTTGTGAACCATCCCATAGAACATCAAAAGTCTCTGTAGATCTCAGTTCTACTCTCTTATATTAACAAGCAGAATTGTATCACGGTTCTTAACCATCAATTACGTTCAAGCTGCCATCTACCATCACATAGATACTGTTATGCATGAAAAAAAAAAAAAAAAAAAACCAGCAAGAACTATATCACTCACTGAACCTGAATAATTATAACCAATTCTGATGATACTTTATATTAAAATCATGCAAGATATCAGAATATGCTTCCTCACAATCACCAGCACATTGAAATTACTAATTCTGCATGAACAAAAAATTATTTCAGGCTTCCGACTATAAGGACGAATCCTTGTTCACATACCTACTACTTAAATTTGCTTTATTATCATAATAATCCAGAGAAATTGTGGTTACTAGCAGCTTTTAGTGACAATTGATCGTGAAAGGCACTTCCTGTGCTAGTGGCCGTTGCCTTCCATCATCACCTCTACTACAAGTTATAACTATCAGCAAACTCTAGAGAACTGAAACACTGTTTTGATCAAAACAGATATCGAAAGTGGTCCACAAAATGTCTTCCACAAAGCAAATACGGTCAAAAAAGAGATGGTGTTCACAATTCTAATTCCACAAAAAACATAACTCCACGAGTGGGTTTCACAATTCTAATTCCACAAAAAACTTACCGTTTCCTAAGAAACAAACACAACATACTAAACATTGAATCCGCCGCAGCTACATACCGAATATATATATTTACATACATAACCAAGCAGATAAGGTAAACACATACATAAATGCATACACAAAAGAAGTATATAAATACATATATACATATATACCTATCTACATATGTAGATACATACCCAGGGTCACGATTAAGCAATTCACATATCTCCATATTCATTGCCCAATCAGGACCGATCAACATGCTACTTGTTGCGTTTTCGACTAACATATTCACCATCTTTAACTAACTAATTAACCGACCAACTCTCCGACGAACAAGAGAATATTCCGACGTCCCTCTCTCTCTCTCTCTCTCTCTCTCTCTCTCGGTGTCCTCACTTCCTCTCTTCCTTCTCACTTCTCCCTCTCTTTCTGTCTCCTCACTTCTCTCTCTCCCCTCTCTCTCTCTCTCTCCTGTGTGTTGCAGAGAGTTTGTTTGTGCTGTGTTATTCGTTTCGAAGTCACCGTGAAACGAAGATTTGACTCCTACTATTTTGTTGTTTTGTTACTGTTCTGTTGTTGGGAGAAGATTACATTGAAACCGTTCGTACTAATGTTCTGATTGTGACACGTGGTGGGTTCTGAGTGGCTCCGATGGGTTTTACTTGCACGCTGACCGTGGATTTTGCTGACCTTGTGAGAGTGATTCTTTAGTTTGGTTTGGTTTGTGCTTCTTCTTTGCCGCTACTTTTTATTGTGGAACAAACCACTTGCGTCATTCTTGATAAGGGCTTCTTGTTTTTTTTCATTTTTGGAAATAAATAAATAATTTGACATACAAAACAAAATAAAAATCCTTCCTTCGTATATTATAGATAAATAATTATTACATATACTTCATATATTATAAGCGCATATCCGTAATGTGTGTACCTAGCATATATTATAGATAAATAATTACTACATATACTTAATTGCGTTTATTGGATCTCAGCTTGACCCGCTCAGTATTATTTTTTTATTGTTTTATAGAAAGGGAAAAAAAAAACTATTTTATTAATAAGAAGCCTGTGTTAAAATAAAATCAATGAAGATAAATAGTTATGTTTTGAGTTAATATAGAAGATTATAAGGACAATTGTAATAAGAAAACCTTAGCCACCGATAAGTTTTAGTAAAAGGAGTCAGAGCAATTACTAATAAATTAAAATAGAGAATTTTCACGGTTTATAGTATTAATTACATGCTTTATAAAAAAGTAAGCACATAAAGAATGAGAAGTTTTTGAAAAGAGGATTATTTTTATCTTCATTCTTTAATTTCCATCGGTCTCGACATTAATAGTTTGATTATTTATATATTTGACATTATTATGATATTATCTAAAGTATTGATTAGGTGATGGTATTTAAAGAAGAAATTGAGAGGATGGAAAGGGATATGATCCAAAATCTAAAGTTTCTCCGTTTAGCTTCCTGGGTTACCCTAAAACGTTTAGTAACATATTCCTTCTTAAAAAGCTAATAGAAAAACTTTTTTCATATTTCCAATATATTATTTTATTATAAAAAGAACCGTTTTTATCAACTTACTTTTTTAATTAAAGGAGGTTTAACTTGTTGAAAAGTGCATACACGGGCCATGGAAAGAGTTAAAGTCAAATAAAAGACAAAGCTTCTCTTTGATTACCAGGCACTGCCGCTTACTACACAGGAATTTTTCCTTAAGAGGGAAGAAAATTGAAATATATATATGGCGTGGAGAGAGAGAAAGGAGGAATCTTATTAAAGTTATGGATGGAATAAAGGAAATAAATAAAGGTGAAAATGCAAAATCTTCTTAAATTTTAATTTAAGTGTAAACTAACTTTCTAAACAATCAAAATTTACTTTAAAATCCCTCCTAAAATTTAATAAATTAGCAAATGAAATTTTCTTTTTTAGTTAGAAAAGATCAGATTATTATCAAATTTTAGAGAGATTTAAAGTATAGTTTAATAAGTTTAGAGAATATCTATACACTAAAATTTAAGTGTGAGTGAGTTATTTTCAACCTATAAAAGGTACTTGCTAATTAAACAAAATTTAAAGGATCTTAAAATATATTATAAAAGTACAATAGTCAATCTGTACTTATATCAAAATTTAAAGAGATTATCTACATTTTTTCAGTCATATATTTTTATCTTTTATGTAATTATTTATGAAGTTATATTAGACCTAAGGAAGGGTCAAGTCCAACTCGTAAACCAGATCAAACCTAGCTTAGTCAGGTCTAACTTGTGAATAAACCCATTAGTCCTTCTAAGTCAAAGATGGTGACCCAAGGGTTGAACCGGCGATTCGACCCATCAATTCAATCGAGGTCAATGAGAAAAAAAAAAGATAAATTTTTCAAAAAAATTTTATCTAATTGCCATTTATATTTTTTCTCCTTTCTATTTTACATATTCGACATTTAAACTAGATAGATTTTTTTAAAAAAAAAAAAAACTAATTGGTTTTTTTTCAAATCTAAAAGTTATCAATATTACCACTATTTTGGAAATTGAAAGTGTTTGAATAAAAATTAGTTTGTATTGTAGAATTGTTTAAAAAAAATAAAATTGCTAATCACATAAAAATAATGATTTTTCTCGAATATAAAAACTAAATAATACACTAAAGGTTTTTTTAAAATATAAAAATTATTATGAAACTACAATGGTCTGATTTTGTATAGCCGGTACATAGGTAACTATTAATGCAACACAACCAAAAAATTTTAATTCTAAAATCATTTGAAATATAATAGGCACATCCTCATTATATCCCGTGTAAAATATAATTTTTCAATTTTATGGTAAAATACCATTACGTGATGAAAATATTGTATAAATGTTTACTATCAAAATTTAAGTTTCTTTTAAATTTTAAATTCACATATGTTAGTACATAGAATTATTGTATAATGAAGGAGAAAAATGAAACTACCAAAAAAAAAGGAAAAATTAAAAAAAAAAAAAGACAAGTCACATGCCGCCGAACTGCCCCATGAATTGGCCAACCTATTGAACAGGCCTAGAATCAACCTTAGCTAAGCCAATCCCGTGACCTATCAATTCTAGGTTAGGTTCAACCCAGCCCCTAGTCTAAGCCATGCCTTAAATGTGTGTGTGATAAGTATAATTATGATAGGTGTGAAGATAATTTTGTCTTCATATAACAATTTCTACAAATAAGTAATCATATAACAACTATAAATAAAATGCTTAATAATTTTCTTTTCTTTTAGTGATACCATAAGTTTAACAAATGATTTAGTATTACTAACAATCAACTTAAGTGGATAGTAGCTCTCATTAAGGTCTTCATGACTTGTGAAATTTTTAAGAAGAGATGGTATATGCCTATAGTAAATGATAATGACTAATGTAACTTAATAAATGCTAAGGTAATCAGGAGTTAAAAAGAAGATAATCTTATTGGTATTTGAATTTTTAGTAAAACATGTGTCTCAATGTTTCTAAATATGTTGTTATTGAAAAACATTAGGCTAAACTCAAGAGGGGAGTGAATTGAGTTTTAAGGACAAATTGCAATTATTTTCTTATACAAACAACTAAATGTAATAATAAGAGTAATCAAAGCAACAATAAAACAATAATAATTGTAAAATTTAAAAGAGATAAGGATAAAGAAGATCAAGCTCAGATATAACATGGAGTTCATATCGCCTCCTAGCCTCCACGGGCACATAATGCCCCAATCAAGGACTTTACACCACTTTATTGATTTCTCAATCCAAACTCCAAATACAAACTTAATTATACAAGTTTCTCACTCACACTTCTCAACATAAGTCACAATCTCTACTCACAAAACAAAACTCAATCTCAACTCACATCACAAAACTCAATTTTAAGGATTATTGGTATAATGCTTTTAACTCTTAATGCTTTGCAACTAATAGCTCATAAGCACTATACTTCAAATCTCTCTAAATATTGGCAAATTAAGATACAAGAGATAATAAGAACACAAAAGAATGTCAGAATACTATAGTAAAATATCATATCTTAATTTTCTTTGGTCGGGTTGTTGAGCTTTTATATCAACTCATTGAATTCTTTCTATTATTGCACATTTATATCAACTTATCAGCATGCCGATACCTTTTACTAACAACAAGTCGGTAACAAAATACTTTAACGGCATGAGAGCCGGCAAGTGAATCGGCAAGCCGACTCCTTCAGGCCAATGAGCTTTTTTTTTTTGTGTTTTTTAAGGCTTTATACCGTCAGCCTAGTTCTCCCTTGAGCAATCACCCCAATAGACCAAATATAACCTGAAAATTATTTTAACACATAATAAAAAAAAATATTCTTTGTAATCTAACCTCAAAATCATTTGATCACTACTCAAAAAATTAAATTTCTTATAGAGATAATTAATATATTTAATCATTAAGTAAACTAATTAATCTAATTCAATTATCTCAATATAATCAAATCATACTTAGTTTAATTATTCTCTTGTTTTTTTCTCTTAAAAAACAAAATGTTTAGTAATATACTTTTTGTTTTATTCTCATCAAAATCAAATAACAAATCCTATGTTCAACAATCTCTTCCTTTTTTTACGAGGAAAAAACTCTTCTACCTTAAATGTTCCCCCTCAATCTAATACTCCCCTTCAATCTAATGCTCCCCTCAATTGAGCACTCAATTTCAAGATATTTGACAATTTAATGAGATTAAGTGAGTGCTTGCAAAACGAAAGTATAATAATGTGTTAAGGAATCAAGTTTCACTCCTTAATAACTTCACATAACGAATATATCAAACTTTCAAATAATCAAGATATGTCAAAGTTATAGGATCAATATCATCTTTTGAGTAACTATCATCAATTCGATATAATACACGTTTTGATATTCTAACAACTTAAATATTTCTCCCCTTTTGGCCTCATAAAAAAGAAGAGGATTTAGGTGGTAAAGAGGGAAGAGGATTTAAGTCAAACTTTTGGCATAATCCCAACTTAATCCTTAGGATATACCCCTTACAAAAGTGAAATTAAAGAAGCTAAAAAAAACTGATAAAATAAATTTCCATAATGAATTTATCAAAATCAGCCCATGTCACATCAAATGTTTAAAAATATAAGCCAACTATGGAGAGTATAATAACTCCATGAGATACACAAACCATAAGTAATAAATAATATAGACAAGCAACATAAGAGATAAAAGCCAAGATAATAGAAAATAATAATAGTAGTAGCTAGTGGCTAAATCTATAACATGAGAAAAACATAATGAAGAGTATATACAAAATAAATTGGAAGTTAATAATTCATGCAACTTGTAGATCATCGTCTTTAAGCTAAAGGAGGAATGAGATAAGATAAGTAGTGATAGTTCATCTAGAAGTGGCTATAGTTCATTAAGGTGGCATCTTAATAGTGGATGGGAGGTTGGTAGAGAGAGAAAGTTGTGTGAAGGAGAAGAGGAAAGTGTGATTTGAATAAGTAAAGGGATCAATGAGAGATTGTGTAGATTTGGAAATGATTGATGAAGAAAAATTATGATTTTAAGAGTTTAGAGATGGAAGATTGAAGAGAGAGAAGGATTTTAGGGTTTAAAGGAAGAGAAAGACGAGTTTTAGGAAGAAGATGGAAAAAGAGAGAAAGGAAAGGCATTATTTATTGCTAGAAACAGAGATACCGGCAAGCCGGTAGTATGGGGAGCTAGTACGCTAGTTATGGAAACAAACCATTGCCAATTTGTTATAGAAAGTAGTATACCGGCATGTCGGTTCTTAGAACAAAATTGATTGTATCTTCTTATCTAACAAGGTATACTAGCATGCCAGTAATTTTGGGTACTGTCATACTGATAATTTGCAGTTATGCAGAATCTTGGTTAAATTTATTTCATTTGTCTAAGTTGCCAAGTCAAGTTTATTTTAAATAATTTAATGAGTGTTCTAATACTTCAAATAAGTTTATTTTAGTTCATTAAGGCCTAAGAAACTTAAATTTCAACTAGATACTAAGGATTTAGCCAAATTTAATCCATTAAATCATGTAATTCATAATAAAGTAAAAATGTACATGTAAGAGCAAAATATGCATATAGGTATAGATTTTTTGCACACTAACACTTCAAGAAAAATTCAAATACATGTTTGAGCATAATAGACACAAAGTATAGCTTTAAGACTTTACAAATTGTAAAATCATTACTTGAGTTCCTTAATTATGGAAGTGATTAGAGAGCAAGTAAAGATCCTTTTTCAATATTTAAGATGAGTTCATGCTTTAAACATATTAAAAGATATTAAGAGACATAAAAGATACATGATCAAGCTAACCAACATCCATATAGGTAAGAAATGCTCCATATTGGCAAAAAATGCTCCATATTGTACTTAGAATCTAAAAAGGGTCTAGAGAAGTCAAATATACATGAAATTCAAATCAAGCTAGTTTGACTACTCAAACATGATTTAAGGATGAAAATAAACATATAAGACCTGGTTTTTGGCACAAAAACCAATGCATAATTAATTTGTGCATATATTAACTTAGCATGCTAAACACTATGTTTTATGCATGAAATCTATATGAGCATGTTTTTTAGGTCCACTTGAGTGTGAAAAGTTTGTATCTTAGCTAGATTAGCAAGATTTAACGAAATTAAGTTATTAGTTGTTAGAAAGTTCATTATTAAGTCATGTAAATGCATGAATGGCTAATTTGAAGCAATGGGACTTAATTATCACACTCAATTCTTTAAGCAAGTTTCAACACTCAAGTATTCAGGCATGTTAGAAGGAAAAATATCACAACAATGAATCAAAGATCTTTAAATCATCAAAATCAACTATTGAATACAAATTAAGCTTAATGACAATTATGCATACCAAGTTAAGTTCATAACAAGTTGATATTTTAAGCAAGTTTTAATAGTATTATAGGCACAAAGATAATATGATTAAGATATATAGCACGCAAATGAGCAAAACGATTACATGGCTTCCCAACCATCAATAAGAATCTAATTTAGGTCTAAGGGAGTCAAAATCACACAAAAACAAAAGTAAACCAAATCAATCATTCAACTACAATTTATGAATAAAATTAAACATGTGGGAATTGGAATTGAACACGGAAATCAAAACATGGCAAAATTGTGCGCATATGATTCTAAATATACATGTGAAACTTTAAATGTGCACAAAAAGTACAATATTTTCAATTATTCATTCCAAGCAAGATTTGCATGCATATTATGACATGATAAGAGTTTAAGCATGGCTTGCAAAGTTAGTAATTGAAAAAACACTAGTGAAGTCCTTAAATACTTATATGAGCTCAAATATAGTTGAGGATATATCAATTATGCATAGTTTTATAATCAAATTAAGCCAACTATTTAAGCATGAAATACTAGCATATTTAAATATGTAAGAGCTAACATTTGACATTAAAATCAAGAGATGGTAGATATGTGCACAAGAAAGCTTAAGCAAATATAGAAAACTTCAAGTATGCACAAAATATGCTAGTTATTATATGAAGACTTCTTAAACGAGTCTCTTTAATCAAATAACATGTTAAACACATTTTGAGTTTTCTTTGATATTCTCTATTTAAGTTTCTTAAGTTGCTTCCATTTGAAGTTCCTACAAAAAACATGTGATTATTTCTTTGGTATCCACCATGTGAGTTTGGGTCCTTTGTAGTTAGTAGAAATGATATATCGTTGTCTTTTTAGAACCAAAACCATCTTGCCATTATGATTCAAATTGGTATTGCGACGTATTGCATATGTATGTGCAATATGGCCATATTTACCACAATAGTTACAAGTCTTAATTGTTGCTTTTACAAAATAACTTTTATAAGACTTGTAAATATATTCCTTACTAAAGCCAATTTCGGTTTTATTCAATCCTTGCCTTTGAGAGCTAAGGAGCTTATCCAAATTCTTTTCTCCATTTACGAACTTAATTATAATTTGTTTTGAATCATCTAGGCTAGACTTCAAGATAGGATTTTTGATTTAAAGCTCTCCTAGTCTATCAACCATATTATCCCCATTTTTCATGCTTTCAACTTTTGTTTCAAGGGAATTACACTTTTCTTTGAATTGATCATTTTCTTTAGCCAACTCCTCATTCCTAAGATTTAATTCTTTATTATTTCTATTTAATTTATCAACTTTTAATCTTAAGTACTCATTATCTTCCTCTAAACTTTCTTTGACATCATTCATTTTATTATAATCATTCATTTTATTATATTCATTTCTAACTAAATCAAATTTACTTTCTATTTCAATCATCATTTGTTTCATCATCTTGTTCCTTTTTTTTAGCTTTAATAAATTCCTTAAGTTACTCATCATACATATTTTTGAGCTCATCAAATAAAAAGTCATTTGATGTAGAATATACCTCATTATCCATTGCCATAAAGTAAATCTCTCCCTTCAAGTCACTTGAATTGCTATCACTCCAAGTCGCCATCATAGTCTTTTTCCTTGCTCCTTTCTCGGCTTTCTTAAGATCAAAGCAATATTGTTGAATGTGACCCTATTTTTGGTAATTATAGCACTTGATTACTTCCTTCTTCTTCTCCTTCCTTAACTGAGATATTTTTCATATTTATCTTTTGCCAATTTCCTATTGAACTTCATAAATTTCTTGTGATCATGGCTACATCATCATCATCATCATCCTCATCCTCAATTTCATCACTACTAGAGCTCACTTTGGTTGCTTTTAAAGCAATTGTTTACTTCTTGGATTCTTCTCCTTGCTTGTTAACCATCATCTCGTGAGTTTTAAGAATTCTAAGAAACTACTCTTTTGGCATTGTGTTAAGATTATAAGCTTCCTCAATCGTAATTCTCTTGGTAAAGACCTAAGGATTTTAGAATTTATTTCAAAGTTAATAAATGTCTTTCCAAGAACACTCAAAGGATTGATGATATTGATAAATTTATTATGCATTTCATCAATAGTTTCATTTGGATCAATTCTAACGTTTTCAAATTATCCACATAATAAGCTTATCTTTGTATCCCTTATTCGGTTAGTTTCTTCATATGTACCTTTTAATTCTTCTTAAATTTCCTTAATACTCTTACATAAACAAACTTTATTAAAGTCATTTTCATTAATGGCATAATGCAAGATATTCATAACTATTTCATTTAAGTCTAACAACTTTCAATCATTATTAGTGTAATTATTTTCTTCCTTACCTTCTATTTTTAATGGTCTTTTATTCACTACTTGCCACAACAATTTATTTTGTGCTTTTAAGAATATACTCATCTTATATTTCTAATAAGGATAATTATTCTCAATTAATAGTGGTGGTCTGTTTATAGCTTGCCCTTCCATAAAGTTTGGTGCATTAAATGTCATGATCTTTATTCTAATATATGATTAAGTAAAAGATTTAGAGACTAACTCTAATACCAATTGAAAAACACTAGGCTAAACTCAAGAAGGGGGGAGGGGAGGGTTTGTGAATTAAGTTTTAAGAACAAATTGCGATTATTTTTCGATATAAACAATTAAATGCAATAATAAGAGTAATCAAATCAACAATAAAATAATAATAAGTGCGGAATTTAAAAGAGATAAGGATAAAGAAGATCAAACTCGGATATAACGTAAAGTTTAGACCGTTCTCTAGTTTCCATGGATAAACAATGCCTCCAATTGGAAACTTTACACCATTTTATTGATTTTTTTAATCCAAACTCTAAATGCTACACATACATAAACTTGATTACATAAGTTTTTTACTCACAATTCTCAACATAAGTTACAATCTCTGGTCACAATACAAAACTTAATCTCAACTCATAACACAAAACTCAATTTTAAGAATCATTAGTGTAGTTATTTTAACTCTCAATACTTTGTAACTAATAGCTAATAAACACTACACTTCAAATCTCTTTAAATATTGGTAAATTAAGGTACAAGAGACAATTAGAATAATAGATAATAGAAACACAAAAGAATGTTGGAATATTGTAGTAAAATATCATATCTTAATTTCCTTTGGTTGGGTTGTTGAGTTTTTATATCAACTCATTGAATTTTTTCCATTACCAAGTATCAAATGCTCCAACGACTAGTTATATCAGACTTACCAACATGTTGGTACCTTTCACTACCAGCAAATTGGTAACAAAATACTCTATTAACAAGTGAATCGGCAAGCCAACTCCTTTAAGCTAGTGAGCTTTTCTTTATGTTTTTTAGGGCTTTATACCATCTGCCTGGTTCTTCCTTGAGCCATCAACCCAGTAGACTAAATATTACTTGAAAATTTTTTTAATACACAATAAACAAATACTCTTTACAATCTAACTTCAAGATCATTTGATCACCACTAAAAAGATTAAATTTCTTATAGAGATAATTGATATATTTAATTATTAAGCAAATTAATCGATTTTATTCAATTACCTCAATATAATCAAATAATATTTAATTTAATCATCTTCTTGTTTTGTCCTCTTAAAAAATATGTTTAGTTATATACTTTTTGTTTTGTTCTCATTAAAATCAACAGGTTTAATTATATACTTTTTATTTTATTTTCATCAAAATCAAATAATGAACCCTATGTTCAACAATTATATGGTCCCTAATCCAAATTACAGTCTAATAATATATGTATTAATCTTTCAAGAGCATATATCATATTCAAATTCACTCTCTTAAGGTGTAATATAGTTAATGAAAGAAAAAAAGAATAGTTTAAAACTACTTTACAAGTCTTGTGAGGTGATTAAAGACGTAATCTTTGAATGAGTTATTGTAGGTACAACTAAATATGGAAAGTATAACTAGTTAACAACATTTATATGTAAGATATATGCAAAATCTAATATAACTTTTGATTAGTAAAACTGAACACTTCAAAAATAACCAGTTGGCACTATATAAGAAAAATATGATTATACAACCCTCTTACATCACATTTAATGAGTCACACACTAAATACAAATTATTATTATTGAAAAAATTTATAAAAAAGTAAAAAAATAATTATTCATATTATAGATTATAACTAAGTTTAAAACTTGGTATATAATTATTTTTAAAATTTTAAAGATATACTTATATTGTAATGTGAAATAGATTTTTATACTATCAAATATATGATACAATTTTTTTTTTTAGTTTTAAATTAGTACCTCAAGGTACTTCTTTTTTAATAACTTTGAACAATTGCATCTCCTAGTATTTTGGATTGTGAAGAAATGCATATGTGCTATTGCGCCATTATCTTCTCAAGTTTGTTGTTTTAAGTTTATCTTATAATAGAGAAACAAACACTTAAAAACTATGGTCAAGAGCATAACCACAACACCTAACCCCTATCCCCCAACCAAAAAAAAAAAACTTGAAAAAAGATTAATTTTTAAAAATAAAAAATATATGTTAAACATATATTTTAAAGAGTAAAACATAACACGATAAATAAACATATTTATTTTATATTTTCTTTTTATATTTATTAAATTTTTTTTCTTCAAATAAACATTACCATTAAATACGAATCATATTTTACTAAATAAATTCTCCTACATTGATATTCTTTATTAATAATACATCTTAAATAAAATTATATTATCCATATTACAAATATTCTGTTCTTATCAAATAAACTACTAATAAATAATATTGATAATACAATTTGGTTTAGTAATTTTTTTTTACAATTAATTAACACTATGGAAATGAATGTAGATTTTTCAAATAAATGATTATTTAAGAACTTATATTCAAAATAATAAAATCTTTTTTTCGTTGTGCTATGAAACAAGGCAAAATAATCATATGAAATACTACAATACATATATCTATATCAATTTGCTTTTTTTACTTTACTTATAATTTTTTATTCAAATATTTTTTATTGATTTATTTTTGTTAAAAACAAGCCTTAAACAAATTTTACATTTTAATGTAATTTTTTTATAAAATAAAATTGATAGTTAAATTTTATTTAAAATATATGCATAATAAAAGAGGAAAAATGTTATTCTTTAACTTCTTACACAATGTACCAATCACTCTTAATCATTTTTTTAGAAGAATTTATCTACTTGATTAAGCTTTAGGAATTATTACATGTCAAACCATTGATAAGATCTGTTTACATATATAAGATGTAATATAATCATAACAATAAACATATATTTTTCTATCAATTATTTCAATATTAACTTTGGATACGTCTCTAATCAACAAGCAACTTAGAAATTTGTTAAGAAGTTGTGCATTAAAGATGTTTGGAGTTTTTTGGATCAAATTTGATGCCATTTGCTATAAGAATGACATGGTAAGACAATATGTGATGACTCCTTAATAATATAATATCACAAAGTGTATGTGTAGAACAATCTTATTGAAGGCTAAATATATGATCTCTTAGGAGTGTAAATAAGTCAAATTACTTATAAGTTACTTGAATTTGGCTTGATCTTTACTATAATTCGACTTGAAAACAGTTAAATTGAGACTGGGTTCAAGCTACTCAAATAGCTAATTTTAGTCAAGTTTGAGCTTTTTATTTAGACTCGCGAGCTAGTTAATTATGAAACTCAAAATTCTAAAATCTTATGATTGTTCATAATTATGTGTTTATAATACATTAAATCACAATTCAATTTGAGTTGTAAAAAATAATTCTTTTAGCCTTTCTATTAGTAAGACGGATATAATAATCCTCATTGACATGACTTGCTTTGAGAATTAAACTATGCTTAATTAATTTAATATGACTCACAAATCAATATATAGGTTGTTTGCCATAATTAGAGATTGATAAACAACATGGATTCAATAAAACTCAATCGTGAAAGGTCTAAGATTCATAATGATATTCTCCTATGTGGTGTTCCTAATATAAAAACCCCATCTCACATTGAAGATAAAATAGCAATTCAATAAGAGGTTAAAAAAAGAAGAAGAAGAAGAAGCAATAAACGTAAAAGGTCTTCAAATGGGCAAAAGGAGGTAATAAATAGAAGTTTTGGGGTTTCGCCTTCTATAATCTCATTTTGAAAAATCTCATGTGATTATCAAATGTTTGAAGATTAAATGTAATTCTCTTGTATTGCCCTCTAATTTTTATACAGTGAATTATGATCCTCCTTCTCCACCTTGATTCTTGATCTGGCATTAGCGATGTATCGAAAAAATAATAATAATAATAATAATTTAATGTAGATTCAACTCTTGATCCAATCGTCCAAAAAAATTCAATCACTAAGCGGAACACCTTGAAACTTCTTCCATATATTCCAACTGCACCACTACGTAGTGAGCATATGCTCATAATTGTATTGACAATAACTTGGCAATTCGCGATATAGACAAAAGCACAACTTCAAGGTTTTTTTTTTTTTTTTTTTTTTGTTTTGTCTAAGTCCAACACTTTTGGTTGAATCTGGAGGTCCATATGCCATTAGGAATAGGTTGTATGAATCTAAACCACTAAGTATGCTTTGTTTACACATTGCTTAAAAAAACAAAAAAATTTAATGAGGATCCCAAACACTTACAGAGATAAAAAAAAAAAACAAAATAACTTCTTAACATTTTATAAAGTTGCTTTTTCGTACAATGAGTAATTAACTAATTATATCTAATATTATCAAATCAGAATTGATTCTTATATTTTAATCCGGTTCGATTTCATCTACCTATAAAACTGATTCAATTTAATCTTAATTCATCACAGTTTCATCTATTTAATTTTTAATCCTCTCAGATATTTAAATTAATTATTCAAAGCTAAACTATATCTAAAACATATAAAAAAAATTTCTTTCCATCTTCCAAATAGGTACCGAGACACCGATTAATATTACCTGTATCGATGAAATGTAGGGATGAGGAATATTATTTCGTGCACAAGGTACTTGAGAAGAAAGCAACTTGGCATCACTTTTGCAAGGAGGTACTTGAGACACCGTCCAGCTTGTATTTTATATATATCAAATTAAATAATGCTGTTTTTCTCGAAGGTAGACATCAGCTTTATAACTACTATGCTTCGGAAAAATGAAGTGCTTGTTAAATAGATTTATTATAGTTACATATCACATGTATAAAAGTAATGAATAAATATCAATAATATTTTTATATATGATATTGGTAATGTGTAGTTTTCACTTCTTAAAAAATTACTTTTTATATTTCACAAAAACTGATATAATCAAAATATTATTAATATCTATATATTATTAATCAATTTACTTAATATATTAATACCGCTAATGCTAACATTTGTCGAAAAAATATTACTTAGAATAAATTGAAGGGGGACCAAACGCTTCCTTTTTGCTTTTTCTTTTTCCTTTTCTTTTCTTTTTTTTTTTCTTCTCTTTTTACCCTGTCTCACTTATTTGTAAGGATTACATACAACTTTTGGAATCAAAAAAATAAATTAAATATTTCATCTATTATTTTAAAACAAAAATGATGACTAATTATATGATTATCGATTCATAAATATATGGTAATAAAATAATTAATTGCACACGAGTGCAGAGGATGAGCAAAGATCTGACTACTATTTATTAAGAAATTATCATATTATAATTTCAAAACGCACAAGAAAAACATCTAAAAGATAAACATAATAATTCTTAAATATTTAATAGGATGATTAAATTCAATTCTCTTTTTTTTTTCAGAAGTTATTATCTTAGTTAACAAAAAAAAAAGGAAATAAAAAATAAGTTCTGGACTGCGAACATAACAATTTCTAAGTCATATTGATACTCAAGGTATAATTAACATTTTATTATGATTTGATTTCAAAACATAATGAGTTCTTTTAAGTTTAGATGCAATTTGGGTTGGCTCAATACTCCTTTGGGCCTTAAAATTGAACTGCAAGTGCAAACTAAGCATTATGAAAACGAAAACCGTATTACAATTTAGTTGGTCTAACACTTTCCTTTATATTGTAATAATAAGATTATTTTATTGGAAGAAACGGACATGTTTTAAGAATTTAAAACCTAATCTAGCCAAAAAAAAAAAAAGAAATCCTAATATTAGCATAAGAAAAAGAATTAGATTTTAGGGAATATAATTCCTTGTAAATTTGGATTTTAAACTTAATTTTATTACCAAATGGTGGAATCTGATTCTTAAGGAATCACAACCCTATTCTTATAATAAACTTAACGAGACAATTCATAATTATTCTCTACAAATTTCCTTTTTTAATCTAAAAATTATTAGTTAAGAGCATTGTTAATGTACTCTTCTTTAATCACATAAAATTTCACTTTTATGGACAAAAGAATTCCATTAATTCCATAGGTATAAGCAAAGTTGCTAACCCACGTATAAACACTTTTAACACAAGATAAGCATGAGTGAAGAAATGGCCTAGCATAAAAATGCTACAATACAACCTAACTGTACTCACTAAGACCTTGTAGTCTAATAATGATATTAATATTGTTCTCTCGCCATGATAAATCAAGCTTAAATATTTTTTTTCTAAAAACTTCGACATTTACCCACTATTGTCTTTGATTAATAAAATCGAAATGGCATGTCATTCTTATTGAAACCTTTATTTTCTTTTCCTTCCATAGCATATCCATTGTATTATTGTTTAAGTATAACTAAATAAGTTTTTTGTATGATGTGTTGTAAATGGTGAGAAAAGATTCATAAAACATAAATAGTATGTAAATAGTAGTCGGTGGTTTTTCATGCTCTTACGAGTTACGGGTCTAATATGAGAACACAGCACACCACCGTAACGCTAATACGATTAAATCTTTTTCAGATGGTAAGCTATAAAAAGTCTTCCGCGCAGGCTGGCTTTTCACATCAGTCCCCGAATGAGAACGAACAAGCTCAATAAACTCAAAGCTGCTCATTACTTAACCCTGCTCCAAAAATGCACATCTCTTGACCAACTCAAACTAATCCATGCACACACAATCACCAAAGGCTTATTGTTATCTCTTAACCCACTCATAACGAGCAAAATCTTATCTTTATACACAGCATCAAAATTCCGCAATATGAGCTATGCCGAGTCCTTTTTCAACCGAATCCCAAGGCCCCATTTGTATGATTTCAATGTTATGATAATGGGTCTTGCTAAAAACTCGAAGCATGAATTGGGAATGAGAGTTTTTAAGGAAATGCGCGAAATGGGTATCCAACCCGAAGCACGTACTTATAACCATGTTGTTATGTGTTGTTGTTCGGTATCGAGCCTTGATCAAGTTCTTTGTCAAGTTTTGAAGTTCGGGCATGATTGTGATGATTATGTCACTAGTGCTTTGGTGAGTATGTATATGAAGAATGGTGAGATGAGCATTGCACGGAAGGTGTTTGATGAAAATCCTACGAGGAATTTAGTCTGTTGGACTGCTTTGATTAGTGGGTACTGTTGTAATGGGCAATTGGAGGAGGGAAGAAGGGTTTTTGATTCGTTTCCGGAGAAGAATGATGCTTCTTATAGTGCTATGGTTTCTGGGTATGTTGACAATGGTCTTTATAATGAGGCATTGGAGTTTTTTCGGGAGTTTAAATTCCATGAAGGCGTGGTGTTCAATGGTCATCTCTTGGTTAGTGTTCTGAACGCTTGTGCAGCGGTTGGGGCAGTCGAAGAAGGGAATTGGATTCGACAATATGTGGATGAGAATGGAATCAATTTCGATATTCAGTTGAGCACGGCCTTGATTAACTTTTATGCGAAATGCGGCCTAGTTGATGCAGCAGAAGAGATTTTTGGTAAAATGGGTGCTAAAGATGTAACAGCTTGGAGTTGCATGATCCTAGGACTGGCTATTAATGGGAGGAATGATGCTGCATTGCGTCTTTATTTTGAAATGGAGAAGAGGGGCCCAAAACCTAATGCTGTGACATTCATCGGAGCTCTTATGGCATGTAATCAAGGAGGTCTGAACCAAACAGCATGGCAGATATTTGGGTGCATGAATGAAGTTTACGGCATTGCTCCGCAAATAGAGCATTATGGTTGCTTGGTTGATATGTTTGCTCGATGTGGGCAAATCAAAAAGGCAGTTGCACTGATCGAAAGTATGCCAATGCAACCGGATGGTGTCATCTGGGGTTCCTTATTGAATGGTTGTTTGATGCATGGCTATGTCAATTTGGGGAAGAGAATAGGGAGGTTATTGGTCGAGATCGAGCCTGAACATAGTGGACGCTATGTCCTACTTTCCCACTTGTATGCTGCAACAGGCAGCTGGGAAGACGTTATCGAGCTGAGGAAGATGATGAAATTGAGGAAGGTGAACAAAATTTCAGGTTGGAGTTTCGTTGAGATTAACGGGATTGTTCATAAATTTGTTGTTGATGACCAGTCACTTGGTGGTTGTAGATATATTTATGAAGTTCTGAATGAACTGAGTTCCAAACTCGAGGATTCTTCTAACTGTAATGAAATTTCTTTGTTAGAGGATGTATAGAATTCTTTCTTTCGAATAACCAAGTATGTTTAACATCGAGTGGTGCTTGTAAATAAAACCAATTAGGTACCATTG
Source organism: Lumnitzera racemosa (assembly GCA_024138005.1). Lineage (NCBI taxonomy): Eukaryota > Viridiplantae > Streptophyta > Magnoliopsida > Myrtales > Combretaceae > Lumnitzera > Lumnitzera racemosa. The sequence goes on along the minus strand of JAMXBC010000007.1, from coordinate 97,143,297 downwards.
CTTTCTCCGTTTTCCTGTATCTGAGGCTTCAAAGAGCATTTGACACTCGTGCATATGCCGGATGATCATATACATCTCCAGTTTGCAAAAATTTTGCTTATTTCAATGAAACCCTTGTCTACATGATGAATGGTAAAATGAAATGTTAAATGGAGCAGCAACAAATTGTGTAAATAACATAAGCATCCAAGAGGAAATGCTAAACTTGCACTTTTAATTTCATTCAAGTAAGACAGAAATCGAGCAACTTTTGTTGTCCTTAAGGATAGAAAACAAAAGAAAGGAAATGCGATGTCTGACAGGGAGGGAAATTGCGCTGGATAATGTTCTGGGGGCAGAAGAATGCCCAGGAAAGATAATTGACTGCAAGAAATCGAAGACAAGTTCTTTAAACAATACTACGATCTCTTCCCTATTACTTTTTCCTTTCACGATTGATCTAGAAGACACTGGATGTTAACATTAAGCTTACCATTTCAATAGCAAAAAAACAGAAAAGATCCACATCACTGGGGAATTCCTTCCCCGCTCCTGTGATAATCAGCTACAGCTTACAAGTAGATGGACCATTTATTTATTCACATGAAAACTTGACTTACTGAAGATCTTTTGAAGCAACTGGATTTGGAGCCAAATTCACTCAAGCCTTGATCAATCTTTGTGGTCAATCAGCTAAAAAGGGATGCATCCCTGTATTAATAAGGAATGGGAATGCGAACTGTGGAGGGCCCAGATTTCATGTCCTCAAGAATAGCATCCAAGAGAGCCTGACTTATGGGGCCTTCTTTACCTACAAGAAGTAATATATTTAAAAAGTTTAGCAAATAAATTAATATATCATTAAGAGTCAATGTCCTCAAGAATAGAATTCAAGAGAGCCTGACTTGTCGGACCTCATTCACCTATAAGGAGTAATATTCAATAAGTTAGCTAAAAAACATTAACATATCATCAAGAGTCGATGTACCATAATTGTTATAGATTGTTATGCTGTATGTCGTCAAACTTACCATCACCAATGACTTGTTGATCCCACTGGACTACAGAGCGGACAAGAACACCACTGCCAATCAGCATCATCTCATCTGCTGCCTTTCCTTCCTCTACCGTCACATTTCCCATCCTGATTCCCCGAAGTTTCCCATCCCGCACAAGTGCTTCCGCAAGAGTCAAAACTCTCTTTGCTGTGCAGCCACTCAGGATTTTGTCGAATTGTGGCATCAGGAGTTCCTTTTCCTTTGTAACAAATGCAACATTCATATTTGGTCCTTCGGCAATAAACCCCTCATCATCTAGCCATATGCCTGCGTCAGCATCATTTTCTTCGGCTTCCATCTTTGAGAGCACGTTTGGGAGGTAATTAGTACTTTTCATGCAGGCAAACCGAGGCGGTTTAATCGGGACAGATGATGTTACTACTTTGATGCCCCTTGAATCAAATGGAGATTCATTTTCAATTACAATTGCATATAGAGCAGATTCAGCACAACCAGAAGGAGATAGTTGAAAATCACCGGGGCCTGCAGAGAGCCAGTATCTTAACGAACCTTTTCGACACTTGGAAACACTAACGGTTTGAATAAGTATTCGCTTTATTCTTTTTCGATCAAAGGGGAGATGGATTTTGGCCATGGATGCTGATCTCATAATACGATCAAGGTGTTGGTCCAACTCATACAGATAGCTACAATTTAAAAAAAGAAAAAGAAAGAGAAAAGGAGAAAAGGTAATAGTAAAAAAAGAGCTTGACTAAATTATGACTGAAAGAAATTGCTGGCAGAACAATGAGAATAACGCCAACAACATCATCACTTGGAAAATCAGCATTCGAGGACCATTTCTTCTTGATACAAGATATATTGAACAGCTACAGAATACTTTGCAACAGAAAAATCAAGTGCACCAATGCTTGATCAGAGCTGCTACGTATTTCATTACACACAGCACAGAGTGGCATCATCCAATGGGCCTATTTAACTAAGTGGTTTCCCTTAAAAGAATTAAGATGGTTTCTTAATATCTTTGGGCAAATTACATCGAACACCTCTATTAATTTCAAAATTACATGGAGCAACCCCAATTTCTTTTTCTTTTTTTTGGTTTTAATTCCTAACATTTTTAATCGTTCACATGAACCCCCTCATATGATATTGCAACTCCTAATACATACGTAGACACTTAATAGGTCTTCTAACTACATGCACACTACCTTAGTTTCTGAAAGATGCCTCCATGTATGTCAGATAGGTATAAGTGTTCGTTTAAAAAGATCAGGGTTTCTGTGAAATTACAAAAGGTTTTAAGGATGGCTTGCGTAATTTTCTTGATACCAGATGTACAAGACAGCAGCATATATAGTGCTAATAAAAGATGCAATTCTTAGATTTCATTTTGCAGGAAGGATTTTCTGACTAATACAAGAGAATGTACTAACCCATCAATTATTGCTGCTGTGTCGAAGACACCATGTCCTCGGTGAACCATATGATCATCCATAGGGATCATCATAGCAGCTGGATCCGTTGTTATCCCACCAACAACATTAGAGTACATTGCCAGAAATTGCTGTTTACCCGTCCAGCTTTCACGCTTTTCTCTTAGTCTCTCTACAACCTATTTCCAAGGCAGGTCACATTATTATTAAATGACTCCAATCACCAACTTGAGACGCTCAAAAACTCAAAATTCAATACTGTTTGAAGATGAGTTTGATCTTTCGTTCCTTTTTAACTAGTTAATACAGCTTGCATCCATATTGAACAGATCTATTGCACGATAATCACAAACGGTAATGCTATCTGATAGGGATACTTGTTAGCACAGAAAAAAAAAAAAAGGTAAAGGGTTTTTGCAATATCAATGAGACAGAAAGCTCACCTCTGAGCAAGTAAGAACTGGAACATCATGCACATGGCTATCAAAATCTGCACAAAGAAATCCCGCAATTATAAATCCAATAAGCAGAAGAACCATTTCGAATTATCACTGAGGTCATTACTCAAATACGCCGCATTACCTTGCGAAAAATAGTTTGGGTAAATTGTAAATACACCCTTGCCAAACAAAATAGAATACGACATAACGATATATAACTTTTAACGACTAGACTAGTTCAAATATGCAATGAATGCAACAATATTGATAGGAATATTAAACGAATTAATCATCACTAATATATGATTGACTGACATGAATTCAATACGAAATTGAAATCCGAACATGATCCCTCACCAACCTCCAAATTGAGTAGTACCAGTTAACAATACTATCACTTTGAAATACAACGATAGCATTATTTACGTTGTACTACAACAAACCTTGAAATTCTAAATAATAATAATAATAGCAGTAGTAGTAAATTTTTCAACGACATATACAAATTTTTATCGACAGACAACAATAAAACTGCGATCTTTTGATATCAGGACTGGTCACTGGTCTAGATAGACCAGGATCGCTTGAAAACGTTACATATACATATATATATATAGAGAGAGAGAGAGAGAGAGAGAGAGTTACCTGATAGTGTTGGAGTTGGATGAGAACAGTTTAAGATTCTCACTCTTCTTGAAGAATTAAGTGTAGAACTGGGAAACCCACCTTTGTGAAGAGAGAATTTTAGTGAAATTGCGTTTGGTAGGATTGCATGGTTAAGGAAATTTGGTGACATACGTGGGGTTGGAGAAAGAGAAAGAGTTTTGGTGATGGAAGCCATGGAAGAAGCATCAAAAGAGATACCAAAGGCTTCAGTTTTTTTTTTTTTTTCAGAAATTTAATACTGTGTTCGGAAGAGAAAACAACAAAGAGATGATTAGAAACAGGAAGAAAGGAAAGGAAAATGAATAGAAATATATATATATATATATTTATTGAGAATATTACGGTTTGTATCTTAATTTTATTATATTTTATAATTATACATTCAAAGTTTTGACTCATCTAATTATACATTCAATTAAAAAAATCAGTTAACATAATCTATACCTTAATTAATTTAAGTCATATTGTTTGTTCAGTTAATGCGATCAATTAACGAAATAGTTATTCACAGTCTAAAGATGTCACTTAAACCCTATAAGGTCATGAACTACTATCTTCGTGTTGCTAGTGTGTTTTGCAACCCACTTTTTTTAAGTTAGTCGGGGACGACAAATGATGGTTGGCAATGACTTGTAAAGGTTTCATACCCCCTCAAGATTATTGACAATCACTCCATTTGCTAATTATACTAACTAAACTAATTATGTAAATTTGAGTTAAGTAAACTGTAGATATTGATTGTTAAATCTTTAATTAAGTATATAATTAAAAATAATAATAAAATCGAGGTGTAAACTGTGACATCTATAATTTTTACTTCGTTTAGAAATGTATTTTCCTCCCTAGAGATGAGAAAGGCATTAATATTAATATTTTCACTTAAATAGATAAATGGCATGCAAATATTAATAAAATTTTAATACATGTTAATGAAGTAATGTACATTTTAAAAAAATACTAATTATATTTTCATTCAAAAAATATATGTTTCTTTTATTAATATGTATTAAAATTTTATTAATATTTGTACACTATTCAATAATTCATATGACTTATTAGTAGTATTAAATGTTTTTTTTCCTTAAGGAATAAGAATGAGAAATAAAATAATGATTATTATTTTTTTACCAAAAAGTAATGACTAATTTAGATTACTCTTTAAAATATTAGGATTGTTAAAAGTAAAAGTTATTAAATCAATAAATTATATTTGGAAAAACTAGTAAATTATTATTTTAAAAATGCGATACACATCTCTTTATTAACTTCTTTGCACTTATGGTTATTTTTCATTTTTTAATTTAATTAATTAATATGTTATTTTATATCATGCATATGAGACAACAATCTCCCCCACTCATATTATATTTTACAATAATAAATAACGAGCATTATTTTCTTTCTTTTTATGAGTACTTCAGTATTTTCTTTGATTTCTTCTTATTTTCATCGGTTTCTCTTTACAAGTAGAGAAAGAATAACACATTTAGTTAACTTATGACGTTAGAATATAATAACTATTCCTCACCTACAAACCTATTATTACATTTGCTTGATAAAATAATTATTCCAAGATATTGTTAATATTGAAAAATGAGAAATTTTAATTCTTTTATAAAGCCTAGAGAATAATCATTTGTTGTTTTTCTATATCATATTTTCATATGTATTTGTGATACTTTATATTAAATTTTCTCAAATAGCATATTTTGATGATAACAAATAATAAAGTTATTTAACCAAGTTTTTGAGATAAATGTTCTAGGATAAAAGTCATAAGGAAAGTTAGAAGCTATCGGGATATATTGACAACAGTTAAAAAGAGACTTAAAAGCTAATCATAATTGGATATATGAGAAGCATGTTTAGAAAAAAATTAAACAAAGCTGGAAAAGATTCCTTTAAACATATTAAAAGGTTTACTAGAAGCTTGGGTGAAAGAGAATCTTGAAAATATACAAGGTAATAATACTTATAAGCTAACTTATAAAGTTATTTAGAAGCATAAAATAAAGAAGTAATACAACTTAGAAGCTAAGTTAGAAGCTATGATAGGAGAACAATAGATTAAGCTAAAGCTTAACTTTTCATAAATATCTTGTTTGTTTTCTTGCAAGTTAAGGCTAAGCTCCTCTTGACACTTGTATTTAGGTAATATATTGTCTAGTTCAATTATGATTGTTGAAGAATCTAATCGAAAGCAAGATTTAGAAGATTTATCAAAAGTAGGTCGGATCATGTAGAACCACTTATAACTAATCCTTGTACTTTTTATTTATCAAGATTTAATGATACATATGTATTGAAATGGCTAAATTTAGAGGAGAAATAACTATCAAATTTCTATAATTAACAACATAGATAATGATTACAAGATTTGAATCAATCATCAACTAGTCGTTGTAGTCAAAGTTCAAAAATACCGAGAAAGTTTTAAAGAAAGCTAAATACAAATTACACAGCTGCAAGATTAATCCTAAAGATTTTTGAATTATTATCAAACTATCCTTCTTGTAAATTATTTCAAGTTTATTGTATCTTATGCTTATACTACCAAAAACTTAGAAGCTTTATTTTGTTGTACTTAGTGCTTGTAATAGTAGATTATTTCACTATAAATTTATATAGCTTGTTGATAGCTTGATGGCAAAATAATGTGACCAAAGCTTGTAGTAACAAATTATACTCTCTTATTTTTGAATAATGGAATATTTAATGTGGAAAATTGGATTTTAGTAGTTCAAAAATTGCATGTAAGCAGAAGACCGAACTATTATTATTTTTTGTGTTTAAGGTCCTTCTAACTCTTAGCCATTCATTTTGCCATTATGGTTGTTTAATTTCTTATAAAAAATACAAATCACTCTCTGGAAAATTCTTAGTCATCGAGTTATGTAATCAAGAGGATTTTTAGGTTGAAAAAGCTTCAATTTTATTAGAAATCAATTCAAACTATTATTTTATTTTTATATTTTATTCTTAAAAAATTTTAATTCTATTTTTTTTTTATTTCATTCCTTAAACAAAACATGCTAGAAAAGTTTTTAAAATTCATCCTTTTTTACCCAATCGATTATCATTAAAATAGTCGAGCATATTATTTCCGCTCCTTTCCATTATCGCCCATCCAAACAAGGACGAGGGAGAGAGACAGAGGGGAGAGGTGGAAAGCGACAAAGGAAGAGCCAATTCAGCCGGCAATAGTACGTGGCCTACATGGTCAACTGACGAGTTTCAAGGGAGTCGTCCTCTTCAACATAGTGCGTTTGAGATCGATGATATATTTTACAAAGAGAAAAAGTTGTGTAAAATGTAAAAAATAAAAAATTGATCTAACGAATTATTAGAATGAACATGTGAACAAAACATATTTATAAAAATATCCAATAAGTACTAGTATTTAATTATACACAATTAACATAGATTAAAATTTGATGTGATTACGTGTTGTTTTTCATGGAATGATGTGTTGTACAGAATATATATATATATATATATATAATTATTAAGGGCAAAGCATTATGAACGTAAAACTTATAATATTTTGTACTTATACAAATATTGTAATTTTTCTAAAAGTTACGTCGCTAACATTAAAATGATGCTCTATTAAATAAATTCTTCCGAAGTTATATATATCTAAGTGTAACTTCCTTAGCATCAACAATAAGATTGCTTAATCCATTATTTAATCTTGATATGGCTATGAGAGTTAATGCAATGGAAATTTCAAATGTCACATAATAAACTTGAGAATTTCATTAGTAGGAACATAGAAAATCCGTATAGAAGATATTATATTATTTAAAAGAGTCATAACTCATTAAAGTTATCTAAACTAGAGGTAATCGAGTAAAAAGTACAATATAAAGTACAATAAAAAGATGCAAGTTTCCAGATTTCATAAACAAAACCTACTTTGAATTACTTTAAAAAGTAAATTTAGTTATTTGTATGTATTAAGTCCTAAAATTGGAAGAACTTATTGAGTGCTTTATAGAGCTTATAAATTTTTTTGTTACTAAGAAAATTTTAATGTAAATTTTGGACAACATACCAATGTTTCCTTGTCATTAGTACTTTGTTGTATAATTATGTTGCTCAAAAGCATCTAAACATCTCGTTGGTTCAAATCACATGGAGAATGTTTACCTTCTATGAGTTTATAAAATGACATGTTATAGACAAAAGTGAGATTTACCTCTTTCATATTTTTCTCCACTAAAATCTAGATAGCTACTATCATATCAGCAAAACAATAATTGGAGCGACCATCTTGTCAAAAAGCATGCTTATAAGTAGAAATTAAACATCATGGAAAGTTATAAATTCACAAGGATTAGACTATGGCAATTAGCAGGTTGCAGTGATGAAGTAATCGGGAAAGGTGGGGCTAATAACTGGGAAGAAATAAGGCAACGAAGGCAAAAACTATAAATTTAGAAATCATACGAGAAAGAGGTGGAAGAAATAATCAAGAAATACTAAGTCGTGCTTGGTTCAGTGGAATACAAATTTCATTATGCTTAGACTGATAGTCCCTTTGTTTGCTTTGGAAAAAGATAATTCCATAAATAATAGTTACTCCATGTAAGCAAAGAATTTTAATTCCTTTTATTGATAGCTATTTTTAATAAATAGATCGCAGTCCAAAACTAATAAGATGGAGGCTTAAGTTCAATTCTAAAATCTCAGTCCAGGTATAACCTATCTTCATCCATTATAAATATGAAATAAGACTGCGGGATAAAAGTATTCTCTCTCTTTTTTCACTCTTTCTCTCTTTATAATTTGAAATTTTCATTTTTAGTAAAAAAGTTAACTTAGACATGGAAATGATAGCATCGAAATACCATCTATCGTCTTCATAGTCATTTTCTGTTTTGTAGATACACGTGTAACGGAAACGAAAAATGTTATTCAACATTTAGCACTGATAGTGGGAATCAATAACTTTTGAATGGATTTCTAAAGTTTGTGGAATTTGTTAGTAATTCCAAAGTTGTCAATTTTTCTAAATCTCCTAATAATTTTTTTGGCTTCGATTTCTTCTCTAAGTCTAGTCAAATTTGTTCATGGCTTGCTTAGGGACTACAGTTTCTTGGGTCTTTCTTGTTCTTACTTTAGATCAGGACTAAATCAGTATATTTTATAAGAGGAACTACATATTTCCACATGTGGTTGTATCCTACATGATTTTTGGAAAACGCCTGAGAGAAAGACAAAGGGAATCGGTATGGTAATCTTCCTTTTTCGAAAATGTAACCGGCAATACTGCACTCATTTTTGGAAGAGACGTGGGGCAAGGGGTAAATGGGCACGGTAGTTTTCCCTTTCCAAAATGCAATCGTCACTTTCCACACATCGTCCAAGGCATTGGTTAATGGTAATCATGAAAGAGAGGATGAACGATTGAAGATAGTAGAGCAACTAAACAAATCATTGCGATTCCAAGTGCTAACTTGACAGTAAAACTAATAAAGTCATGGCAACTTCTATAATCCAAAGTGTTACGAAGAACAATACATATATTTCTACCGCTGATAAGGTTGAAGCATTGTTTGATTTGATAAAAGGGCTTACTAAGGATTTTAATGGAACTCCTCACGACGAGATTGATGAAGATGACTTCAAGAAGGAGCAAAATTCTGTTGCATGCCTTATTCAAATGCTTCATAATGATGATCCAGAGGAGATTTTTAAGATTATATGTACAGTGAGGAATCATATCCTAACTGGAGGACTAACTCGCTTATCTTTTACTGTTCCTGCTGCTGTTTTCTTCTTCTTCTCTTAAGTTGGTTACACAATTGCAAGGCTAAGAAGAAAATCCTCTTCGCAAATAAAGCATCGACTACACCCAAAAAAAAAAAAAAAAAAAAAAACTTTTCTATCTTACGAGGAGATTTATGCACCAATTTTTGAGCAGTTTAATGAGAATGCTCGAGTTTACAAGCTGAGCAATTGAGCTTTAGCGAAGCGAAGTCCTAGCTTTACTAAAGGCATCAAGCCGATGGACGAGTTGTCTATCTACATGCACACTCTAGGCTAGCCAATAGAACCGACCTCTTGCAAGTTCCTTTCGACCTGAATTACACACTATCCAACCTCGACGAACAACCAAGTACGATCGCCTCGATTTTTGATAGCTTATGAGCTACGAATCCGAGTAACTAACCTAAGCTTGTACTTGCATTCGAGCTTAATTCCGTCATTAACCAAGCTGTTTCCCTATACTTTGCCGAGCTCTATGATTGGAGCTTTCCCAGCCAAGCTCCTTCATTGCATAGCATAGTATAATAAACGACCTTGTCGAAAACAACCCGCGCTGCTAACTCTCGAGCTCCTACACTTAGCCGAGCGCTGAACGTCAACTCCTGAATTGCAACTTGCTGAACAGTGTATAATAATGCCAAAGCTTCCTCTGTCAACAGGTTGTGAATGTGCGGCTGGTAAGGTGTCGAACTGTCATAAATAGTTGCCGAGCTGTTAAGTGATTGCACCGAGGTGGTGTTTGGGTTGAATTTACAAGTGTCCATATTGACCTTATTTGAGGAAAAAAGAAAAAGTACCAAGCTACTCCAAACAGTATATGAGCTTCACCAAAGTACTGCAAACTCCAAATGGTACTCTAGGAGGGAAGAGTAGCTCGGTACGAGTGCTCAACTTAGGGGTACAGCTTGGTGCTATTTGGTTTCCTTTCGGCCGAGCAATGCGGGCCCGAGCTGTTTCTCCAACAAAATCGAACTTCGGTGAGATCAAAGCCTCACGCCACTACTGAGTAGCTCGTCCAAGCTTCTCCAAGTACTGAAGCTGAGCTCTCTTACAAGTAACTCCTTCGAGCTTTCTACAAAGCTGACCTGAGCAGTAAACATGAGCAGCCAAGCTCAAGCACGAAGAGCAGCAACATGGAAGAGTGGAGGTTGAAGTAGACTTAGCAGGCTGACCTTACGAGATGACAGATCGAACAAGTCCGCAAATAGTTTAGCCGAGTCGAACTGCAGTTTTACAGAAATTTTCGAGCAATTTTTGTAGCAAGCGGAGGATACAGGAGAAGTCCATCGACCTTGTCTTGAATACGCCGAGCAACTACCCATTAAAGCATCCGAACCGAACTTGTAATCTGGGCAGATTACCCAACTTTGTTGAGCACGCCCATGAAGCAGCAAAGTACTTGTCGATCCTAGCCACCTACTTTTTTCCTTGGAGCCCTTCGCTAGCTAACCCGAACTAACCTATCCACTTGAGGACCCAAGCTATCTTGAAAACTCAAAACGAGTAGCATACTCGAACAAAATGGGTGCTGATTCAAGCAACAACAGGCAATCGTGAGTCACAAGTTCGGAGCGTGAGTAGCTGTGTATCTATGTGCAAAGCAGCTTCAAAACAGTGGCTGAGAAGAACCAAAAGGAAATTCAATGGAACAAGCTAAGGTGGGTGACAGTTACACTTCACCGTGCCAATGTGAACTCCAAGATGCCAAGTTGCTCATCATGACGGAGAATAATAATTCCAAGGCAATAACTCCGAGTTTTTATCCAAACCCAGGTTCATCCTCAAGTTGTACGAGGTACTCACTTGAACATCAGCCCAAGCTCATTGATCAAGCTAACCACACAACATGCCATTACAACATGGCCGACGAGTAAGAATTTCCGAGTGGGCCAAACAACGGCCAAGTACATTAATGGGCTACCCGAGAACAACAATAAATACGTGCTAACCCTGGACAGTTTAGAAGAACTACCAGTTTCCCCTAAAACATGTTGGCCAGCGGACAGTTTATGCATTTCTTGTTGGGGATAACATTCTTTCTGAACTATTTCTCGAGAGCACGTTGAGCAGCTGCGACAGTTTAGATGTACTTATTATTAACAAAATATCTGGTCAAATCCCTTCAAGCCTGGGTACATCATGCAAATCACTCATATTTCTTGATGCCTATGGGAGTTAAATTGCAGACCCCGAATAGCATTGGCCTAATGAGTGATTTGAAGTATCTTTCTCTAGCAAATAACAACCTTCAGAGTGAATTGCCATCCTTGACTGAAAATCAAGCCACTTCATGTGTTAAAAGTGAGTTTTGCCCCCAAACTTGGAAAGGTACTCAAAATCACAAGTTTCAGACATCCACCTGCATGCTAACTCTTGTTGAAGAAAGATGCGTACAGCTTCTATATTACTATTTATAATGCTCAATTGTATATTTTTCAAGATATGATTTTATGTTGCTTAGTGTGTTGGTTTGTTGCTAATATTCATGCTCGATTCATAGTTACCATACTAATGCATGTGCGCTCCATGATTTGAACTTCAACAAGCCTAATAATGAGAAGTATCAACTATTCAATACTTGTAACAATTTATCCAATTCATCCCATTCTTGCCAAGTTTATTTCTACCTACTTTTGGAGATGAGTATAAGAACTAAAAAACAAACTAGGGTTAAAGAAATGCTCCTCGCTTCAAGCCTAAACAAATGTAGTTTGCTAATGGGCTACTCTTCAATAGCTCTAAACCTTACATATCACGATTGCATAAAGTACTATTCTTAAATTCTATAACCGACGAATGGCAGGAACAGGACATTTAAAATTTTTGAAGTCTAATAATAAGCTTGAATGACGAGATATAAAAAACCTTAACTCTTTTAAGAGTGTACGCATAATTGATATAAGTCCTAAGAAAGAACGAGTTCTTTGAAAAGCCTTAAGTCATCAACTGACGACTAGCATAATGCTCTAAGTCCAAATATTATGGATAACGAACTATTGCAGACATAATTGCTCTAAGTCTAATGAATAGACAACGAGTTACTTGAAAGTTCTATGCCATCAATTGGCGATGAGTACAATGCTCTAAGTCTACTGAATAGACAACGAACTATTTAAGAGCCCTAAGCAATTATGTGGCGATAGGTAAAATACTCTAATCCTACAACTTACATGGACGACAAGTAAATAAGCCTAATGTCTCATATCATTAATGGATTCAAGGCTGACTAGCCTCTTCAAGCTCTCGCCTTTTCAGGCATACCAATATCCTTAGGTGCTTTAGCCTCTCCTAAACTTTTTCTCTTTAGGCCTTTGCTTCCTTAAGCATCTTAGTCTCTTCAAGCCCCTTATCATAGACTTTTTCAAAGCCCTTACAATAAAGTCAACCTCTTTATGTACTTAGTGTTCCATTAATCTATTTAACACAAGTCATGTATGACTTGGGCATCCCATTTGCCTTGCAAATCTGGCCAAATTAAAGTCCTAACTCCTCAAATCATAGACAAACCTTAGAACGTTGACAAGGATCTCTATCTGTAACTTTAACTCAACATTATTTAGCAACAATTGAGAGCCTATACTGATGCTTACTCTCTTTACCGAACTTGTCACCAAAGAGAGTAGGGGGTGAATGTTAGTAAGCATTTTTAATAAATGGGTCAAAGGCCAAAATTAACTAGATGAAGGCTTATGCCTAACTTCAAGAGCCCAGTCCAAATATAACTTATCCTCATCTATTATAAATATGGGACAAAAACCTAGGTAAGGGGACTCTTTCTCTCTCTTTTTTTCCACTCACCTATTCTACTTATAATTTGACAATTTCATTCTCAATAAAAAGGGTAACTAAACATCGAAGTGACTACATTGGAGCACCCTTCAGTGCCTTTGTAGTCCTTTTTTATTTTGCAATTACTCGCATATTGGAACTAAAAATTACTGTCAACAACTTCCATTAATTGGAGGAATGACTATTCTTCCTAAAATTTAATTTTTATTTCAAGAATGCCCTTACTCATCAACTAAAACTACAAATCTAAAACCAATAAAACATCTTCCATGTTTATGCCTATAATCATAAAGCATATCTATCATTTTCCCAAACCACATAAACCTATAACTACTTCAATGACTTAAGAATTTATGAATGTAACAATGGTGAATAAATTTTAAATTATATAAATGGACTTTAAAAAGTATGAATAATAGTTTAAAGGGAAAAGTATAAAAAAATCTCTAATGCTTATCCATATATACATTTTAATCCTTAATATTTCATTTAGTATATTTCAGTCTTCAATGTTTTCAAAATTTATAAAAAAATTTGCTTGCTAATTTTGCCATTTGTATGAACAAGTGGCAGAATCTAATTAGCTCAAATAATTAATTTAATTAAATATACTAATAATATATATTATATAACTAAAATTTATAAAAATAATAAGAAATACAAAAAATGATTAAAAAAGTTAAAAAAATTAATATAAAAATTTAAGGAATAATACATATATATTATTTAGTAATATATATTTACATACATGTATATATATTAATATTTATTTAAAATAAATTAATACAAATTAACGAAAAAAAAAGTAAAAAAAAAAACTCAAATTCAACCATCCCAAGGCCATTAGGTGGCCACATTTGATCAGATTTAGAAGTAGGTTACAACTTACTTTGAAAAATGGGTTGCGTAACCTACCGGTGATTGTGAGTGGCTATTTATTCTTAAGAAAGGCTCCCGTGACCCCTTTTAAGTGCCACCTTGGGTCACTGAAATTAAAAATAATAATAACAAGAAATAAGCAAACTTAACCTAGTGGAGATGGGGTTGTGCAACCTAATCTCAACTTAGTTTGTTTTCTTTTTCTTCTTCTTTTTTAGCTTTAGCTGCTCTCCACCTAAGGGAGGCTGTATGACTCTTTTAAGGGTGAGTAGCCACCTTAAAGCTAGGAGTGGTCAGATTTTATTTTTTTTGTTTTTACATTTTTTTGTTAATTCATATTATATCATATTTTAATATATATATATATAAATATATATTACTAAATAATATATATGTATTATTTTTCATATTTTTATATTTATTTATTTTTTGCTTTTTTCTATTTTTTATATTTTTACAAATATTTTGTCATTTTTTATTTAAAAATCATACGTTGCTAATCAGATGCTGCCAAGGGTCCAACATTAATGGAAACTCTAATAAGAGTAAATGACAGACTTATTTAATACAACTTAAAAATATTAATGACTAAAATAGATTAAATAAAAAGTTGAGGACTAACTTGAAGAAATGTAAAACATTAGTGACATTTTTATATTTTTTTATAATCTAAAAAATATTGAAAATTAACTACAATGTAAAATTTCTAAATGAGTTTAAGTAATGGGTAGAAGGAAAATTGTTCTAACTGATTTGGTGTTTCATATTATTGAAATGTGTGTTGATTGTTGAACTAGTATGTCATTTCAATTCTTTTGAGTTGTTTTTTTCCAAATGGATGGCTTGGATGAGTTAGTAACTACTCAAACTCAATTTATTAACCAAAATCAAAGCTATTTCGATAGTCACAACCTTCAGAAGTATTATATCTCATAGAATTAATGAAAAGTGATAAAGTATATGGTACTTATTTTTTTTAGCATTTTTTAATATGAAATTTTGTGAATTTTTCTTCTATTTCCATTCCTTCCTCTTAAAAACAACAATACTTGAAAATGTTCCAAATTTCCTACAAAGTTTACTATGGTAAATAAGAATTATAGATTGCTACTGTTATTCATATACATACTTAGTTGTATCTTAGAAGAGAGATGCCTATCCTTAACGAACCCCATATAGGACACATAAAACTCTATAAGGAATTATGTGCGTTTAGATATCATTTGTTTCCTCCTTTTTTTTAAATTTATCCAAAAAGCAACATTTCCATCTAGATAACGAGAAGAATCATAGACAACCTTGCATCCTCAACAACAACCTCTATTTATGGTAAGTTACCAAGTCTTCTCGACAATGGTTTTGATTTTTTTTCATTACCAAAGTTATTGATAAACTTGTTTCTATGTTGACTATTGGTTATGTAAATGGTTAAAGAAGTACATTATGTAAAAACCTTTCAAATTTCTTTAGGATATTGACATGGTTTTTTATATTTAGCATTAAGTTTATGGTTTTTGAGTATGATTGAAATTTAGGTGAAGGTTTTTCTTGTGAAGTAATTATTGATTGTATGAATGGTTGAAGATGTGAAAAATGTAAAAAAGTTCTAAACCATTTTAGGATGTTGATGTGCATTTTAATATTAGCTTCATGTTTATGGGTTTTAAGAGATGTCATAAAGCATTTCTTCTCAATTTCAACTAACGATATTTGTGGTTCAATCAATTCGGTTCAAGAGCTAAATGCCATGCCTTGAAAAGGTACAATTGTAACAATGTCACCGTATAAGCCATCCTAAAATAAAAATTATCTTCACAGCTACTATCTTAAACTTAGTTTACACTAGGCGTACTTAACTTTAGTCCTTTGAAGTATCCAATTCGATACTTGTTTGATATAAACATGTGAAGTAATCCTTTGAAATAATTCGTAATAATAAACTTGTAATTTGACCTTATAAAAGAGTAGTAATAAATCCTACAAGTACCTATCGTTTTACATACAGACCAAAATATTGAAAATTACCAAACTCTTTGAAGAATCTTATATAGTTTTCTTTAAAAGATTAAAAAAAAAATAATCCTAAGGGCAATAACTGGCCATTTCTTATTGTATCTTGTTTTCCGTCCCAGTTTACTAGGGTTCTAGTATTGGTAAGCACTTATAAATCGTTTGGAACCTGCAAAACAAACTATAGGGAAATAAGCGACAATTTGCTCAGTAAATGGGGCAGAAACAAAAGTATGTACTTAGCACATCACAAGCAGAGTTTTCAACCAAATTAATTAAATGTAATGTATGTACAAGCAAATGCCATCGCACAATGTTATCTGGTTCGTCGTGAGATCAGAGAAATTGCACCTACTCTAATCCGGATTGAGGAGATTGACGTCACATACTCACGAATCGAAACCAAATCGGGGCCTATGCAATGGATAACACCTACCTCCTATGACTATCTTCAAACTATGGCCCCCAATCTTGCCACGACTTTCTCTCCTGTCACTCAATTCGGCTAAAAATGGGAAAAGGATCGTTTCAACTATCCTTATTGAAAGGAGTTCATATTTAGCTCGAGAATCCTAATTGTTACCCCTAGTGGGCTGTAATGTATATCAGATTAGATGTTAAACCCAATTTGAGTTAGTTTATTATTAAGGTGATTAACCAAGTTCAAACAATTCAAGCATAATAATATTCACATAACAACCATATCATAAAGCTCAACTCTTATCACAGCAAATCAAAACCCAATCACAAGCGTTGGATACTCACAAACAAATAACTACAATCATAAGTCAATACATACCAAAGTCTTTAGATATTCTAAAATAATATCCCAAAATGTTGTAAAGCATTAATCCCACTTGCCTGGCTGTTCTTAGTGGCTCCGATGGCCGTAAGGTAGTGCAAGTGTATTGGAACACCTAGATACTAGGGGTACTCCTTGGTGGTAGAGTGGCTCAACAGCAAATCAAAGAACACCTTAGAAACTAGCTCAACTCGATAATTACTTTGTTTTTCCTATATTTTTCCACGATTTTTTCTAAATTTTTCTCTTAGGTGTTTCTGATTTGTAAAGTTGGGAAATGAAGTGGAGAGACTTATTTAAAGCCGTGGGAGTCGGTTTTTGCCCCATTTGAATTTTTTTCTTATTTTTTATTTACTTTTTCTTTATAAAAGCAAGTAGGAGGTGGCTAAATCCTATTATCTTGCTATTAAATCATCATCCTACAGCTTTTCCAACTTACCATAGTGAATTCCAAGAGTTTCCGACCACAATTTGATTCATTAGGATAGGATTTTCAATTATTTTATATTTTAGGTGTATATTATTATTATTTAGTTATTTAGTAATATACGAGTATATATATCCCATGTATATATCACGTGTAATATATAACTATACTCATATAATTTAGTTTCTAATAGATCTTGTATTTTTAGGATATGTTCTCTTAATTAATTTCATGAATTCAACCCATTATATATAATTACATAATTTAGGATTAATTTATAGATATAATTATTATTTATACCCGGTATACTTATAAAAATATGTGTATATTATATAGTAAATTATACTATATTATCTCATTTTATAGCTCAATTAACTTATCTTTAAGTTTTCATTGTAATCTGAGTTCGATTTTAGGAGTTCCAAATATTTTAGTGCTATATTGAGTATTTCTACTTCTAAGGGCAAGATTGAGATTTTGGGTCATTATTTCTAAAATCTAACTTCACTTTGTCGCTTCGTCTAACTTTTCTATCTTAGTTGTAAAGTTTGAACTCAATTGAATAAGTTTCCCTAAAAGTCCTAAATCTAGGCTCGATTGCCTAAAGTCAATTTTGGGAGCTTACATTTTCACCTCCCTTAAGAAAGTTTTGTCCTCAAAACGTCAAATCTAAATACAATAACTACTTATTTGTGGATAAAAACTTTATGACTTACTTTGCTCTTTGAAAAGTGTTGAGTAACGATTCTGCATTGCTGCCTTCGGTTCCTAAGTTAGCTCTGTTGTTGGACCACTACCCCACTGAACTTTCACATACTCAACTTATCGATTTCTTAACTTCTGAATTCGGTTTTCCAAAATCTTGATTGGCTTTTCCTCAATGATATAGTCTTCTTGTAAGTCCACTGGTTTCAATTCCACGACAGTATCTGGATTCTTCATAAATTTTCTTAACATTGACACATGGTATACGTCATGATATTCAGCTAAACTTAGGAGTAAAGCAATTTGGTATGCAACATTTCCAATTCTTTCTAAAATTTCAAAAGGTCCAATATATCGGGGGCTTAACTTTCCTGTTGTATCGAAACACTTGAATTCCTTAAATGGACTTATCTTTATATATACATGATCTCCTGGAACAAATTCTATAAGTTTTCTCTTTAGATCAATCTAACTTTTCTATCGATCCTGTACTACTTTCATCCTTTGTCGTATTATTTTAACTTTATCATTCATCTGACCAATCATATCAGGTTTTATCATTACGTATTCATCATTTTCCCAATACAACGGTGATCGATGTTTTCTTCCATATAAAGCTTTATACGTTGCCATTTGAATTGTTGCTTGATAACTATTGTTATAAGCAAATTCCACTAATGGCAAATACCGATCCCAATCACCTTTGAAATCCAAAACATAACCTCTTAATATATCTTTGAGTGTTTGAATAACTCTTTTTGACTGTCCATCAGTTTGTGGATGATAGGCTGCACTAAACTGTAGTTTAGGTCCTAAAGATCGATGTAATCTTTCCCAAAACTTCTATACAAATCAACTGTCTCTATCCGACATAATGCTTATTGGCACCCCATGTAGTATAACGATCTCTTTTATATAAAGTTGTACCAACTTTTTCATTAAATCACCAATTTGATAGGGTAAGAAGTGAGCACACTTCGTTAATCTATCTACAACAACCTAAATTGAATCGTAACCTAATTTAGTTCTCGGGAATTCTATTACAAAATCCATTATAATATGATCCCATTTCCATTGAGGTATTTTTAATGGTTATAGTAAACCATTGGGTCTTTGATGTTCTACTTTCACTTGTTGGCATGTATTACACCCAGCTACATATTGTGTTATACCTTTTTTCATGCTTTTCTATTAAAACAATAATTTCAAATCACGGTACATCTTATTTCCTTTAGGATACAATGTGTAACCTGTGTCATGTGCTTCGGTCATTATTTCATTTTTCAGTTTTGAATCACTAGGCACACAGACTCTATCCTTATATCTTAACACATCTTCATCATTAATTTTAAAGTTAGGTACATCGCCTGTCTTCAACTTTTCCTTTATTTCTTTCAACTTTTGGTCTTCATCTTATTGAAGCTTAATTCTTTCGATCAAAGTCGGTTATACTACTAAACTCATCAATTGTGCTTCAGTTTCATGCCATCTGAACTCAATTTCCATCTATTCAAATTCTTTGATCAATTCACACTGAGTAGTAAATAATGAGGCTACTTATTCATAATTCTTGTGACGCAACGCATTGGCTACAACATTGGCTTTCCTAGGGTGATTGTTGATGGTCAAATCATAATCCTTGATTAATTACAACTAATGCCTTTGTCTTAAGTTTAGCTCTTTTTAAGTGAAGAAATATTTCAAACTTTTATGATATTTGTATATCTCACAATATTGCTCGTATAAATAATGTCTTCAGATTTTCAGAGCAAATACTACAGCTGCTAATTCTAAATTATCAGTCGGATAGTTCTTCTCATGAGGCTTCAACTGTTTGAATGCATAAGCTATTACTTTTCTATCCTATATCAATACACATCCTAATCCACTTTTGAAAGCATCACTATATACAAATAAGATTTACTTAGATGTAGTAGAATAAGTATTGGTGTAAAAATCAATTGATGTTTCAATTATTGGAAACTTTGTTCACATTCATCACTCTACTCAAATTTAACATATTTTTACATCAGTCGAGTCATAGTCTTAGTGATTTTAGAAAATTTTTTTATAAATCGCCTATAATATCTTATAATTCCTAGAAAACTCCTTATTTCCGTTATAGTAATTAGCTGTTTCCATTCAACTACTTCTTTGACTTTCTCGGGATCGACTGAAATTCCTTCACTTAACACAATGTGTCTTAAAAATGATATTCTATCTAGCCAGAATTCACATTTATCCAACTTAGCATACAGTTGATTATTCTTCAACTTTTGTAAGGCTAAACATAGATGATCAGCATGATCCATTTTAGTCTTGGAATAAATTAAAATATCATCAATAAATACCACAACAAACTTATCCAAGTAAGGTTGATAGATCTAATTCATCAAATCCATAAACATAGCTGGTGTATTCATTAAACCAAAAGGCATTACTAAAAACTCATAATGCCCATATCTGGTTCTAAAAGCTGTTTTCGATATATCCTCCATCTTAATTTGTAATTAATGGTATCCAGATATTAAATCAATTCATGAAAATGCAGTGGCACCATGCAGTTGATCAAACAAGTCATCAATTATAGGTAATGGATATTTATTCTTAATAGTCACCTTATTTATTTATTGATAATCAATACATAACCCCATGGTTCCGTCTTTCTTTTTCACAAATAACACTAGCGCTCCCTAAGGAGATGCACTAGATCGTACAAATCCTTTGTCTTATAGCTCTTGAAGTTGCTTATTTAACTCTTGAAGTTCTATTGGCGACTTTCAGTATGGAGTTTTTGATATTGGTTTAGTTCCAGCACCAATTCTATAGAAAAATCAAACTCTCACTATGGTGTTAATCCAAGTAATTCTTTCGAAAAAATATTAGAAAACTCATTTACTATGGGTATTTCTGATACTTTTGAGTTTTCCCTTTCTCCTTCAATGGCAAATATCTAGCAAAATTGTCATTCTTCAGTAACTTCACTTACCTCCATCATTGATAATCTTAGACTTTGCTCACCTGTTTTTCCTTGAAATATGATCTTACCTTCATCTAAGACCATGTTTTTATTTCGCAATCCACTTTAGCTCTTTGCTCAGACAACCAATCTATTCTTACAATGATATCATATTCCTTAATTGGTAATCCTATAGGTTTTATTGGGAATTCTTGTCCTTGGATTTACAATTGTCCATTATCTAATATTTCTCGTGTTAACACTTGTTCTCCGGTAGGTGATCTTATCCTATATGTGGATTTGACTTTACTTATCTTAATTCCATTTCCCAATACAAACTCCCAACTGTTAAACAAATATGATGCTCCAATATCAAACAATGCATATGCAACTCATCTATTTATAAGTACATTTCCTGAAATAATTACTGGTGCTATAATTATTTATCTTTTAAGCACTATACTTAAGACATATCTTTCCACAATTTTTAGCACCATCTACGGATATATACACAATCAAATCATAAATAAGTAGAAATTACAAGTTAGTTTTACATACTTGTTACTAAACCTTGGCCAATTCCATTAATCTCCATTTCATTATCCGAACCATTATGAAAGTACTCTTTCATCCATTCATCAAAGTCCTCGATGTCGTTTTCTGTCCCCTTAATTGCAAACACCCGTATTGGAACAATAATTATCTCTACTCCTCCGGATTTCTTTTGTCCGGTTTAACCGCAATATCTAGAGAAATGCCTTTTCATTCCACACTTAAAGCATTTTATTACTTTCATCTTTGGATGCTTCCTTGATATATGATTTGGATCACCACACAGATAACACTTGCCTTTCAGTTGAGCACATTGCTTGGGGAAATGTTGAGCTCCATACTTCCAGCATTTCACATTTTCAAATTCATCATAAAAGCTAAATCCAGTCCCATTTGAAGCAGGGCTACTAGTTACAACAGCTAGCTTCTTCCTTCTCTAGTTTGAGTTATCATTTGCACCTGAAAATATTCTCTTGAAAACAAGCCTATATTGATTAACTCTTCTCAGTTTCTTACTCTATTCACTTTGCATGGCCAATCGATTATTCTCTAGTTCGCATACCTTATCCACAATCTGGTGATAAGTGGTGAATCTATAATCCATCAACTTGCATTGCATTGTAGCATCAAATCCATTAAGAAAAAGATCCTTCTTTAATACCTGATTATCTCTGTACAACTCAGGCACATATTACAACAGCCTATTAAACTCATTATTATATTGGACTACATTCATAGGCCCTTTCTTTATTTCCATTAACTGTCGAGTCATTTGATTTTGCATACTGATAGGGAAATATTGACTCTTAAATGCTTCCTGAAATACTTGTCATGTAATGGGGCCTAGTATTATTCTTGCTGTTGAGTCCTACCATCTTTAACAAAAAAGTACCATAAGAAACTTTTTGATTTTTAGGAATCCTATATGCCTCAAAACTGTGCTCAATCTGAGCTAACCAATCATCGGCTAAAGCAGGCTTACCCATTTTACCTTCGAAGTACCAATTTGATTTTATAAATTCGGGAAGTCAACTTGTATCTTGGGGTTAAATTACTTTTGGTTCAACCTCTACTAACCTTTGGTTCATCACATTTCCACCTGTTATCAAATGCTAGATTAAAGCTCTTTGTTGTTGGATCATAGTATTCATATTAGCCAACATTTGTCCAAATTGAGTTGAGTCCATTATGTTCAGAGCAAGTGATATGTTATTTCTAGGTGGTTCCGATAGATTAAGAGGGTTAAGAGGCAGTACTTCTACTGCAGGTCAATTGTTCCCTTTTCCCTTTCTATCTGATTCCTTTGCCATATTCAAATTCACAATTCACTAATTATCAATTCTGCACACACAATATGTATACCTGAGGTCAATATCTAATCTAAACAATTCATATTCACATCTACATTAATTACTCTCTGTATCAGCAATACTTGACTACAGGTTTCCTTGTTAGGGGTCTTAATTAACTGAAGACCCATAATACTCCATTCTTGTATAAACAACAATACATTCATATATCACTCCTACACCTGCATATCATAAGCTCATCATATTTTACCTGTGGCATTATATCATTCTCATAGTGATATTTCATACAGATACTAAATAGTAAAGTCATGGATTTTTACAATAATCATAAGATAATGGATACTTTACATTCAAAAGATTACATTACTTTACTTACAACATCAAATTACATATCTGATTATCCATATGCATCATTTACATATCTAGTAGCCATAACATCAAAAAATACATTAGTTACATTTAAGAAAGTCAAAAGCACAACAAAACTGCTAGGGGGACCTAAATACATCAAATTACTAGGTCAGGTGATATCAAAAACCCAAGACTTATCTGCCTACCAACTTCTCAACTTATAGTTACTTCCATTGTCTGGAGTTGCTACATTTTCTAGGGGAAACCAATCTTCCATGCTAGTTTCATTAGATTCTGAACTAACCTCTACTACTATAGGAGTATCTGGTATGACTATTACCTTGTACACTTCATTACCACTATCCTGTACTTCCTTTTCTTCCGAATATTCCTTGGGATCATCATCATTATCATTATTCACTCCTTCATTTGGTTAAACTTCTTAAGGTGAATTCTCAGGCGCTATCATAGGGGGTTTAGGCTCATGGGGCTGCAGTGGTACTTCTATACCCTCAGTTCCATCTAAGGGGTATTTAGGAAACTAGTCGACTACACCAGGAGGATAGTTTTTAAGAATATATGGAATACTTGGAGGTATTTGGTCAAAACCCGGAAGATAATTCTTACATGCCTCCATTAGAGCTGGAAAATACAGTATAGGAATTCTTACAGATAAAACTCCATTTTCCCATAAATATTTCTTCTCATAAGTAGCTATAGCAGTATACTCATTATACATAGACCCTAACTCACCCCTCATTATCCTCTAATCATCTTGCATACTGTAGGACATTCCACGCTTATAATTCTCAAGAATCTCATCAATAGTATAAAACAACTTCCAGTTAGCCAATTCTAGCAATAGATTCTATATCCGAATCTTATATTCAATAGGAGTTTCATCCCCTTCTCATTCAAAATTCCACCATGCATTTAACAAACCAAGTTTTTGAATCTGAAATAACAAGATAAAGTCAATTCATAACCCCGTTTTACATATATATACAAGTTATACATATATCTTATAATCTAAGTCTTTTAAGTTTATTATCAATCCTACTCTCGGTGATCCTATTGTCTACTCATTTTAGTTAGACGCTTTAAGGCTTAGTTCTTTTAAAATCATACTCTAATACCAACTCAGAACTGTCACACTCCGAACAGGAAGAGTCATAACAGTCCCGTCATATAAACTAACCTAAGATAGAAGCTGACCTTACAGCTATAATTGTAGATACAGTTCATACAAGGCGTACATAACTCAACCAGCTTGAAACGTCTATTTTGACACCTGTTAATAACCAAACATGTGGTAGAGCTTTATAAAATACTCGTTCTATACAACTTATTGTCTAGTACCACAACGGTAATTATACAAACATTTTACTTCCAAAGGTAAAGTTTATAATCAGAGTTTATTAAAAACCACAGATTTTGCAGTCTATATACAATAAGTTAGGAAACTAGTGGGCTCCCAAGGAATTCCCAATTAGTTTCCTCAAAAACTAAAAAAGAAAAAACAAAGTCAAAAGCCGAGGTTTAGTTGATTCATCGATCCTTACTTTCCCAAACAGCAGTATACTAACTTGGGAAAGATAGTATTTAAACATCTTAACCTCACTAAACATCTACAAAAGAGTCTATGGGGATGTGAGCACAACTAGCTCAGTAAGTAGAACGGAGTCAAAAGAGTACTGTACAAACACAAATAAGGTTAATAACTATGATGAAATGCAATGCAACCAATCAAATGAAATGCAATGTAATCAATCAAACAAAACATCGCATAATGTTATCCGGTCCATTGTAAGGTTAGAGAAATTACATTCACTTCAACTCGGATTAAGGAGTTTTATCACGACTCATGTCAACCGAGCTTGTACAATGAAGAACACCTTCCTCTTATGACCGCCTTTGAACCATGGCCTCCAACCTTGCCGTAACCTCCTCACTTATCACTTCGTTCAACTAAGGATGAGGAAATAACCATTTCAGCTATCCCCATCGAAGGAAGTCGGTATTTAGCCTGACACTCTTAATCGTTTCTTTTAATAGGTGTTATACATATCCAGCTTCATTTTAGTCAAATAAACATTAGTTTTAATTAGGGGTGGCCGACAAGTTCATACAATACAAAATCAATGCAAACATGTAGAACAGCACACCAAGGAGTTTAACTCCTATCATAACTGAGTATCATCTACACACATAGCATGCGTACAGTCAACTAACTATAAACACAGCTAGAAGTACTCTTGGACCTCCGGATACTTTAAACAGTATCTTAACAAGTGGTGAAGCCCTCTACTTGTCTCAAATATTTACGAGTTGTCTATTTATTAAAATATTTAGCAATTGCACCTTATAGAAATTAAAATATTTTTTCACATTTATTATCTTTTTGTTAATAATTTTATAGGTTGGCAAAAGTTATATTTTATGGTATATGTCTCAAGATGGGTACAAGTTGTGGAGTACATATACTCCATCGTATCAAAGCATGCTACAAAAAGATTGTATTCAATATATACCATATGATCTTCGATACCCACCTAAAATCTATCGATCAAGTAAAGGGTCTAACACAATTACCTACTTTCCCTTCTTATAAAGGTGATGTTATTCAATATTGAGTTATGTAAAGGTCTTGCCATTCCTTTTACAAAGACATGTCTCTTAAATATATAGTTGGAAAAAATATATTGTTAATGATAGAAAGATACTAATAATGCAAAAGTGCAAGAGATTAGAAATTATAAATAGTCGATATGTATGCTAATATGTACAAGTTTTCGAAATTATAGATTATATATTATAACAAAATATCTGTGTAAAGAATTTTTTTTTTTAAAGAGTAATAATTTCACATACACACTTAGCTCTTTTCTTTTATTTGATAACTCTATAAATTCTTTCAAGTGATTAAAAGAAAGGGTTAATATTCTGATAAATGTTTCAAATATAAAGTTGAACTTTTTAAATTAATATTACGATAAATGGTTCAAATACAAAGTTGAACTTTTTAAGTAATTAAAATAGTGATAAATGGTATGATAAGTTGTTCAAATAGGGGTTAAAACCCTAATTTTATTGCATAATTCCCCCAACTTTAATATTTATTTAAGTCACTTATGATCATATTAATTAGCGTTATTAGATTTGGTTCAAATGATTGATCTAAATATGTGAGAAAATTAACAAATGAGGTTTAACTGAAGGTTAAACATTGGTTGGATCGGACCAATTTCGTGATAAAGTCAAGTAGAACTTGATTGAATCATATGGATCAATTCGAATTTAATAATACTAATGTTGATTATTTATTTTAATTGCATAAAAGTTTGATATTCCATTTAAACCAAATATACTATTAATGCTCTATTTCGATAATTACTTAAAAACACGATATTTTATTTTAATTGACCTTTATGTTAATCTATTGTATGTAATTTTTCCCATTACAATAAGTCAGCTGCTCGAGATTTGGCTTGTAGAATTTAGGTCCATTGAACAAATTATCCGATTTAGTCCAAATTTTACGATAAAGTTAGAATTATTAGTATAAGTGATCCGGTAAACTCAAATTTAAGAAAATAAGTAATAAAATAAAATAATATAAAATTTTCAAATTTTAAATATATTACTTGTTATTTATTGAAAATGTATAAAATGTATTCCGATAACTAAAAAATTATTAGAGATAAATTATATGCACACTAAAAATTATGAAATAACATAAATAATATGTAGAAATATTTATTTTTGCCATAAATGAATTTATATGTAGGTAGAATTATATGTAATTACTTTAAATATGTGAAACAAGCAAAAATAATGTTAAATAATTAAATAAAATGCATGAATAATTAAAGAAAAGTTAGAAAAAAATTAGAGAAGTGTAGAAGAATCTAGATTTAGGTCATGGCAATTGGAGGATGGAGAAAAAAAATTGGCCAATAAAATCTTAACACTTGTAAAGGCAAAATGGAAGGAGATAAGACAATTGTCTTGTCTAATTAATGCATTAAAATTATTTTAAAGATCTATAAATATCAAAATTTTTATAAAAGCTTATTCAATCAATTTGCAACCTTAGAAAAATAGAGAGGGTCAAAATTGAGAAGGAATTAGGGTTTTATAAGAAATAACAAAAATTATATACAGTTAAGGCCTTAAAGGAGATCCCAAATCAGACGAGTACCTAAGAGTAGACAGCTGCCACCACCACATAGTGATGGCAACTCTTAGGGTGGCTGTTACGCCCCGAAGTCGTAAAGTCGCAACAATCCCGCCGTCTAAACCATTCTATGATAGTAACTGGCCTCACAGTGCCTACCATAGAGATAATCTACACAAGGCGTCGACGACTCCTCGCTTTGAAGTAAACAGTTCGAGTAATAATTATACTACAATTATGATAATTATCACAAAGTTCTATAAAACATAGATAATTATAAATAAGTTTACAAAGCTTCCCAGGAAGTTTTACATAATAACTACAGTTTAGTAGTTTACAGAATAACCAACAGTCTTCAACCTTTAACTACAAGGTCAGTCTAGTTACACATTTGCGAAATAACTTGATTCTCACACCCCTGGCTTAAAAAAGACTAACCTCTGGATAATTATAGGGCGGCATAGTACTTGAAGTGTTCAAAAATCAGAACCTGTAAAAGGATCTATAAGGGTATGAGCAACTAAAGCCCAGTAAGTTGAATTGGAGACTCATGAATGCATACAAGCACAAACAGAGTTATCAAATAATTATTTTCATGCAATGCAACAATCAAGTGTCATCGCACAACGTAGTCCGGCCCGTTGTGAAATCAGAGAAATTTCACCCGCTCCAATCCGGGTTGAGGAGTTCCATGTTATGCAGCAGCTCACAACCAAACCTAGGCTTGTGCAATGGAGACCTCGCTCCTCCCGCGACTACCTTCGAACCATTGACTCCATCCCCGCCGCGACCTCCTCTCCTGTCACTTAGTTCGACTGAAGATGAAGAAGGGACCGTTTTGCAATCCTGCGCTATCCCTTTCGAAGGGGTCGGTATTTGGTTGGAGAGTCCTATGATCCCCTAACGGGTTGCAATGCATGACATTTTCGGTTATTAGGGTCGACTAAGATTAAATGCCGGTTAGGGTGTTCAACAAGTTCATACCAATGCAATCAGTCACAAAGTCATTCACAGTACAAATTCCAGCACGAATTCAGATACATCAAGCACATGCGCAAACTAGTTACAATCACAATCATATACAAGCCTAAGTCTCCGAGTACTACGAAACTAGTACTCTATTACAATAAGCAATAACCCAACTTACTTGAATTTGCTCAATCGCTCGATCCTCTAGTTGCGAGTTGATTTGTTCCTGAGTGTCCTATAATACAAATAGGTTCTTTTAGTACTTATATTTTATGGATTCTTATTCTAATTTATAATGTAACTCATTTTCCTCATGTATACCTACAACGTATTAATAATTCATTATATTTTATTTCGGGGTTCGGTTCCTAAACTAGATTCTAGTTTTAATTCCTAAGTCATAATTAGGCTCGAATCCCAATGTGACATTAATCACATTATGTTTGGGTATTCAAATATTCTATTAGGTCGTAATTTTGGTATTCTAACTATTCGGTACACGCTAACCCTAATTGAGGTATCGTATTTATTTCCGATGTGTAAAAATCTTACATTTTAAGATATTTACTTAAAATTAAATATTATTTCAGATTTATTATTTTTCTGATTTCAATTATAATATTATCTAATAACCTTATTTTTTTTTAGATTTATTAATTTACACTTTCACATATTACTAATTTATTATATTACTTACCTAATTGCCCTAATTAACCATACTTAGTACCTAAAGGCTAGGATTAAGGTTCCACTGCAGAGATTAACTTCCTTAAACCTCTAATTAAGATCCAAATCAGTAATTAACATCCTAATCACTTAATTAACCCTTAACCACCCAATTTTACCATCATTTTAGGGCTAAAAATTAACTTAAAATTTTCAAAAATTAATTTTAAAAAAATGGCTTCATAGCACTATTATATATCAAATGAGCATCCTATAGAAAAATTTTTAACTCCAAACTACATCCCTAAGCCTATTTATTTTCCGGTTTACTAATGCTCGGTTTTGAACAATTTGTTAGGGACCCTATATTTCCAGATCTAATTAAACTAAACCAATATTTTTCCCTAAATATACATACAATAAAACCTCAGAATAACAAGTTTCATAATTTTCTGGATAAAATAAATAATTTTACAAAATTATACAAAAATCGGGTGAATAAATGACTAACCGGTCCGAAGCTTTTGGGCCGTCCAAACCCGGTCCAATGTTGCCGGCCGGTCCAGGCGGTGGGTCTACTGTAGGGTGGTGGTGGTGGTTCAGTCCTAGGTGGTGGTGGGTGGTGGTTTTAGTTCACCTTGCTAATTTGCACAGTTTTTTTTTTTTCTGGAATTTCTCTCAATTTTTGTTGTGTTTCGATTTTTCTCAGATCACAAACTAGCCAAATGACTTCTGAGAATTTTTTCCTTATTTATAGACAAATGTGGTAATTAATGTGCATTAATTTGATGAGATTTTTGCCCCATTTCCTTGATTTTAGGCTTTTAGTTTGTCAAATTCTTATTGGTTAATTTTTTTTTCAGTCCACGACCTGACCTTGTTGTAGTTATCTTATCCTGATTTTTTCTGATTTTTTTATAATTATTTTGTATTTTTCTTTAATTATTTAATTAGTTTTCGGCCTATTTTAGCAATTACGCGTATTTTTATCTACACGTAAATACATGTAGGGTACACGTGAACATTCCTAAATATTCTTTTGGTCATTCTAAAATTTTTGGTACACATATAATTTACCTCTAGTAATTTTTTAGTTATTTCATGACACTTTTCGCCTTTTCGGTAATTAGCATTTATTATGCTTAAAATTTAAAAATTTTATAATCTCCTATTTTACTACTTATTTTCTTAAATTTAAGTTTACAGGATCATTTTTACTAATATTCCTCTCAATAGTTTCTAATTTGGGTTTGATCGGATCCTTTAACCGATCGCTCTAAACCTTGGATTCTAAGTTCAATCCTACGGTTACTTGGTTTGGCTTTAGGGCTTACAGTGGCCGATAAGGCCTCGATGGCCAACAATGGTTGAAGCTACCAATTTTGGTGAGTCTAATTTTTCTCTTGATTTTTCATATTTTGTTAAAAATACTAAATATACATAGAAAATTATGAAATTTGATATTTTGCCATATTTTTGTACTTAATTTTTAGAATAAATATTATTTTAATAAAAATATATCTCATGATATGTAATTCTTAAGAAATCTAATAAACTTGAGTTTTGTTTGGTTTAGAAATAAATGATCTAAAAAGTGTAACTTTGATTTTTGTATAGACTATTTAGGGGTTATACAACATTGCTATAAAGTCCTTTTTCAAAAATTCATTTTCGAAATTTTTAGATAATTTTTAAACCTTAAAATAATTTAGAAAATGGATAATTTGGGGTTAATGAGTAATTGCTGATTTAGCAAGTAATTATATATTTAAATATGTTGAAATCTAATGAAGTGTGATATTTGTGGCATTTAGGATATTAAATATAATTATTAGAGTATTATTTAGGAAATATGTAATAGATAAAATGGTATATTTTAAGTTGATTTTGTAAATTAAGGTAGTTAGAAGTAAAATCTGATTTTAGATGAATTTAGATATTTTGAGATGTTAATTGACGTTATGAGATGATATTTGGAATGATAGAAATATTAGATGTATATTATGTACATAATAAGTAATAATGCATAATATGTAAATGTCGGAAATATAATAAATAGAAAATGTTAGAATATAAATCGATATTACCCTAATAATATGAAATATATAAAATCTGGTAAGAAACTTAAATTTAGGTAATTATATAAAAAATATAAAATTTTCTTATATTGGAAGTAAGTTCGGTATACTAAAAATGATTTAAGTATACCGGATAAAATAAAATATTGATTTAGAACTATAAATGATAATTAAAATACTTAAACCTAATGTGATGAATTGTATATTTGTGTTCGGATCACATTTTTAGATTTTACGTATAATATATTTAATTGAAATCGTTTTAGAACCTAAATCAAAATCAAATTCGAAAATTAAACTTTAAACTAACCTAAGATAACTGACGAAGATTGAGTGAGCGACCAAAGATACCAGGTAAGTTGGGGTTAATATATTGCTGTATTTCGGAATACTAAATTGTAGTAAAATTGTACACGATTATGTTTGTTAGATAGCTAACTGTGTGCATATGCTTGTTTCTTAATTTGAACATATGATTTTGATTGTTGTTTTAGCTTGTATTTATTTGATTTATTGAAATGATTAAACACTTTAAATTAGATCTAATTAAATATATGACTTAAAATTCTAAACTAAACATACATAGCAACTAATTAGGAGAACATTAGATTCTCTGACCAAATACCAATCTCTTCGAAAAGCATAGTGCTAGATGGCATAATCGGTCCTTTTTT
Organism: Lumnitzera racemosa; assembly: GCA_024138005.1. Classification (NCBI taxonomy): domain Eukaryota; kingdom Viridiplantae; phylum Streptophyta; class Magnoliopsida; order Myrtales; family Combretaceae; genus Lumnitzera; species Lumnitzera racemosa. Next base: position 97,111,634 of record JAMXBC010000007.1, on the reverse strand, counting down.
CATTTTTAGTCGAACTAAATAACAGGTGAGGAGATCGCGACAAGGATAAAGTGGTTCAAAAGTAATTGCGAGAGGAGCGGTATCTCCATTGCACAAGTCTAAGTTTGGTAATAAACTGTTGCATCAACAGAAACTCCTTAACCTAGATTAAAAGGATGTAATTTTTCTAATCTCATGACTGGCAGAATAACATCGTACAATGACATTTGCTTGAGTATATATTACACCTAATAATTTGGTCGATAACCCCGTTTGTATTTGTTATATGGTTTTGAATTTTTGTCCCAACTTATTGAGGTGTGGTTACTCATATTTTATAAACTTTGTTGCCAGTACTACTTAGAAAACGCCTTACAATTTTCTCGAAGCTAATAATTGTTAGACATTAAAGAGTGAGAAAATACATTTGAAGTAATCTTTTATTTAGAATCTTTTATTTTCAAATAATATATTATTAAGGAAGTATAGGATAATAAAATTTCATAAACATTATTTGTAATATTTGAATCTTAGTATATGTATATATTTTTATACTTTTTTAGATAAACAACTTATTTAATTTATAAATTGTTTATTTCAAAACGGCTTAGTTGCATATAACTTATCTAAATTAGTCTAAAATAATAATTATAACCTTAGTTTCTATTTTAAAATTATTTATATAGTAAACCTGTTATAACTCCACCATCGTGAGGTACTCATACTATGGCTCGTGTTATATTTTAGGCAATTAAAAGGTAAAAACAAAAATAATGCTTTACTTAGTGTATGGATTTATCATTCGTGCATCTGATTCTGAACCGCACTGACAATTACATCTTAACCATCGAAAGGGCAAAAAAAAAAAATATCGAAATTAGGGTTTGTTCATCCAATCAAAACCACCTGATTCGAACCATTCTCTTCCTTAAAATCAAACTCAGGGTTTAAGAGACCCCCAAATCCATCTCCGACTTCATTAATTAGAGTACATTTTTGTCTTTCGTCAATGGCGACAATCCGTGACGCCCTTCGGCAAGCATTTATGCCGAAGCACGAGTACGAATCCCTTCGTGAAGAAGACAAAGCTATCATAAAGCTCCAAAGACCAATTCTACTACTATTACTTTCAATTTTTTGTATTTCGGTAGTCGTATGTATGATTATCAGCTTGCGGATAGTTTTTCCCGCTGATAGCTTGAAGAGACCGTTTTGTGGTGACCGGAGATTGACTCCATTTTCGATCAATGTAAGAGGAAGGGGTTCGGATTTGCTTCCCGGAGCATATTATTTGACGGATGCTGAGACGGTTGATTATTATTGGATGGTCGTGTTTGTGCCATCGGTGATACTGTTCTCGGTGTCGGTTGTTTATCTTGTTGCTGGTATGGGAAATTTTCTCACTGAAATATGATTGTGTTACAATAGGATTCTGCTAACGAGTGCCGGGGCCGCATGCTGATAATTATCGCACAAGATTGTATATATTTCGAAATTTTTATGAAGGACCTTACATGGCCTCTGAACACTTGTTAACAGAATTTATGTTACATGAGTTTTGAGTACTGAAGCGGGAGGTCACTGTTTGAATCCGATTGTTACTATTTCGCCCTGTTTAATGATTTTTCATTATGGGGTTAATACCCTGGCCCATTGAAGATATATTTACTGTTTTGCTTTTCGAGATCAGTTAGGTTCCACTGCGCCGATTGGGGGTAGTTGTAGATTCAGTTATAAAAATGGCATTTGTTGTAATAATTAGGACATATGAGTTATGATTTATGAGATCCTAATCACAATACATGAAACCCATGTTATGAGGTGGAAATTTTGGCGCTGATCACCGGAACAATAGGTTTTGTCAATAATTTAATATTTTGTTTGAAGATCCTAACTTAAAGTTATGAAGTATCTTTAATTATATATTTCTACTATTGATCTCTTCATGTAAAGTTAATATACTGGATATAAGATGTGAGCTTGTTCAGAGTAGCAGCTACTCTTCCGGGATGTTATTATAGGCTAACTGAACAGTGGATCTTATATCGTCTCCTGCCTGGTATGGAAAAGCTTAAGCATGTAATTTGCTGCCACTAGACCTTATATTAAATTTTGGGTACAAAAGGTTGTTGAATCTAGCACATGCCAAATTGTAACATGACAATAAAATGTAACAATGATGCTTTCCAGATTTGCAGGGGCCTGTGTTTCCATGTTATACTTGCATTTGGTTTCCAGATTTTTACTTGTAGCTAATCGGATAATCAAATGGCATTCTGTTATCAAGTAGGATTAAGGCTCAAGTTGTGATCTTGTTGTGGGCTGTCTAATCTAAAAGCACTGGTTTTCTTATCTCACAGTTTTACTTATTATGCAGGAATTGTGGTTGCTTATCATGCTCCAACAAGACATGGTTGCTTGAAGGTTGTGGAAAACAATTATTGTGCATCAAAACGGGGTATGTCCTGCATTCAGTGTTGATTTTTGCTACTAATAAACTGGTTGATATATGGTCAGGAAAAAAAAAAGAAAAGAAAAGAAAAAACTGGTTGGATCACTTGCTAATTCATTTTGGGGGATACGAGTCTTTCTTCTACCATTGCCATTGATGACCTATCTAGGAGCAAATTGATGGTGTGTGATTATTATCATTATAGCTAGTATGTGAAGTTATAATCTTCCTGGATTCTGTTACATTAACAATGATCTTTTTTATACCACATTGCAGTGCTGTTTGATTGTTATCTCTCTCCATACCTCTTCCATCCTCTTTCTCTTTCCTCTCATTACTTCATTTCAGGGAAAACATGAGTTTCTTTGCATAATCCAATTTGAGTATTTTTTTTCCTTGTAAAAGCTATATTCAATTGTGAAAATGAAGTGCCTCTTTGAGTAGCCATTTGGGTTTGAAGTAATATTCAAGGTTCCATAATTGGCTTAGTTTGGAGGCACATATTAACTTAAGGGTTAAAGATTTTATGATCTTTGGTTCTTGTAAACATGAGGCCTTTTGAGGGGACTGTTGCTCATCAAGATCAATTGTCCTCCAAGCAGCCTTGTACATTTCTTTTTTTTTTTTCCATTGCAATCCTACTTATAAATAATATCTTTTTGTTTGATATTTGTTTATAACGATAAATGAAGTACCCAGAAGAGCTCTGTTTTAGATCTTCACTATGGGAGAGAGCTTGCATATTCCAAGGGTTTTCTGGGAAATCTGAACTCATCTGCTTGGTATTAACAGGTAGTGACAGCAAAATGTGTGCTCTGCCTGCAGTCCCTGCCATATCCTTTTTTTTTTTTTCCTTTCTCCTTGGTTTTAATAGGAGGACAAGGACTTGATTTGCTCATCATCTTATAACTTACCTCTTTTGTTGTGATAGCCGTTCATCAAATGACCATGAGTTAGAGGCCAGCCCTATCATGATGGGCAGCCTTTTGAACTTACATCTTTCATATCATTCAATTGTTTAGACTTTAAATACCATAGCCTTGAGGTATTGCTATACTGAATATGAAACGAATTTCATGGCCATCCTTTCCCTGAAACACTATAGCTCCTGAAAGTTTTCATTTGTAATTTATCTAGTCCTGCAATAAATTTTAGGGCAGAATGAAGATATCTAGGAATCTAGTTGAGAGTGTCTTGTTAATGTTCTTTTGTCTGTGTACGCATCATCATCATGTATATTTCTATATATCTAATTTGGTTTAGCTTTCCTCTGCATCCTTAGGCCGATAAAGACAAGATGGTTTTTTGTGGGATTTTCTTTGTTTGTATTCAACAGTTTTTTTCAATAAAAATATTCAATATCTCCTGTTCATGTGTAGGTGGTGTGCGCTGTCTTTCCATTCTCAATGGCATCTTTGCTATTATCTTCAGTGTTCTTGCTATATTTCTTGGTTCCAGCCTTCTCACATTGGGCAGCAATTGTTCAGTGCCCTTATTTTGGTTGTATGAGATATCGTCATGGGGCCTCATTATCCTATATGGCGGGACAGCCTTTTTCTTGAGAAGGAAGGCTGCTGCAATTCTCGATGAGGGAGATTATGGTGGAAGAAACATTGGGCTTGAAATGTTAGAAGCATATCCATTGGAAGTTGCACCAGATGTAGAAAGGCGTGTCAATGAGGGGTTTAAGGCATGGATGGGATCATCCCTCCTATCTTCGGATGAAGAAGATGAACCTGAAAGTTACTCAGAGGTGCCCTAACCAAATCTTACCGACTCTAACAGGCAGAGCATGGCTTCTATATGTCCATACATATTCTTCATGGTTTCAGCACCAGCTGAAAAAGGTGCTAAATTTTGGTCTGTTTTGGATATAAATTTGCAGTCCATCAGTTGATGCTAATGAAATTTCATGTGTCAACATAGAATAGCTAAACCTTAGAAAGTAGTTTTTTATGTTGGCCTTTTAGGTGATCCTTACTGTTGTGAATAACTAATCATTCTCCTCGTTTCTCATTATCCTCTTCCGGAAGCTACTACTATTCATTGTATATAATCATCCATCTGCTTTGTCTTCGGTTTTAATCTTCAAGCAAGAATGGTTATGTGTATTATACAAACTTTGAGGCATTGCACTTTATTTCTTTAATTAGCCGATGCATTTTCTGAGTGTAAGCCTTGGATACTGCTGTTGACGATGTTGATGTGGTGTTAATTGCTGTAGGTTTCTTTAGTTGGTTAAGTAATAATCCCCATTATGGGATGTACAATTAAAAGTTGACAATTGTGGCACAGAATGTATGTGAAAAAGAAATTAATATTGTATTTTCTTAAGAAAACCCTAAAATGGGGCTCTTAAAAAAAAATCCAAAAATACCACACTTAAAATTGATTTTTCAAAATACGAATTTAAAATGTACTAAAATGGAAGCTGAATGTTTGGATTTTAACGTCAAATTGGCTTTTAAAAAGTTGAATTTGTTATTTGCAGAGAAATTGGTTTTTATTTAATTATACCAATTTTTTCCTAATAATTTGCCGTTATGTAGCGGTCACGACGGCATTTTTAGCCAGGTGACCTTTGTTCGAATCACAGTAACGCGGGATTTTTTCTTGCACTGTTTTGTTTGTTTGCTTGTGGCAAAAGTAAAAGCACCCGTGGGAATGGAACCTTGGATAACCACCACACCAAACATTTATTCCCTACAATTTATGTTTACATTATGATATTAAACATTTTGTGAGTTTTTTTGAGTTTATTGCTTAAAATAGGCTTTTCAACATGCGAATAAAATTGCATTTTTGGGATTATGGAAAAACAAAAACAATATTCATTTCCTTTTCCCCATAGCATATATATGTATGTGTATTGTCATAAAATGGCTTTCTTTGATCCTTAGTAGTCCTTCTTTCCCTTTGCGATACACAATATAGGTAGATATGTTTTTTTTTTCTTTTTTTGGTGATTACAAAATGAGAGTGAGGTATTCAAACATGGTTCATCACTAGACTAGTATCCATTCGATTAGGCCATATAGGCCTTAGAGAGTTTATAATCTTTGCTAATGATAAAAGAGAGAGGATAATTAAGGTTACAAATGAGATGAGTTGCTTGCGAACTATTCGAGCTTACCTTATTTTAAACTCAGCTTGACTCGATTCAAGCTCAATTAGTAAATGCTCTGATTTTGAGTTGAGCCTCAACTTAAAATAAAGTTTACTTTTTAAATAAGTCAAGCTTAAGTTCTAATTTGAGATTGTAAGTCGACTCGTTTAACTCTTGTGCAAGTTTATGAATTATATATATATATTATAAATATTACATATATTATATCATATATATTATTAAAATTTAAGGACTATCTATATAATATATATAAATATATAATATGTTATAGATTAATATATGATATATAATCTAATAGGAATCGAGCCATAAGGTTTTTGATCCAAGCTTGTACTCAAGGACTTGAGAGGATTGAGAGCATGGAAGGCACATTCTCTCATACCGATCTACACTTGAAGAATCTGGGTTACTTCTAATTACCGAACTACCATAGATACTAAGCCAAGCCCCTTCCTGTTTGTTAATAATCGAGTATCAACTTGAGGATTGCTCTATTGACGACTCGACCAACTTACTCATCAATTTGACCATATCAGTTTCGAGCTATCGAGATCTTCCCCAAGTTGGCTTAATTTAAGTGCACCTATAGCTCACTTTAGCAACTAATTAATTTGACCACACAACTTTATCTATCTCCTCAAGAGCTCTCCAGTAGTTGCTAACCACGTATCCCAGCCCTTATGTAACAGGATCTACCACCAAAACTTCTATTTTTGCATTTTCTTTTATGTCCTTATCTATTTCTTGTATTTAGCCTATTTTAGGTAGTACCCTTTTTGCCTTTTCCATAAATGGAAAGTAGCTATAATATTTTGGGTATAAATAAACTCTTATATGTAGTTGTAAGTATCATCTTCCATTATTATTGAATATATTGAATTTCCTTTCTGCGTTAAGCTTTTAGCTTACTTCTTCTTTTACTCTTATTCTACTCCTTAAGCAAGAATAGGTAGTGAATGCCTTTACTGAGCTACTTATGTATTATATTTAGCTAGTTCGTAAGTTCTTGGAGATTCTTTAGTGTGTCATATCCTCATAATCATCCGTAGTTTTTGCTTGTCCTCTTTTATTTCACACATTTACCATCCTATATTTCAAGTTTTCTGCAAACTTCGATCCACCTCGATAGCATTGCCATTGTCTGCCCTTAGCGCGACATATCATAATCTAATTCATGTTCACTATTCGTTAATTTATTTATTTATATATTTTTTCATTTTATATACTTAGACTGGTGAATAAGCTCAAAATCAACTTGTTTTAGACTTAACTTGGCTTGGCTTAAGTTTAATTAATAAACGAGTTAAGCTAGAGCTTAAGAGAAAGCCAATTTATCTAAATGAGCTAAACTCAAGCCTTAGTTGCAAACTAGATAAAAAGCTCGATTCACGGTCAATCTAAATAATTTTTAAACAAGTCAAGTTTGAGCCTTTGAAAGCTAAACTCGGCTTAGCTAAGCTCGTTTAAGCCCCAAGGGTAAGGTGGTTCCTACAATTGCATCTTCCCTTTCTCAATGAATGCTGTTATAGCCAAGTGATATGAATGCTAGTTTATTAATGGGATAAACTAGATTTGATTCTTCTTTCCCTAAAGTTGCAATATGGTCTAGTTGGGAAAAAAAAATAAGAGTGCTTGTTTACATGAAATGGGGGAAAAAAAGAGGTACTTTCTTATTGCAATATGGTTTAGTTAGAAAAAAAAAAGTACTTGTTTACATGAAAAGGGGGGAAAAAAGAGGTACTTTCTTGTTTAAAAAAAACAAAGAGCATATGGGTTAAATTTTTTCAATTATCTCTCTCTCTCTCTCTCTCTCTCTCTCTCTCTCTCTCTCTCTCTCTCTATATATATATATATATATATATATATATATATATATATATATAAGTGGCTAAGCAAAACATCAATGATAGCTAGGGGTTATATTTTCCCTTTCATAAGACAAAATAGTAGTATTCACATAGTGCATCCTAACATTAGACAAAGTCTCATTAAAGTTATTACTGTCCAAAAGATTAGCAAAAAAACTAAGACTTGTAGAACTATCAAATATAACATTTCTTTAGACATGCCCCCAATCACTTTTGCTTAGAAGTTAGCAACCTTGTTTGCCTTATGGGGCACTCATAAAATCCTTCACTTCTTTAAGAGCTAGATCTTTTGCCTTTATGAAACAATAATATAGGGTAAGTGATCAAATTGGCTAATATCCTTTATCATCCAATCTACTGCTTCTTTTGGGTCCATTCTAACTTTAATCCTTTCTATCTTCTTCTTCATTGCTAGGGAATGTCCCTAATACAAACTCCAAATTTCTACTTCAATTAGTGAAACAACCTTAACCTTCCTTGCAAAGCATTCCATTATCTCCCCATTCGAATTTTTGAGGACCCCTTTCACTCCTACTTTAAAGGAGTCATTCACGAATGTACAATCATAATTTGATTTTGTCCACCCTTCTATTGGCGATAACCACTTTAAAAGCGATTTCAGCCATAAAAAATAAATGAAGATCTGTATCCATGAATATTAAGAATGTTGATACATTGCAAACATCACAATTTAGTTTTGAAGGCATATGGTTTACTCTTTTTTCCCCTTTTTATTTCTTTCGATGAAATCATCAACATTATTAATTATGCAAACTGTCACGCCCCGAAGCGGCAGAGTCGTAACAGCCTTGCCGTGTAAACCACCCTAACATAGAAGTTGGCTTTACAACCGCTATCTTAGACCTGATCTACACAAGGCGTCAACGACTAACCCGCTTTGAAGTAAACGGTTTGTAATTTAAATAAATCATTCATCTAAGAAAGTGAGGAAACATATATATTCACTATAATTTGGTGATTACAATTATCGTTTGCAATGTTTCTCCGAAATATATTTCCTAGTTATTACATTATTAAAAAAAACAAGAAGTTCTAAAGTAAAAGCTTAAACCTTAAAAATATATGTTCTTTCTTCAATATTTTTCCTCACTTCTCAGGATCCAACAGTTGCTAGCTTCAGAGTAGTTGTAGCCGCTTCTTAACCAGCACCTGCACGATGTCTATAGGGATGTGAGCAACCACAGCTCAGTAAGTAGGGACGGAGAACTTAAAACTATACCATACACACAACAAGGTTTTCAATCACTTATTAAGTGCAATGCATGTGCAAGCAAATGCCACCGCACGACGTTGTCTGGCCCGTCGTAAGTTAGAGAAATTGCGCCCGCTCTAATCCGGGTTGAGGAGTTGCCATTAATGCAACAGCTTACGACCAAACCCAGGCTTGTGTAATGGAGACCTTGCTCCCCCCGCGACTACCTTCGAACCATTGTCTTCACCCTCGCCGTGACCTCCTCTTCTGTAACTTAGTTCGACTAAGGATAAAGAAGGGACCATTTTGCAATCCTGTGCTATCCCTTTCAAAGGGGTCGGTATTTGGCCGGAGAGTCCTAAGTTCCCTTAACGGGTTGCCATGCATGTCCGATTATGATTACTGGTCATATATTTGATTATGTCCAGTTTAAGGTGATCAATTATTTCATGCAAATCATACAATACATGCTAGAGTAACAAACAAAATCATAGCATCACCCATAATTAAGCACATGCACACGTCCAACTATTTAACAAGCACAACTAAGCATAATCTTAAGCCTCCTAAATTACAGCATTGTATTAATCCCAACTTACCTCGACTCTTCGCTTATTCACTCGAGGTCCGATTTGCTCAGACCATCGCCGATCATCCCTATAACACAAACGTGATTTCAACTTTTCATATAATTATTATAAGTTTGTTTTATCCTATAACGCTTATTGTTATGTGTTGTTTAGGGTTTAATATACTTAATTATCTAGGTCTTAAATCTTTTATAATTATTCTAGGTTGGGTTTAGGTTCGAGTTCCGCATCGATTTCTAAATTAGATTCTAGTTCGATTTCTAGGTATTGTTTTATACCCGGACCCTAGAAATTTATTTCAACTCATAATGTGAAACTAACGACATTATTTCCAGATATCCTAAATACGATCACTACCCCTAGTCAGCATTTTATTCCATCCGGTACACTTAAATCCGTATTAGTATACCGAATTTACTCATGTTCTGAGAAATTTTTTACATTTTTCATATAATTACCTAAAATTGAATTTTGTTTCAGATTTGTTATGTTCTGATTTTCATTACTTTATTATCTAATTAAACCTAATTTTTCCATATTTATTAATTTTCAATTCTACATATTCCTAATTTTCTACATATTCCTAATTTTCTACATTTACCACATAACACCTTCATTACTTACACTTAACACTCCATAGACTAGGATTAGGTTTCCACATAAGAGATTAACATCCCTAAACATCTAATTACTATCCAAATCAGTAATTAATATCCTAATCACCTAATTAACTCCAAATTACCCAATTTTTCCATAATTTTAGGGCTAAAAATTAACTTAAAAATTTCGAAAATTAATTTTAAAAAAATGGCTTCATAGCACTATTCTATATCACATGAGCATATTACAGAAAAAAAAAATTAAGCTCCAAACTACACTCCTAAGGTCATTTATTTCTAAACCGAAATGTGCTCGGTTTTGCATGATTTCTTAAGGATCATATATTACGGGGCATGTTTTCATCAAACTAATATTTTTCCTACAAACTACATACAAAAATATCCCAAAATAACAAAATTCATAATTTTATAATAATATTTACTATTTTTACAAAATTACATAAAATCGGGCTGGAATTCGGACTCACCGATTTGGGTGGCTCCGACCACCGTCGGTGGCCATAGGTGTGTCGGCCCACCTGGGCGTTGCCACCACCATGTGATGGTGGTGGCCGTTCGCTCCCAGCTGCCCGTCGGGTTTGGGTTCTCCTTTGTGGTCTTAACTGCACAGTTTTCCTTTTCTTTTTTTTTTCCTTGGTTTTTCTCTCAATTTTCGAGTCTCTCTATTTTTATCCAATCCCTAACTGTCCAAAGGAGTTCTCTGAATTTTTTTCCTATTTATAGACGTTTATGGAATTTATTGTGCATTAAATTGGACAAGACAATTGCCTTATCTCTTAATTTTTGGCTTTTGTGTTGTCTTAATTTAATTAGCCGATTTTTTTCTATTTTTTTTTCCAGCTGCCACGACCCAATTCTGGATCATTCCTTATTTTTCTTTATTTTTTCTTAATTAATTATGAATTTTCTTTAATTATTTAGTATTATTTTGGCACATTACGCGTATTTTAAGTAATTACGTGTATTTTTACATACATGTAAATTCATATATAGTACAAATAAATATTCCTAAATATTATTTAGGTTATTTTATGATTTTTAGTATACATATAATTTATCTCTAGCGATTCGTTAATTATCAGAATGCATTTTGCACATTTTCGATAAATAACGAGTTATACACTTAAAATTTGGAATTTTTATATTCTTTTATTTTATTGCTTATTTTCTTAAATTCAAACTTACCGGATCATTTTACTAATATTTCTAGCTTTACTTTATAATTTAGGCTCGATCGGATCCTTCAACCGATCGAAACCTTAAATGGCTAATTTTGGGGCTTACACAAACTAGTAGTTACATAACTACCATCCACACAATTAGCCAAAGTTAAGGCCATTGTGCATACCACCAACTTCATTAGTATATGCAACGTATATTTCTCCATAAAAAAGAAAATACCATAGTAAAAAATTAGAAACATTGGAAATAGACAAGCTAACAAATTCCATAGACAAAATAGGATAAAGATTACTAGAAGAAACAACATCAAAGTCTTAATCATTGGTGCCCTTCATAACATAGGCTGATAAGACATAGGTTTCAGTATTTAGCTATCTACTCATCTACATTAGCTTCTAAGAAATCCTCTACTGGAAGATCCACTTGCAGCAAATAACTTTATTAAGCTTATGACCACAATTAATATGAGGATTAGATATCATGTTAGCAGCTTGTTGAGACTGATTAAATGATCACATTAGTCTAACCTCTCTTTTCAGTGAGTTTCAAGCTTTAATAAGTACCCTAAATTTTTGTCTTAAGAGGAGACAATGTATAAATTGCCCTAAAAAATCCACTAGTACAGTTCTCTTGTGCGTTTCTAGTGAGTCCTCTAACTCTTGCTTTTAAATCTTTATAATCAATTAGAGGCACCATCACAGTTAATCTTAACTGTCCCTTCCGACGACTTCTACCATATAGAATTCTGGTTAAGTGTTTCCTTTTGATCTACTTTTACATTTGAGCCCATAATTTAGTAGCTATGGCCTTCACATTATTAAGATAGTGCATTTTCTTTCACTTATAAGAAGCAACCTACTTCTCTTGTTCCATAGACTTTAAAGACTTAAAAATAAATAATACTTGCTAGGGACATTTACCACTCTTATAATTCTTCTTCACTTTAATGTTTATTTTTATCTAACCTTTAAGATCTAGATTAAAAGAGTTCTTAAAATTATCATTAGAAAAAAAAAATGGACAGAAAAACTTCTTTATTTTTCCACAGTCCATGAATAAGTGTTTTTCTTATCTTAGGTTCCTCGTTACAAAAGGGGCATTTACCTTCAATGTCCTACCATCTCTTAATTAGATTACTTCTTGTCCAAAACCGTTATCGATACATCTCCAAATAGAGAATTTGATTTTTATATAGATTAGTAGCTTCCAAATCTAACTCCATTTGAAACACCAACTCATAAGTTGATTTCATTATGACAACCCCATTTATTTCATATCCTAAAGTAAGAACATCTTCTTCCTCTTCATTTAGTATGCAATGCTAATTAACATCCTTTTTTGTTTCCTCATAAATAGGCCAACTCAACACTTCTTCCTTCTAGCAATTTAGCCTTAAAATGATGAGAAAAAATAAGTAATTTGAGATTAATTAAGTAATTAAATGACTAATTACAGATTTTGAAGGTACTTAGATGTTTAAGGATGTTAATCTCTGATGAAGTAACATAATCTTAACATTTGGTATATTAATTGCAATTAATATGAGAATTATGTAGTGAATAGGCCAACTCAACACTTCTTCCTTCTAGCAATTTAGCCCTAAAATGATGAGAAAAAATAAGTAATTTGGGATTAATTAAGTAATTAAATGACTAATTACAGATTTTGAAGGTACTTAGATGTTTAAGGATGTTAATTTCTGATGAAATAACATAATCTTAACATTTGGTGTATTAATTGCAATTAATATGAGAATTATGTAGTGAATGTGAGTAATTTAGTAATATGTGAAGTTGGAATTTTAATAAATAAAAAATAATAGGTTAAATTAGATAATATAATAATAATATCAGTACATATCAAATCTAGTACAAAAATAATTTTAGGTAATTATACTAAAAATGTAAAATTTTCTCACATCAAGAGCAAATCCGATACACTAATTAAGATTAAAGTGTACCGATTGGGTTAGAATACTGAATTAAAACCTAGTATGATATTAGAATACTTGAGCTTGATGTGATTAATTTGACATTAAGGTTTAAAACGTATTTTAGGATTATTTGTAGTTGAAACCAAATTAGAGCTTGAACCGGAATTAGATTTGAAAACTGAACTCTAAAGTAACATAGAATGAATCGTTAATAAATAATAGGTATATAAGAAGAATTGAGTTAAATCGAAACATAGAATATGTATCATTAAAGTATAAATACTAAAAGCGTATTTTTATTATAGGATACATGAAGACAATTCAACCTGCAACTAATTAACTGAGCGATTGAAGATTTTTAGTAAGTTAGGTTTAATATTTCATTATATTTTGGAGTACTATTTCAGAGTACTCGGAGACTTAGGTTTGTGTATGATTGTAATTGTAAATAGTTTTATGCATGTACTTATGTATCTGATTTCGTGTTGAAATCTGTATTATGTTTGATGACTGTTGTGATTGGAGTAGTTTGAAATTATTTGGTCACCTTAAACTGAACTTAATCCTAATCAACCTATATACCCTAAAAAGACATGCATTGCATTAGTATTCTTCAATTAAACATTGACACCTTCGAAAAAGATAGTACTGGATGGCAACATGGTTTGTTTTTTTATCCTTAGCCGAACTAAGTGACAGGAGAGGAGGTTGCGATAAGGATAAGGGCATTGGTTTGAAGGATAGTCTTAGAGGGAGTAGTGTCTCCATTGCACAAACTTGGATTTGATTATGAGCTGCCGCATAACATGAAAACTCTTTAACTTGAATTGGAGCAGGTGAAATTACTTTGATTTCTTAATGGACCGGACTACGTTGTGTGATAACACTTGCTTGTTACATTGCATGAAAATAATTACTTGATAATCTTGTTTGTACTTGTATACATTCATAAATCTCCAATTTAACTTATTAAGCCATAGTTGCTCATACTCGCATAAATTTTTTTACAGGTCCTAACTTCTTATTATTATGTCACATTATAACTATTCGGAGGTTAGTTCTCTTTTAAAGCTCTAGGGAGTGAGAATTAAGTGGTCTGTGATTAAGTTTTATTTAAGGTCTTACTAATATTTTTAGGATGGAGAACTAATATATGATATATAAATTAGCTGATTGTTATGTTAAGATATAGAATCTCCTAAGAATTCTATGGTTATGTACATGTAATTATATATTTTTAACTTCAGGTTTTAATCGTTATTGTAAATTTTAACTTAATTCTTCATTGAACTATTTATTTTAAAGCGAGGAATCGCCGATACCTTATGTAAATCATATTTATGATAGGCACTATGAAGTCAATTATTGTCATAAGTTAGTTTATACAGCAGGATTGTTGCAACTCTATAATTTCGAGATGTAACATCCCTAAATCCTAAACACTCTACTCCTTCGTACCTAAACACCCCCTTAGCCACTCCACTAAGAGCCACTATCATCTTTATCCACTATTACCTCCAAATTCTGAACAGCCCAAAAACCAATACAACAACTTGAGGCATCGCTATTACCCCCCTAAATCCAATCACAAACACACAAAAATCATGTCTCTTATTTGTTTAAGTGAAGAGATTGGTTGGAATCACATCTAGAAGGTAATACAAGTGGTGTTCAAGTTCTACCTCTTTGGGAAGATCTCGACCCGACTTGACCCAACTTAACTTGAATCGACCATGACTTGAACCGGTATGTGCTCTATTCCCTTTCTTTTTTTTTATTTTCTTTATTTATTTTTATACATACATACATACATACATACATACATACATACATACATACATACATACATACATACATACATACATACATACATACATACATACATACATACATACATACATAAACAAGGATATAATAGTAAATAAATTATATCTTTTATTAATTTTTTAGGAATTTTAGGATTTTCTTTTCTCAAAAAAAAAATCCTTTTGATGAATCAAGTTTTTTAGTTTTTCTATAAAGAGTTGTTTTCCAAAAATTGGTTAATTGTAAGGTTAAAGAAGTAAAATAATTTTTTTTATCAATTAGAAAAATTATTTTTCTCAAAATAAAAATAATGAACCTTTTTTTTTTCAAAGTTGGATTTGTAGGGATTTTAAAATGAAACCGACATCAAATTAGGAATCTTCTCCTAGAATTTTTTTAAAGAAACAATAAATTCGCTAAAATATAAACTTGATAATTTTCAAGTTTAAAATCAACCAACTTGTTAAATTTTTCGAAATAAACTATGATAGTTTGATAACGTTTGATTGGTACGTAGGTACATCTGGGGCGACTGAAAATATGAAAAAAAAAAAATTTTCCCTTTTGTAAAAATAATTTTTTTTTTGGTAAAATCATTTAATTTCTACTACTATATTTTAGATGAGTGATTTCTTAAAAAAAATTAAATTTGAATGGTTAGAATGATACCTATTTGGGTTTAATAGAATAGCCATGAACTTAAGAAAATTTGATTAATTAATTTTTATTTTTCAAAATGCAGATTAATGGCTAAATTAGAATCGATTCTAATTTAATCGTCTTGGTTTTACAGAGTGGTGCCTCTAATTTTTTTAAAGAAAAAGAAAATAATTAAGAAATTGAGTTTGTGTAATTTTAGTCGAGGTTTTAAACTAATTGGGCATAGGGTTTGGTTTAAATCAAATTAAGGAAAATAAAAAAAAAAGGAAAATTTCTAGCTCGACAATGATTAACTAAATAAGTTCTCTTTAGTTACTGTTTACTTATTACTATTACACTATAAATAGTATTTACATTATAAATGTTGCAAATATTTCAATTTTGTCAAGCGAAAATTTTTCAATGAGTAAATTTAACATTAATTACATAAACCAATGTGTGTACCCATCTTTACCCCCCCCCCCCCCCCCCCCCCCAATTATGTGATTTTGAGTCCATCCCACCATCAAGGTAACCTATGTTTATTATATGAGTAAATAGATGAAAAAAAGAAGGTTTTATTTTTTATTGTATAGATAAAGTTAACCATCATTATGAGAAAAAAAAAAAGGGTCACAGCGACATAGGCAAACTCAAAAGACACCTTAGCCAAGAAGGTTGTGGAAGATGATGTTCGAAGGAGAAGTAAGAAGAGGAAATCAATAGAAGAGAATCCAGGTGTATAGCATAAGAAGGAAGAGACTAAAGCTTCTTCATTAAAATCTGAAAAAGGAATATACACCATATAGAGAGAAAGTTATGTTAAATGTTCCGAATGCATATTGAGAGACATTTTTTGCCAAAGAAAAAGCAATTTGGATGAGATGGAAACTATGAAGTAGCGAAGGAGGAAAACTTAGATTTTAAAGAAATTACAAAAGAGATGAAAAGCATATACTTTTCCAAGGAAGAAAAAAATGCTATGAGAAAACCTTGGGAGAAAACCATTACTGTTAAAATAATGAGCTTGAACTTTGGCTATAAAATGGGGTTAAAGCCTGTAGAGGTACCCGGACCTATTAAAATTTTCATTTTAGTACCTGAACTTATCTAATTTTCATTGTTGTACTTAAACCATTTAGAGTGTATCGCTTTGTGACATCTATTGCTTTGATTGTAAAGAAATATTAACTCTACAAATGTGGAATAAATCAAATAAAAAGAAAAAAAAAATAAGAAGAAAACTGATGATGTGGATTTAGCACCAAGTATCTATAAAAATAACACCGAGCATCATAAGTCTCCTCCCACATCATTTAAGTACCTAACAAACGTTTCATGTTCATTTAAGGCACTAGAAAGTAGGTAATCCTCTCACCAACTAATTCCTTTACCAAATCACTTCCTTTCACTCCTTACATTCACTTCATCTTAGTCATTGTTATCGAGCTCAGTAGAGAAAATCGTATGAATGGTAGATGAGTACGTAAAGCATTGAATGAGAAGACCGATTGTGGGTCTATAAAAGGACATGAATAAGAGATCAAAAGGTGCATGCAATATAGAAGGTATGTTATTTGCAACAATAGAGGTTCTTTTTATTTTTATTGCCGTAAGATTAAATGTTGATTTTATGGTGTTTTGAATATTTACCAATTCCTTTGCTTGTTCTTTGTAAGCTATCGATAGTAAGAGTGTGAGTTTTTCTTCTTCTTTTTTTTTTTAATTTTGTTGAGATGAATAGTTAATCTGCATAGTGGTCTTCGATTTTGCTAGAGACATAAGATTATGGGTTTTTCTTTGTAGTTTTCATAAGAATGTGGGTTTTCCTTTATATTTCCCTCAATGTTGACATGCTTTGTTGAGAAATATTTTTATAGAATGTTTGTATTAGTTTAGTTAGTATGATATTGTTCTTTCATATGTTTTTTCTTTGTTTAAACTATATTATTTTCCCGTTGTTCTAAGTATAATTTACGAAGTCTATATATTAGTTCAATTAGTATGATAAATTTATTTAATTCCATGTTTCAAGTTTGCAAATGGGTGCAAGGTTGCTTATTGTATTTTTCAACATAACCTTTAAGAAAGGGCAACTAGACATGTCTTATGCAAGTGGTAATGGTTTCATCCTTGTTGTTAAGCTAAGTGAGTTATCTTTACAATACATTATGATTTTGTTGTCGAGTTATGGGTGCTATAACATAGAAGTTATTAGATATAAGATTTCTGGGGCGATATGGGTAAATGACCTTAAGGTAGTCTCAAATGAATTTGAGTGATAAGCCTAGTTAGTCATTTTGCTATTAGTGATAATAGTAAGATATATATATAACTCCCATCTAGTGGAAGCTTTGGAGAGACTTATAAGCAAAGAAGTAGCAATGTAGACAAAGAAAAAAGTAGTGACGAGGAAGAAGAGGAAGATTATACAGGGGATTTTAGTAGTCAGGAAGAGTAGGATGAGGAGCTCATGAAAGCTTGGAGGGCTCTCAAGGTAACTAGGGAGAGATCTCATAGTAGGAATAGGCAAGTTAATTATGATAGTACGTATGGATTAATTATTACAGCAGGTGACAACCCTGATTATAGCCCATCAAAGGGAGATGATGATGGCATTAGTAAGGAAGCCAATTATAGTGAAGATGGGGACCTTGATGATTTCAAAATGCAATAAGGGGAGGAAAGTGATGAGAAGAAAATTGTGAGGGTGAAAAATAAATATCTAATATATGATATCAAAGCTAAGGATCCTATGTTCCATATGTTACTGATATTTTTAGGTCTAAAAGAGTTCAAGGATGCGATTGTGAAAAAGTCCATACGAGAACAAAGATAGATCGAATTTATTAAAAACAGTCAAAGTTAAGTCCAAGCAGTATGTGTAAATGAAAAATGCCTATGGTTGATGTATGGTTCGTATGACAGGGAGACATAAGCATTTCACTTGAAAACATATAGAGGAAAGCACACTTATGGTATCTCTTTGAAAAATAAACAAGTTAAGAGTAAAATAATAGCCGAAAAATTTAGGTCAACCATAAAAATTGCACCAGCTATTAAGTTACATGCTTTCAAAGAGTTGGTCCAGGAGCATATGAGCATTAATGTTACCATATCCCAATGCAAGTGAGCTAAGTTAAGGGTTATGGAGGAGCTTATGAGTTTGGAAGTCAAGGAATATATGATGTTATGGGATTATGCCTAAGAGTGTTGAAGGAAGAATCTAAACTCTATTAATTTCTTGAATGTTCGAAGGGACTATGATGTCAACGGGGTTATATTTGACATGTTTTATGTATATTTTTACACTTACAAAAGAATGTTTTTAGATGGTTGTAGGTAAGTATTTGGTGTTAATGGTTACCTTAACATAGAGACCTCTTTATTGCAAAATGTTAGGGTCCTTTTTTGTAACTTACTTATATTAGTAAGGGGCTATTCTTTTGTATATATTGTAATATAGAAGGAGACTTTTTTTTTTTTCATTTTAGCTAGGGCCTTACTATTATTAGAAATTTCCACTTTTAAAAAGTTGTGTAATCTCACTGGTATTAATATCTCCTCCTGCCAAGCCTAAAAGAGTACTCACATGATGTGAATACTCTTTTGGATTGAAGTTTTTACTCACCACGTTGGTTAATCACTACCGATGGTACCTGTTATATACACATTACCTCAGTGCACACATGCATCATAGCTTTGTAATACCGTTGGGGTTAATAAAAGTGTGTTATTCATTTTTCCATTCGTACCTATATCCCTTCTTTTACTGTTGGCTTTCTTTCTTATTTGTGTTGCTTATAGGTTTAGGCCTTGTGAACCAATGTTGCATACAACTTAAGCTTGCTTGCTATTAAGCATCGCAAGTCCGTTTATATACTAAAGAAAGCCCCGGACCATGACACAAAGCATCCAATTTTCACTACATATCTAGATAATCCATTTCTCTAATGTCCACCACTCCAACATTCACTTCCTTCTTTGTTGTTGTGCTATAACCATCTATAGCATCAACCTACCCAAAGAACCTTCTTTCATAGTTTTTTGAGGTTCAAGCTCTTTGCATCTCACATCTTAACTTACAGAAACAATGAACATCACCTAAAGTATATGAAGATCGACAAATAGGAACAGACATTGATAAAGAGGAGGGTTGAAGTGCATTTCTTCTTACCACTGCTATTATTGGAGACGATGATTGAAGGATGTACACTTAGGAGTCAACCAGGTTCCTTTGTGGATTTTGATTTGGGGATTAGGGTTTCTAAGTTCTGTTTCTAAATTTATGCCATACAGAAGGAGCTTTTTTGTTGAGACATTGCCTGTCTATTTGATGAAAGTTTATGTCAATGTCAACTAAGAAAGAGATGTTACCTTAGCAAACATTAAGTTCTATTACTATTAAAATTAACAGAAATAGTATTATGATGTAATTTAAAGATTTTAAGGATTGAAAATGAAATTAGACAAGTTCAAGTATTAAAATAAAAATTTTAAAAAGTTTAGGCACCTGTATGGGCATCATCCCCTATAAAATAATGTATGCAAAATTAGCTTACCTATGGAAAGGAAGAATTATAAATATGTAAAGTACCAAGAATGGTTTCTTCATCATTCATATAATACTAAAGAGGATATTCAATGGAGGACCTTAGCTTATTAACAGCTACTTTTTAGCCATAAAGAGATAGGTGCCAAATTTCACACTGACACCAATGAGGTTTAAAGTAATAACGATCTGGGTAAGAATTTATGGGGTACCAATAGAATACTTCTCAAATGTTGGTATGATAAAGATTAGGAAGGCGTTGGGAACTATCTTGAGATATGACATGCACAAGGTAAGAGCAAAAAGAGGTAGGTTTGTTAGATTATGTATTTAAGTAGATTTTAATATCCCTTTGGTACATTCAATTTTTATCAATCACAAAAGATATAGAGTTCAATATGAGGGCTTACTGTCTTACTGTACTAAATGCAGATGTGTGTGTCATCTGAGTAAGGCTTTTGGATTGAATTTTGAGAGTGAGAAAGGGAATGATGTAGGAAATAAGAAAGAAAGAGGCATCACCAAAGCTAAGAAACAAGAGAAAATAGTGCAATTAGAGTATATGACATTTGGAATAAGTAATGACAGTGAATAAGGAAAGGAGGGGATTATGTCAAAATAGGAGGGGGAAACTAATACTAAAAGAAAAAGTTAAAAGGAAAGGAAATTAAAAGAAAACAATGGAAAAGAAAAGGAAAGAGAAGCAATTAAGACCATGAACAACAGAAGGTATTGGGTGTAAGTTGCGAGTAAGCCTTGGGAAGGGGGGGAAATGATGAATAATAACTCTAGGAGAGATGGGAAGACTAGGGGAAGGAAGAGTTGAAGATGCATGAAAAGATAGTTATTGGAAATAATAAATAGATTAATGCAGGAGAAGAAGAGATACAATTTATATTCAAAAGCATAAGACAAACAAATTTATCCAAAAGGAAAATAAAGTTGAGAAAAAGGAAAGTCTCATTTACGCAAAACAAATTGCGACAAGAAATGGAGAGAATGGTAAGAATTGCTCTAGCAATAAGGATCCTTTATCAAGGATCGACTTGACATATGATAGTTCTCTAACTTGGAAAGTGCATTTGAGAGAGCGTTTAACAAATATACTCGTAGAAATGGTTAATGTGCATATGATGAACAATCAAGGAAGGAGGAGATTTTAAATTCAACATGTGATGTGTAAGATAATGGCACCAAATGAAAGGATCTCGGTGGAGGATGGTATTATAAGGATTTCATGTAACAAGGGAAGTAGAAGTCGTAATCCTCACAACAAGTGAGTCAAACATTTCCAACCAAAGAAAATTCTAGAGAATTGGTTACTAAGATGTAAGTTGATAATGGAGCAAATCCCGACGTCAATGAGAGCGTTACTAAATCTACCAATAATTCCATTTGTGTAGATCCTGAATGAGGAAGAATCTTAAAATCAGATGTTCAACTCAAATGAGCAAACACTACTAATGGCAAAGATAGAAACCAAGCTATGTTGGATAAGGATGGTAGTATTTTGGATGGGAAATCCAGTCAGTGGACTAGTAGCTTGGTTCAATATCATGGCTACTGCTCTTAATCTTGCTTTAATGGATGTGGATGAAATCGGAGCAAGACACATTCCTTTCAAAGTTATGGCTTGGAATACACATGGTGCAGTAGCAGAACGAAGAATGAAAGCTATAATGGAGTTGAAGTACAAATATAACCCTCACGTGTTGATTATCCTTAAAACAAGGATAAGGAGTGAAAAATGCTGCTTTGATACAGAACCACTTAGGATTTTCCAATATCATATGCATGGAAGCCATTGGCTTGATTGGGGGTATGATGGTGTTATGAGATGTGGAGTGAATAGTAGTCAACAACCTTTTCATTTTACAACAAGAGATACACATGCATATGAAGTTACCTTCATTATCCTTTTCATGGTTTTATTCTACAATATATACTAGTCTTAAGTGGAATGAAAGGAAATTATCATTACAAAACTTAGAAAAAGTAGTTGAGTTAATTGACGTTAATTAGAGTTCTAATGAAGAAAAATAGGGTGGTGGTAGAATTAACCAAAAGAGAGCTAACTATTATAAAACTTATGTGAATACGCGTAATAAATTTGACCTAGGTTTTGTGGGCTCATCTATAAGCCCATAAAATTGAGTTTAGGGCAATCGAGTCTAGATTTAGGACATTTAGAAAAAGTTATCTGATTAAACCTAAACTTTATGATTAAGATAGGAAAGTTATATGAAGTAACACAACGAAGTTAGATTTTAGAAATAATGACCCAAAATTCTAATTTTGCTTTTAAAAGTAGAATTTAAAAGTAGAATTACTCAATATAGTACTAAAATGTTCGAAACCCCTAAAATCGAGCTTGGATTACGATGAAAACTTAAAAAAAAAAGTTAATTAAGCTCTAAAATGAGATAATATAATATAATTTACTATATGAATGTACTTTTATTTTTATAAGTATATCTGGTATAAATAATAATTATACTCGTAAATTAACCCTTATTTACATAATCATATATGTAATGTGTTGAATTCATAAAATTAATTAAGAGAACATATCCTAAAAATCAAAGATATGTTAGAATTTTAATGATATGAGTAAAGTTATATATTACATGTGATATTTATATAGGGTATATACTTATATACTAATTAAATAATTAATTCCTAACATATAATATCCATATTTAAGTAAATATTTAATAAAACTTATCCAAATGCATTGAAGCTTGCTGGAAAAAGTCGTGTGCAAGAAATTTGGGATTGGTATTGTTGATTCAAAAGTGAAAGTATAAGAATAAGATACCTCTTGCTTTGTTCGATTAAGATGAAAGAGGAAAAAAATATAAAATAACTAGAAGAAAAATTATTCAACTGATTTTGAGGCTTTATAAAAGCGCAAGAACTCTAAATATGTAAAGTTTAGGAATTTGGAATTAGAAACACTTAGAGGAAAAATTAGAAATAAATCGTGGGAAAATAGAAAGAAATTAAGGAAAACAGGAGAAAACTCGTGCTACACTGGAATCTAAGCCTACCCAATTCTGTTGTGAAACCTAGCCAACCTTAGATGGTCTACCCATCGCGCAAGCCGTCCGACACACCCTCAATCATCGCCGGCCACCGGAGAGTCTAAGAATACGAAGGTCAATTCTCTGCTTTATTTTTCAATAATTTATAAAAAATATCAAATCAGCCCAAAAAATTTTGAAAAAAATTGTACTTAAGTTATTTTGAATATACTTTTACGTGATGTTTTTATTTTTGAAAAATTCATAATATTTAATATACTTTCTTAAAAAATCTATTATTCATTCGAAATTAGAATTGTAAAATAAATATACTAAATGGTATTGTTTCTAGCTGAAAATTTTTGTATAAGATGTATATAATATATAGATAATTTCTATGTAGCTCAAATTTTGATTTGAATATTTTTAATATTTATTGCATTTTTGGCTTAAAAATAGCTTGAAAATAGGCTAAAATTATGAATTAAATAGGAAATTATGAAATTAATTAATAAAATGGACATGTATTGATCTTTAATAAATAATTGTGGGATCATAATAAAATTTATTTGGTATAAAAAGAATTATAATTGAGTAATTTAGGATAATTTAGGGGTAAAATTGTAAATACGAATATATAGGCCATAGGTCAAAAACTTGAAATCAAGTGAAGTGATAACTGAATTCCCTATATTTTTAGAACTCTATAGACTATTTATTAAGTAACTCAGACTATTTATTACAAATTTATCTAATAAAATAGCTTAAATTACAAGTCAGGATGTATTTTAATAATAATAAGTTAAAATGAATTAAATAGTTAAATAAAAACTTTGTATGTGATTGCTGATCAGTTGGGATTAAATTAGTATTTTTATTATATTTATAGATATTTTCTGATCATGATACACTCTAGGTATATTAGGATTGGATAATACTCATATGTAACAATATATAGACAAATTAGGTAAAATTCAATTTAATAATATAAATTATGATAATATTCCTATGGATACGTATAACTGTATTAAAAACTTGAATTACTCGTTAACAATCGTCTCTAGAAATATGATTTGTAAAACGTGTCGTTCGGTCTATATTAATCCTACGATACTAATTTTGTTAAAATCGAACAACTTTAAGTAATATAACTTATAACTTTATCATATTCTAGAATGTATGTATTTCAGTAACCTTACCAGAATTAAAATGTGAATTAATAAATTAAAAGTACATTTCGATGCGATCAAAACAATAAATAATACCTAATAATATAGATGACCTATAGCATCAACAATTAATAACTTAATTCGATATATAGTGATCATACGACTATATATTATGGAAACAATAATATATATATATATATAACTATTTTAGATTAAACTCTAATGTTTTTGTAATTACTACGAAAACTGAATTTAGGTCTTTTATATAAATAGAATCTTCCAGTATAAAGACGGTTGACGACTCGAGTCAGCAGTAGTGAGCATCTAAACAAATAAGTTTGGATTGCGATTTCACCACTTGTTGGGATACTGTTTTAAAGTATCCGGAGACCTAAGAGTACTTCTAGCTGTGTTTGTAGTTAGTTAACTATGTGCATGCCGTGTGTGTGTATAATACTCAATTGTGATAGGAGTTAAACTCCTTGGTGTACTGTTCTGCATGTTTGCATTATTTCTATACTGTATGAACTTATTTGGTCACCTCTAATTAAAATTAATGTTTATTCAACTAAAATAAAACTAGATATGCATAACACCTATTATGTGAAATGATTAAGAGTGTCGGGTCAAATATCGACTTCATTCTATGAGGATAGCTGAAATGGTTATTTCCCTATCCTTAATCAAACTAAGTTATAGGCAAAGAGGTCGCGGCAAGGGTGAGGGCTGTGGTTCGAAAGCGATCATGGGAAGAGAGTGTTCTTTATTGTACAAGCCTAAGTTTGGTCTGATTTGAGTAGTGATAAAACTCCTCAATTTGGGTTGGAGCGGATGTAATTTCTCTAACTTCACAGTGGATCGGATAACATTGTGCGATGTTTCATTTGATTGATTGCATTATATTCCATCATCATTAATAACCTTGCTTGTGATTGTATGATACTTTTCTGACTCTGTCCCACTTACTGAGCTAGTTGTACTCACATCCCTATAAACTCTTTTGTAGGTACTGAGTAAGGTTAAGATGTTTTGATATCACCATTCCCAAGTTAGTGTATTGCTGTTTAGGGAAGTGGGGATTGAGGAATCAATTGAACCTAAGCTTTTGATTTTTTGAGTTTTTAAGGAAACTAATTAGTAATTCCATAAGAGCCCACTAGTTTCTTAACTTATGTAAATAGTCTACAAACCTGTAGCTTTTCGATAAACTCTGATTATAAATTATAGCTTTAGATGTAAGACGATTATGTTAATACTGTTGTGTTATGAGATAATAGGTTATAAAGAATAGGTAGTATAGAATAGATAATTTCTAAAGCTCTACTACAGGTTTGGTTATTAACAGATGTTAGAATAGACGTTTTAAGTTAGATGAGTTGTGCATGCCTTGTATGAACTATATATACAATAGCAGCTGTGAGATTAGCCTCTATCTTAAGTTAGTTTACATGGTAGGACTGTTATGACTCTTCTTGTTTGGGGTGTGACATCATCCTTTACCTAGAGCAGTTTGAGTAAAAATTTGGTTAACCTAAAAAGTCCATAATAGTAGGGCTTAGGTGAATCCCAATTGATTAAGTATATTCTCAAAATCAAAGTGTTATCATCTTAATCATTCAAAATCTGACCATAAGCCTATTCTTTTACAAACTAAACCTTTTACAAAAGGCCTAGAAGGAAAATATAAGCCATGTAGCTTAACCACCCAACCTTTAAGGACTTTGTATGAGGCAATTGGCCTAGTGATAGTGGGGATATAACTAAGACCCGCAACACTTCACTAATGAACTCAGGGTTTAAAACAAAGAAGTAGTTGATTTTATCCTCATGAAGAGAAAACAACTCACATGCACTTTGGAGAGAATCGAGGTGAAGCTAAATAGATCACCTTTGAAAGAGTTGCTAGATAGATATAATTTTGTGAGGAAAGAATTAAGCTAGACTCTAAAAGATAAGGAACTTCTTTGTGTTAGTAAAGTAAGATTGACTTGGCTTATTAAAGGGAAGAGAAATACTAAATTTTTTTATACGAGTACCATTGTGAGGAGATTAAAAGCTAGAATTTATGATCTTCTTGACTAGTGGGTAATTGGGTCATTGATGGAGAGCAAGTGAAAAACATGATTATAGATTTATAAAAAACTCTTCATGATAGAGAAAACATATTTCTCTTATAAGAGGCTCCTTCTAAACTTGGGGGAATAATCCTTTATGAGGATGAAAAGAATGCATTGAGTTTAGAGGTGTTAGGGGAGGAAGTGGATTTAGCTATCAAGAGCATTAAAGTTGATAAATCCCCTGGGGTATATGGGTTGTTTGCTAGATTTTATTAAGATTATTGGGATGTTATAATGAATTATGTGATTAAAAAAGTACAAATAGCCTTTAGCTGAAGAGAGATCAAAAGCGAAGTGAACAAAACTCTTATTGTTCTTATTTTGAAAAAAGTGGGCGCAAACGACCTTAAGGATTTTACACCAATTAGCCTTTGTACCATCATTATAAGACCATCATAAAAATTCTAGCAAAAAAGATTAAAACACTTTCTATATAAGTTCATTAGCTCGGCATAATCAAGCTTTATTTCATGAAGGTGTACAATAGATAATGCCATCTTATTTAGAGATTTACAAAGAAGAAAGGAATGAAAGGATGAGTTTTAATCAAATTAGATCTACAAAGAGCCTATGATAGATCTTTAGAGTAATGTAAGGACGATAGTGAGGATTGTAGGATGGAGTAGATTCGGGACATATTGATTTATCAAAAAATTGTATTTTTTGTTTAAAGATATCTACACAATAGTCTAATGATAAAGGATAGCCTAATTAAAAGAGAGATAGTATGTATATGTGCACAGAAGAATGAGTCTTTACAATATCTGTTGATGGAGTGTAAAAAAATCAAACTCTTTTGGAATAGCATAAATCAATTTGTTGAGTTCTAAAATAGTTTTAACTTGAACTTAAATGACTAGATCAAAGTTAATGCCAAGTGGAGGAAGAAGGATCGATTTAGATCTTGTCATTGGCATGTTAATTTTTTTTTTATTTTTTATTTTTACAGTCTTTGAAGCATTTGGAATGACAAAAATAGTATCTTATGTCGTGAAGAGAAGGGCAATTATCTTTTGATTAATGGTAACATTAAAGCAAAGGAGTATTGGGTATAAAGAAAAAAAGGGAATCTAGAAGATCAAAGTTAAATTATGATGATCCTTGTTAGCTCCCCATCCTAAAAATTATAGCAAAATAAGTTGTAATGGGGCTTTCGATACGAAAGGAAAAAGAGCAGCTATAGGTGGTTTTGCTTAGGATGATAGAGGAGCAATTTTAGGTAAGTTCTTAATGTTAATTGCAATTGCATCACTTTTATAAGCAGAGATTTAAACAATTTTTTGGAGCATGGAGATGTTAGTAAAACAAGGATGGGAGAATGCCATTATAAAAACTGATTTAACTAAGGCCATAAAAATCATAACAAATGAGGCTAAAAATAATATGTTTTTACCTAATGTGATGATCTTATGTAGGGAATTGTACAAGAGAAAGAGAAATTGGAATTTGATGTGGATAATTAGGATGAGGAATGAAGTTGCACATGAATTGGCAAAATATGCTTTGCAACAAAAGAATATAAATTTTGAAGGGACTCCTTCACAGGATATTTTGTCTTCTATGTTAGAATTCATTAAGGCTAACTTTATGTTTTAGTTTTCTAGACATAGACTTGCTTTGAGCTTAAAAAACTTGAAGCTATGTAATTTGGATGTTTATAATGAGTCGCACTCAGAGGATTGCCTACCTACTCTTGTTCTTTCTGTTTGGTTCTTGTTAATAAAGTATTTTTATAAACAAAAACATTGAATGGAGTATAATGAGAGAATTGACAGAGTAATGAGCATTTTGATTAATCAAAACGTTTTGGGTGGGTATTATGGAAAATGTTAAAGTGTATTTCGCATTTGGTCCTATTGCATCTCTTTATTGAAAATTAAAAAATAACAACCTGTGCATTTAAATTAAACCCCTTTGATTTGTAAACAACTAGATTTCATAGGAAAAGTTAAACATAAACTTCTTTTTTTTTCAAGTATACGAATACGCTCATAAACTTTTATCCTTTATCCTACTACCTTATTTCCCTTAACAATAAGAGATTATCGATAGACCAAAGATACTAAAATGCAGTTGGAAATGCTCTTGAGGCTTTTATATATATATATGTATATATAATATTTACAAAACTACTATTCATAATTATACTTATATATATTTAAATTCTATTAGTAATTATATATAGATGTTAGTGCCTAATCCCATTGAAATCTCTTTTTACCATAACACGCCAATATTTATACATACACATTAGTAGCTATCCCATTGAAATCCTTTTTCACTATTATATACCATAAGTATATGAAGAAAATGTTAAACTTTAA
Organism: Lumnitzera racemosa; assembly: GCA_024138005.1. Classification (NCBI taxonomy): domain Eukaryota; kingdom Viridiplantae; phylum Streptophyta; class Magnoliopsida; order Myrtales; family Combretaceae; genus Lumnitzera; species Lumnitzera racemosa. The sequence continues at coordinate 97,083,040 of JAMXBC010000007.1, read as the reverse complement.
AGATGGCTTCCTTAGTGAGGTTCTTAAAAATTGAAATTGCATTAGAATAATACTAAATAGATCACGCCTTTAGGATACAGAGTAAGAAGATGAAAAAGGAAATTTTAATATCAACCAAATAATTTAAGGTAATTGTTATGTGTAGTATAATGGGAAACGTGAAAAGGGTAATTGGCACTTTAAGTAACTGTAACTTTATGGGTAAGTATTATCAGAAAGGTAAAATAATGGCTTATTTTGTTCTAATCCATCTCTTTACTCATGATAAAAATGAAAAATCTTGCATTTAAATTGTAATGCTTTGATTTATAGACAAACACCTATTATATGAAAAGTTAAGCATAGGCTTTTTATTTTTTGGAAAAATAATTGTAAATTTTTATCCTGTATTCCATCATCTTATTTCACTTAATAATAGGAGATCACTAAAAAACCTAAGACACTAAATGGTAGTTAAAATAACTTTTGAGCTCAAATAATATAGATATAGATACACAAATTAACATACATAGTTTTTTTTTAGTCCTAATTTGAGAAAAGAGAAGATATCTATGCTACATCTCCTTTTGTTTTTTATTTAGGTTTGATTTTAAATATTTTTCCTTTTTTATAGGAAGAGAAATCAACAAATAGTTGATACCTATTGAATGTTTTTCTTTTTTCTTTTTTTTTTTCAAATAGAAGAATGTAACTTTATCTATACAAGGAAATTATAGAACATCGAAAAAAAATCAATCAAACAAAAAGATTCAAGATAACAATCTATAGTAGACACTTCTCTTTAACAATCAAAGGTTGAAATATTACTTTTGTAAAATGATTACTCTAATAAGAATAAAGAAATTATGAATTGACTAAACAAAATACCCACATAAAAAGTAAAACAATTGACAAAATTCTAGATAAACAAAACCCATACTAGTCAAGGAGAAGGAGATGAAGGTGATTGTAACAATGAAGGCAATATGAAAAATAAAGAAGTGGTTAGAATGGTAGTAATAGTAAAGATAAAGGCATTAGTGAAGGAAAGTTGCAAACATAAAAGCGTGGAAGTAATACCTAATGGTGTAACACTTAATGAAAGATGGTTTTACTACTATGATTAAAAAGAAGAGATGGAAAATGGAGTTTGATTAAGTATAGTAAGGGGTGGCTTGCCAAAATTAGTCCACTTATGTTATGTTTAATACATAGGAGTTGTTTGTAACAAAATAAATTTGAATGTAATGAGGATAAAAATGACAAATCTTTTCATATAGTAGTAATTAGTAAAAATACTTATATTAAAATGTTACAATTAAATTGAAGGTTAAATAATTAACAAAGGAAAACAAGATTACACCTTTTCAAAAGTAGAACAATTAAAATTATTGATTCTATCGAATTACGATTCTGTCATCTAAATTCACTTCAAAATAAGAGAAAAAACAAGGGAAAAAAGAAATGAAATCTAGAGTTAAGATTTCAAAATCCATCATTTTTATTTATCGAACGGGATATTATGGTTTAGTCTTTTTGATTTTGGAAAAGACAGGAAAAGGAATATTACCGAATGGAATTTAACCGAGGTTATTGTAAGTTATTATCATTGATGCCAAATATTAAATGCTTAAGAAAAAATTATAGTATATTCAGTTATGCGGACTCGATTGGCATAATTAGGCGATTCAGATGGTTTGGGTGTAAAAAGTCATGGTGAGGTGGTTTTTTTTTTTTTTTTTTTTTTTTGTCATTTCCTCCAACCGCATTTAGTTGGAACAAATGATCTATGGGATTGAGAGAGACCGAGAGTGCTGGACAGAAGATTAAACAAGGATCTTATCAAATAGGGCCTAACGGAAACTCCCAAAGCCCAGTATGAAATAAAGGCCCACAAACTCCTTCTCCTTCACTCCTAAACCCTATCTTCGTCTTCCACAAACCACCGTTGCGCTTCACTCTCTCTCCCCCTACCTTCGCTCTAGGGACCGTCTTCGTGTGTGGTGTTTTTCATTCAGTCCCCCCCCACACACCTTTTCTCTCTTCGAGAATCCGCTAACCTTAAAACCCAAACCCTAACCCTACCTTTTCTCCAATGGCCACCAATTACGATTATGACGACGTACCATCCACTTACGACCCCCAATCCACCCCAAGTGATGCCGCCGTAGCCGGTCACGACCCTAACTTCGTTCCCGATGCCGTTAAAACCTTCGTCGTCCATCTCTATCGTTACATCCGTGAAAAGAATGTCTACGAGATCCACCAGATGTACGAAATGTCGTTCCAAACCCTATCTGATCGCTTGTTCAAAGAGACTCCTTGGCCTAGCGTTGAAGCCGTCGCGAGCTACGTGGATAACGATCACGTGTTTTGCTTGCTCTATCGTGAGATGTGGTTTCGGCACTTGTTCGCAAAGTGTACGCCGAATTTGAAGCAGCGGATTGATTCCTGGGATAATTACTGTAGTCTCTTCCAGGTCTGGGAGATGTTAATCCGCGTCATTGTGTCTTGTTTGGTTTTCGTTTCATGTCGAATTCGTGTAGTTTTACAGATATAATGCCAATTAGATATTATTAATAGTTAATTGTTTCAATTGATGCTATGTTTTGTTAATTAGTTAGTTGGTTAGATGTTTTGTGCTGTATTGTATAGTGTCATATCGGCTTGAATCAAATTTTTGTTACATGCTATGTAGTATGTTATAGTTGATTCGGTATTGAGAGTAATTAGTTGTATCAGCTCTTGTTACATTGAGTTAGTTAGTTGATTTCTTGTATTATGGGACAATGACTGTAATCTCTTTCAGGTTTGGGAATTGTATATATGTTACCGAGCCGTGTTTGGTTTATTCTTCCTGTAGTGTAGAAAATATGATGTTAATTACATAGTATGAATGCTTAACTGTATCATTATTTGTTATGTGCAGTTAATTAGTTAGTTTGTCACAGAATTAGTGATAGTACGTGTTGAACGATGTAATTCACTATGCACTAAAAGGAATTGATTATGTCATTTTTTTTATTTTCTAGTTAGATGTGTCGAATTGTGTCAGGTTGATAATTATTGTATGAGTTCTGGTTCATTTTAGCTTCATGGTGGTATGTGAATCTAGAAGCTGGTTGTTTACTTTGTTGATTATTGATGGTATGTCTGGTGGCTTGAAGATGGATTCAGGTATATCCTCCTGTGACATAACCAGTTGCTAGAAAGATTGGACTTTTGTTGGTCTTGATGTTATTCTGGGGTTTGAAGTATTGATGGATGCATATGATGTTATTTGCTTCTGCTGAAGGAGAATACAATTTGTCAGAATATAGCGATGAAAAAAGAGAGAGAGAGAGTTCTACTGTCAACAGTGGCGGCTCATTTATTGTTGTTTAGTCTGCACAGTAATTTGCATCTGTAAGTGATACCTTGAGGAAAGGAATTATGTTGAAGTGATGATATGGCATTGTCTAGTGGCAGAACCAGGATCTTCAGGGGAAAAAATGGAAGGAAAAAAAATTTAGGAGGCCTATTGTCAAATTTTTTTCGAGGTTTCTGTGTCTAATTGTGGAAAACTTCTCTGCAGGCATGGTGCCTAGTGGGGTCTGCCCTTGGCTCTGTTTTCGTTTAACATATGGTCCATATGGACGGTAGCATTTCTATTTTTCTTTTGACTCTTTTGACGCTCAATTTATCAAAAATTGTCTGCTGACATTGTGAAATCAGAATGGATTTGTAGCCAATTGATTTTTTTTAGCTTTTTATATATATCATTGAAGTGTTTTATGTGGTTATTACTTTGCTTGGAAGGATTGATAGTTTAGAGATGGTTAATTTCTTTTTAGGTGGTCTTGCATGGAGTGGTAAATATGCAATTGCCGAATCAATGGTTGTGGGACATGGTGGATGAATTTGTGTATCAATTTCAAAGCTTTTGTCAGTATAGGGCAAAGATGAAGAACTTGACTGCAGTGGAAATTCAACTTTTAGGGCAGTATGATCAGGTAATGGTGGTTGGATGGTATCACCTAACTCCTTTCATTTTCTGTTCTCATTCTCTAGGAAAATGCGATATTTAACACTGTAGATTCTAGCCTTAAAGAATGAAGTATAGGTGTATGTTAAGCATATTGTATTTCCTTAGCTTTATCTTGTTATAGACATTCAATCTAGTGTAGTCTATTCTCTCTAGATTTTCTTTTTCTTGTTTACTTTACTTATTTACTTAATCAAAGAAATGACATCATTATATCCAAGATATGTTATGTTTCACAAGCTTTGTTCTCTAGCTTCAACTATGAATCATGGGTATGGGCTTTTGGAAGTTATTAAAATGGGATAAAATCCAAGATATCTTTCTACTCATAGAATTTATACAGAAAGATTTTATTAGTTAACAGTGTTGTAGATTATGTGTAAGGCATAAAATCTGATGTTGGATGATCCATCCATCCAACACCCCCCACCCCCAAAACCCTCCACCCCCCCTCCCCAAAAAAAAAAAAACAAAGAAAGACTTTGAAGTTAAAATCTGATAAATGAGGTAAAAAATTGGTGCATTCTTTTGGGTGCATTTAACTTTTTCACTATCGTTTCAGATGTGAGAGTATCTTTTTGAACCCTTTGGTCTATTGTTTGATACTGCTATAGAACATTGACGTGTTCTGTTAAATGCTTGAATATGGAATGATGGGAAAAGATATGAGAAGAGGGGAAATACCCGACAAGGGAGCCTTGATGCTTGTCAATTACAAAACTACCCTCATATGACACAACATCATACAACACGGCAGCAATTACAAGGCTATTGTATTACAGTTTCACATGGGAAAAAGACATGAACTAAGTTTAGCACTTTAGTTTAAGGGGTTTTCTTACCTATTAGGTTAGTCTTTTAGGTTGGGTTATTCTCTTGAACTTGGTTCATAACATTTAGTGCTCTAATTGAAATGTTAACTCTATGGAATGGGTGACCTGGACAAGAAGTGACGTAAAAGAAGGCTACCTGATGAAAGCTACATAGAGTGATAATTCAAAGTAGCCCAATGTAAGCATGAGTTTTTGAAAGGGGATGGTAATGTTACAATCTCTCATTAGAAAGTAGCACGATTAATTGTAGTACTTAAGTTTGTGGGGTTCTCTTACTTAGTTGGTTAGTCTTTTGGATTAGGCTCTTTCTTTGAACTCAAGTCATAACATACCCTCGTACAACACACATACAAAGCACAATCTAATCTAATACACACATGTCACTAATACAATACACCACTCAACCCACTTTAACTCCAAAAACACATGCTTCGTAATCACTACACAACATACTGTGAAACACACTTCAATACAGCACACACATTTTACTTCTATATGTACCACTTGATACGCCTCTTATAAACTCTTGACAATGGCTTATGAACACTTGGGTTCTTGCAGTAGACGCTGCCAGAAAAGGGAACACTTTTTCATTTCCTTCCTTATGTTGTTGGTGAGACATTGATGTGCTGTAGAGTAGTAGCCTACTGTTCTCTTTGTACAAGATAGGTGGGATGTATATGTTACAGGAGCAACCGATGGTGGAAGCCTCGTTGGGCCAAACTGGAGTTTGTTGTTCAGTTGAAGTGGCTGTATTTTGACTAGATGCTAGAGCAGACTTAATAAATGGACTGATTAGGAAGTCACTGAGACATGAGGCTGAGAGTGGTATAATTTAGTATAAACATATCAATCATATTCTTTTTCTTTTAGAAGGTTTGAGTCTTTTCATTTCATCTCGCCAAAGGGCGCTTGAGAAAAGCAAGTTCAAACAAGGTGGGACTGTGTTTTGTCTATTATACAATTTTATGTATAGCATAATTGTCACTACCAAGGTTCAAGATATCAAGTTTTTGTTGTCTATTTCATCTAATAATGCAGATCGTACTTCTATTAGTTTTTTGTTTCCATTTCTGTAAGAAATTTTAACGTGTCGATTATTGAAGGGTGGTTATCCTAAAACTCTCATGGTAGGCACTTCTATGTTGCTTTTTAGTCTTTCTAAAGATCATGTCATTGAGTAATTTGATTATTACCTATGAAAGAGAAGCTTTGCATATTAAGAATTTAAAATTGCAATGTGTGAAGAAATTTTTGGGATTGATGTGAAGATGGGGTTTCAGGCTCACATATTTCTACTGCCCTTTATTCTCTTTTCTAGCTGCATGCACATGGTTTTTGTTATGTTTTCTCCTCCCCATTATTTTTGAACATTTGGAAATTATGATTTCGATACCAGTTAATTGGTTTTAGTGAGTATCATGATGTGTGATGTTGTAAATTGCTTGTTGTTTCATGCTTGCTGCAGCACTTCTATCTATTGCATTTGAAAGATGAATTTGATTGAGTTATCATTAGCTCTGAGACTAACATATTAACATTTTCAGGCATGGAATGTTTATGGGGTGCTCAACTACTTGCAAGCACTAGTGGAGAAATCCATGATTTTTCAGATCTTGGAGCGAGAAAAGGAAGGCCTTGAACAGTTTACTGCCAACGATGGTTATGATTACAGTGGGGGAAGTAATGTTTTGAAGGTGTTGGGATATTTTAGCATGGTTGGGTTGCTTCGAGTTCATTGTCTTCTTGGGGACTATCAAACTGGTTTGAAGTGCTTGCTGCCCATTGACATTAGTCAACAAGGTGTCTACAACGTTGTCATAGGAAGCCACATCACCACTATTTATCACTATGGATTCGCCAACCTCATGTTGAGGAGGTAGATTTATGTCAATACCTCTCTCCTGGTCTCTTTTCTAGCTGTGTGTTGTTTTCTGTATTGTTTGTGGCTTCTGTAGGGTTTTTAAATTCATGATCTTGATAAAAATTCATGACATTGCAAGCTTACTCCAATGTATTGTACAATATCTCATTGAGAGCATGTGATACTTCCATTTCTACGTGTATTGCTGTATGGTTTTCTTCTTCTTGTTAATGTTGTGCTTTTGTACTTTTTGCTTGTACAAAGTATTATTCTGTCTAAGCTTCCTTTTCTAAATTTCCTTCTGGCAGATATACAGATGCAATTCGTGAGTTTAATAAGGTTCTCTTATACATTTACAAGACTAAGCAGTATCATCAGCAATCTCCACAGTACGATCAAATCCTAAAGAAAAATGAGCAGATGTATGCTTTATTGGCAATTTGCCTTTCACTTTGCCCTCAGACAAAGCTTGTTGATGAGACTGTCAATTCTCAGCTCCGGGAGAAATATGGTGAAAAAATGATTAGAATGCAGAGATATGATGATGAGGCTTTTGCTATTTACGATGAACTATTCTCATATGCATGCCCTAAGTTCATTACACCTTCAGCTCCAAGCTTTGAAGAGCCACTTGTAAATTATAACCAGGTGTGCTCTCTCACTCTTTTTCACCCTCTTCCAAGGCCATGTGCTATTTTATTTCTTTTTGTGTACAAGCACATCCCCATGGATTTACATATTATGGTGTTTGGGCTTATGAGATCATTGCTCAAGCTAATCTTTTGCCTTGTCTAGCTATTGGGTAAGTAATTCTTGTTAGAAAATCCTATCTATCTTGATGATAGTTCTTGTAATATATTTTCTATGTTTTCTTTATTGTGTTATAGATCATTTTTAGATACAAATGCACTAGTTTGTCGAATACTTTACTTAGTCATCAGTTTTTCACATGTTATCAGAGTGAAAATTTTTGCTGCTATATACTGTTGTATGATAGTTTATTTCTGCATGTTCTTCCTCAACTCTTCTAATTTGCAAGTCACAGGGTTTTCCACCATTCTTTTCTTTTTTATTTCCTCCATGTGATGTGTAATGTGTAATTTTGTTGGGGCAGGATGCATACAGACTCCAGCTAAAGCTGTTCCTTTACGAAGTAAAGCAGCAGCAGCTGCTGTCCGGTGTAAGGACATTCTTAAAAGTTTATTCAACCATCTCTCTAGGAAAGCTTGCTAATTACATGGAAGTGGATGAGCCTACACTAAGGTAGATGTCTTTGAATGGGCAGAAATTTATAAACTTTAGGAAATTGTGGAGTTAAGACTTTTCTGTAGATGTCCCCCTGTTATTGATAGATCTTCCTTTGGCTGCAGGACGATACTTCTGACTTATAAGCACAAAACTCATGCTTTTGATATTGATGGAAAGATCATCTCAAATGCTGATATTGACTTCTACATTGATGATGTATGCTCAGAGGCGAACCTAAATGCTTCTTGTTCACTTTATTCGCAAACATGTCCATATCTACCTTGTTTTGTTTATCTATGTACCTTTATGCTTTTTAGTCTGGCTTGTAAATGTTTCCTATTCCTCGATTCCATTTTTTTTTTTCCACGTTGTATTCATGGAGAAGTGGTAATATACGGCTTGTTGCCTAGACCTTACTCACTTGGAGGGTCAACCATCCTTATGCTTATCAATGAAATACAATATACACACACACCCACCCCTAAAGGAATTCATTTTATTCACTGTATTGTTGAAATTGAAGAAATTTGGCCCCTCATCTTATAATTGATGCTTATCTCAGGACATGGTTAATGTTGTCGAGTCCAAGCCAGCAAAGCGTTATGGTGACTTCCTTTTGCGCCAGATTGTCAAGGTATGTTGTACATCAAGATGGGTTTTTGATTGCCTAATTTAATCCAAGTTCATCGATTGCATAATCTTACGATTCTCTTCTTTTCCTACATCAGCTCGAAGGCATGATTGGGAACCTGGACAGAGCAAAGCTGGATTGATGTTAACCTTCCATGTTGTAGGGTCTATGTAATCTGTCATTTTTGAATCGTAATTATCTATTGAAATTTTGTCTTTATATGAGCATCTGCTGAAATTATTTTGTAGTAATCCTTAATTTCTTTTTGGGGCTTTTCGGCAGTTTTTCCTCTAGGGTTTAACCTCCTCATTTTCTATTATGAATATAGTATAGGAAAGCTTCTTCCTACTTATGTGAATCACCACAAGCAATCGAAAATACTTTTCCCACTGCTGGATTAGGAATGTTTTCACCCATTCATACATCGGTTTAATTCTGGCAAAATCAAAATGTCATCATCTACATTACAGAGGACTCATGCGAATCGATTATGTAGTACCGGTTGATATGATGTTTTTCTTTTTATGGCGTGTTTCTTGCATGTAAAATTAATGAAAAATAGTATAGGTTATGATTGCAATTTGCAACATGAAGATAGTTTGTTATTTGCCCGGGGTATTAAAATTTTAAGCTGTAGAATCACCAAGTGCTAAATTTATGTTAATTTTGAACGTTAAGCGACAATTCATTTTAGGATGTTGAATTGGGACACAGTGAACTCACGAAGTCATTATTAAGATTCATCCTCCATCCAATCTTAGTGGCTTAGGCAAATGCGCAACTGCCTTTCAGTTTGGAGGGAAGGAGTTCCATATGACGGATGGTGTAGAGATCCATGTTGTCGAATTCAATGGAGGGTCGGTTCAAAATGATCTCTAAATGTATTTATGTGGGTAGATATTGGTCATTTTGAATTTGTTATCCGGTTCGATACATGGTGTAAATATTTCTCTTGATCGGATGGAACGCATTAGAAAGGATAAATCTTTAATTGTGTTTGCATAGCATTTTGCATGTTTGTCAACTATTCTTGAAGCATGATAAGCATGGGATATAGCAAAATATACAATGGTCAAAGGGATGTTTGTATTTAGTTTAATCCATATTAGCGACAAAGTTTGATGTATTTCTACATTATAAAAAAGTCAAGTTGGGCTATCAATCTAAGAAACATTGTCAATGAGATAATTGGGAAAATATATAATTACCTATTTATTTATTTTTTGTGCGTGTATTCTTTTTAAATTTTATATATAAGGTTTGAAATTATTAATTTTTATACTTAATTGAATTTTTACTTATCGAATTCAACACCTAAAGTCTCATGTAGCAAAAGAAGTATTTGTTGATGAGTCTTTTTAGACGTGAGTTTTTCAAGTCCATATTGATAGATCTACGATGAAGGTTTAACTCTAAAACTCAGTTTAAATTCAATTTAACTTTATTTGCTATAAATAATAAATGAGGCCTCAAAACATGGGGTTTTCTCTCTCTCCTAACTCTATTATGCTATTTAAGATTTTTATTCATAGTTATTATACTGATTTAAGTATCAAAATAATCATATCAAAATATTTTTTTTTATGTTGCCTCTATAATTACTTTTTCTTTATTTTATAAGTATCATAAAACAGAATAAATTATCTTAATCTTTACCGATAAAATTCAAAGAATATCCAATTAAATTTTTATTTGCAACCTGTCACCCGATCATTTGTAAGAAAATAGAAAAAAAGAAATCAACAAACACTCATTATTCAAATGATATATATACACACATAAACAATAAGAGGTAACATAACAAATTTGTTAAATAAAAGGTCAATTTTCTCAAACTAAAGATATGAAGTTGAAAATAAAAACCAAAACTCAATCGATCTTTCGTTCGTCTCGTGAAACTTCTATTTGTTGTTTGATTAATTCTATGCAGTGAGAGCAGTGAGAGTCGTGAGAGTCGCTTGATCAAAATGTTGTTACCATTGCCTTCAGGAATTAGGTACGACAATTTTGATAAGGACAGCCTTTATATAGTAATGATGGGACATGTTTTCGAGGCCCTTGTGCGTGTTTTGAACCAAGATTGTTTTTCATCCATTCGTTTTCATATAATTCCAGTAGAAGTTTCTTTGGAAAAAAAAAGAAAAAGAAAAAGAAAAAGTTAACCGGGTTACCTCTATGGTCTCCTTTTATAGATAGTTTGCCAAAATTTCGATTTCTCCACGAAAAATATAAAATATATAGAGCAGTATAATATCGATAGAATCGTACCATTTCTAAACTCAGTAATATTTTTTAAAGTTCATATTTAAATGATTATACATCCATTTCAATTTTTAAAAATTTATAAAATTATAAATATTAATAGACTCTTTAAACATAAATCCTTTATATCTATTCAAATCTAACATATCTTATTACATGAGACTTACAGTGGATTCAAATACTAAAGAAACACTATATCAGTTGGAATATACAAGATAAAAATAAAATACCAAATCAATAATCATGTTCGGAATAAGGGAGACACTTTAAACACTAAGATCCCACTCTTTCATACTTGTTAAAGAAATCTCTCTTCATTAACTGTTCTCCAATTATCAATAATATTTTTTATAAATATCCTACTATCACCTAATAGTAAACTCTTTCTGCACTTTGCATATTAAGCTCGCTTATTACTCTTAAGTATCATTTATTCTCCAAAAATTTATTGTTTAGTTAAATATCGGAATAATTTTGTCGGACAATCTCCTAACGCTCTTCTCATAACATTTCATTTTACAGACTTACTACATGTAGTGTATAATCACTATCGATAAATACTCAGTGACAATAACAAATTCGTAAAATCGTATAATTAATTCATGATTTTAATAACTCTCAAAACATTGAAATTTATATTACGTTAACTTTTATAATTATTTTACAGATACGGTGAATTGAACAACTTCACCGAGAAGGCCATAGAAATCCTCTCTACCGTTCCGGTTACAACGGACGATTCTCTGCTAGGTTTTTGATTGTTAGGTGGGTCTTCATTTACCCACAGGTACGGTGGACTGCTTCAATTATGTAAGACATGGACCCGACGGCCCACCCCATGACAATAATTGGTACTGTAGTGTTTAACTTGTTTTAAGTTTACGTCTAGTTTGCATACTGTCGTCGGAGATAATATCACTTAGAAATGAAAAAAAAAAAAAACAGGGACAAAATGTAAATCACCACCCTCTTACATAATTGAAGTAAACATTTCCTAAACATTAATTTTAGTACATAAACATTTCCTAAACAATGATTTTAGTTGTGGAGAATATTTTGTATGAAAATCAAATTTTAAATGGTTATTTTCAAACTTAAAAAGTTATATGTCAATTTATGAAAATTTATCGATCAAAAATTAAACTTTGGAAATTTAAAGGATAATGTACACTAAAATTAAAGTTTATAGGAGTTTTATACCATTTTTTTTTAAAAAAAAATTATGTTAAAAATACCGTACTCATTAGCCGCTTGTATTTTTTACTTTTTTTTTTGTTGGTTCAACCATCATTAGCTGCTTATATTTTAGGGTAAACTCGGACATACTTTAAACTCACTAGATATGGTGCTCGATTGAAGACATGTTAATGTAATGCCATTACCTTTGTTATGCTCTTTAACTTTCCCCATTCTATGTGAAATTTTCAACAAAACGAAATAGGAAACCTCATAAAAATAAATTAAAAAAATGAATAAAACTAATAAGTCATGGCCACTTTCCACACTAGTTACATCGTCAGAATGTGACTTGATATCTACCTAGTAACTTATGTGAAACCCGTATTTCGTATGTTGTATTTTGTAATTTTTAATTTTGCGTTGGCTATTGTGGACTCTATCCGTAAAATATTGCTTATGGATATAAATAATTTGCACAAATGTAATAAAAGTTCAATCAGGTTGTCTCTACTTATAAAACTAGCATCTTAGAATAACACTTAGTTAAAAAAATTAAACCTATATGATGAACTCTTTTTTTTTTTTTTTCCCGGCCCAACTAGTATTTTTAAGGAGAAAGGAGGGGAGAATAAAAAATAATTTATTTTTTAAAATGATCATATACCACTAAATTATCACAATATCGACTTATATCATAAACTCTAATAAATCAGTATTTAGTGTTTATATATATATGTGTGTGTGTGTCTATAGAATATTTTGTTGTTATATTGGTTTTCATTAAATTAATCAAATTTGTATTATTTACAATTTACATTTAAAAATGACTTGAGTATTATGATGTTAAATATGAATGGTTGTATTATTTTACATGTAAAAAAATATAAGAAATAAGTTTTACGGGTTCATATAAAACATGAAAACTTGTAAATTATAACGGAATATATGTTTTAGGTTGCTACTGGTTCCACTTTTAAATTCTTTCGCCTTTACTTGCACAATAAGTAATACAGTTAGAGGTTGCTAACATGTCAATCTCTCACGTGCTCACCCTACTAGAAGCCACACTGTAGGAAAGCAAGTTTCTTCGCACAATGTCAACAACTATTATTTTTATTTTTTTATTTTTATTTGACTCTTTTTTTTTTTCATTTAGGAATTAGGTATATTTCGGGACAGGTCACTCGATAGCTTCTTGCTCCTCATAATGTCTATCCTTAACGGGAAAATACAAGGACTACGTTGGTTACTAGAAGTTACTATCACGCTTTCACACAATTAATGTCGGGAAAAAAATTATATTAATATATTATATAAATTAATGAATAATGTATAAATAATAATAATAATAATAATAATTTTTTATATAATAATAAATATATATATTTTTTAAAAATATCGATCATGTTTTTACATGTTAAATTTTTAATACTGTACATATACTACTCATCAATTCACATAAGGTATTAATATCATTAAAAACTTTCTCACCACTTCATTGCTTATTCTGCTGATAAGGTTCTTTGGATATGGATCCCTTAAGCCCATCAAGATCTGTTGCGCTTCACTACTTAAGGTTTGTCACCTTAGGCTCAAGTCTAAGCTTTGCTTGATTGGGTTCAAGAAGCTCTTTAACGATTAAAAGATATAAGATAAGGATAAAAGATCAAGTTAATAATCACTTTCAATATATGTAAGACACGTTGGACATCACAAGCCCACTCTCCCACACTTGCAGGAGAGAATCTCTCTTACTAACCATTCTCTAACTATCAGCTTAGTTGAGCTCGACTCAACTCAGCTCTTCTTCATTATAAATACCAGTTCACTATTTAACAATAAATCTTTCTATACTTTGCACACTAAAGTTTACCTATTACACTTAAGTATCCTTTATTCTTCAGAATATAATACTGACTTAAATATCGAAAAGGTTATGCTAGATAATACCCCAGCATCCCTTTACAGTGTTCTATTTTGCAGGCTTGCCATGTATAAAGTTCAATCAATACCAGCAAATACTTTGAGACAACATTTGACGCCGTTTATGAAAGCTAGAATTCTTGCATGAAAAACCTTAAACACAATTCCCTACAACCAGTTCTTAGACATCATGTCTTACCACAACGAACAAAAAAACCACAAATTGGTGAATAACCAACTTGTAGAGAACTAACCAGTCCTAAAGGCAACATTAGAAGAGTTCCTAGAGCATTCGAAATGCTTGGTTGAGGAACTTGTTGCTCAAAGCCTCTAATGCCCGCACTAGGTAGAACCATCACCAGTTGCTACGGAATGGTAGGGATCAACAACCTGATCCCTTAATGCAGCAACAGCCAACAATGTCTGTAGCTACCTATGACTAAGCTCTGACTGCTAATGAACAAGTAGCCGACTTGCAGAGAGTACCAGTTCAATTAAGGGCACACCAAGCTCGTTTGGTAGACAATGCCGACTTCAATAAGCTTTGCACAATTGTCAAGAAGCTCTTAAGCAATAAGGGAGCAAGATAGCTAGCAATGCCATGCCATGCTAGTCGCCAGTAACAGAACCCCCTTCACCAGGAGTGTCTAAGATGAAGTGTTGCCCCCTAATAGCAAGCTTATGTCTTTAGACCAATATGATAGTACAGGAGATCCGAAAGACCACTTCCTTCACTTTTGCACCTTCATAGTCATGGGAACGCTATAATGTGCAAGGCTTTCTCAAGCACCTTAAGGAAAGTAGCTCAGGCATGGTTTAACCACTTGCTCAAAAACTCCATCAGCTCCTTTAATAAGTTGGCGTAGAAATTTAGTCTTCACTTCAGGGCTAGTAAGCCCTTGTTTAAGGATATGTTGTCTTTGTACATGATAAGGTAGAGCGAAGGAAAATCTTTGTGTGACTATATGGCCCAATTCAACAATACCGTGGTCGATATCCCTCAGTTGGACGAGGGAATTGCTGTCCATGCTGCTTAGCCTGCCATCCCACCTTTAGGAGACTTCTTTTGATCGCTTGCGAAGAGCAAGTCAAAGACCTTAGCCGACTTTTGGAATAAAGCTCAAAAGTACATCAATTAAGAAAACAACATTTGCGCCAAGCACGATGACAACTGAGAGAGGTCAGGTGGAAAGCAGGATAAGGAAAAAGTTGTTTGTAAAGGATTGCTTCAGCGAAAGGTTGCCAGGCAGATCAAAAGGGGAGAACTCAAGAAAGAAGAAGCGTCGAGCCGAGCGAGACCTGCTCCCCCCTCTTATCTACACATAGGATACCCCCCTACCCTGAATAGACTCATAGCCTAAGTCTACTTCGAGGTAAAGCACAGGAACCTACTGTAAAGACCTCCAAAAATGAAAGGGGAACCATAACCGTCAGAACTTGGATAAGTACTGCAAATTCCACGATGATCATGGCCATACCACTGATGAATGCTTATAACTGAAGAATGTAACTGAATACGGCATTTAACGAGGCTTCTTCAATAAGTAGTAGCCTAATCGAGGGACAACAACCGTTTCAATGACGATGAGGATTGAGCACACCAGAGGTGGCGAACTAGTGGTACTAGAGCAAAGCAGAAAGCTGACCATCGCAACGACTGTATCCTCAATGGTGTTATCAATATAATAGTTAGGAGGTCGTACTTTAGGAGCCAACCGAGCATTAGTAGCTTGATTAAGACCCCATCCGAAGTGCTGGTAGTAAATGAGAAAAGATAGAAGTTAGGTACTTTTATCTCCTTCTCCAATGAAGATATGGAAGGGGTAGATACCCCTTATTAAGACGCTTGGTCATAAGGGCAAGGATTGCTAATTTCGACGACCACATGACACGATGACCAGTGAGGTTCATTGTGATCGACTGCCCTTCTCCCTACAACGCTTTCTTAGGAAGATCAAGTCTAAATACGTTTGAAGCTATCATATCCTCCCTTCACCTGAAGGCAAAGTTCCCGATGTTAACCTGAGTGGAAATATGCAAGTGTGATCAGAAACTCTCACGAGAGCAATATGTTAGGGTCGCCAAAGGTGATGGAATCTTCACCCTAGAGTTTGGCCCGCAGGAGAAGCCGATGAATAGAGGCAAACCGAGTTAAAAAACTAAAAGAATCCAAATCGGTCCCTCTCTCGACCAAACCACAAAGGTTAGGATCAAGACTCCTCTTAAAGTGAAGGATGAAATTATTACTCTCTTGCAGGCTAACTCAAATAGGTTCGCTTGGTTAGCGTCAAATATGCTCGAAATCTCGTTCGACCTTGAAACCCATAATCTCAACATTAACTCCACTACATGACTTGTCAAGTAAAAGAAAAGGCAGTTCGCTCTGGAAAGGCAGGTCACGATTGAGGAAGAGGTGCAAAAGCTGCTCAAGGCCGGCTTCATAAGGAAAAAGAAATACTCGACTTAGCTACCAAACGTTGTGTTAGTCAAGAAGAAGACCAGGAAGTAATGTATGTATGCCGATTATATTAACCTCAATAAATCCTGCTCGAAAGATTATTTCTTTCTCCTGAGAATCGACCAACTCATTGAATCCACCTCGAGACACGCCTCATTAAGCTTCATGGATGCCTTTTCGGGATACAACTAGATCGAAATGGACCTGAAGAATGAGGTCCATACCTTCTTTGTCATTGACTATAGTACGTACTACTATATAGTAATGCCGTTTGACCTAAAAAATGTTGGGGCCATTTATTAGCGGATGGTGATGAAGTTGTTTAAACCCTAAATCTGGTGCAACATTGAGGCGTACATCGACGACATAATCGTTAAGAGCACGAAGCTGGGCAATCATGTTAAGGACCTCCAAGAAGCCTTTGACCGTATGTGGAGACATGACATGAAGTTGAACCCTTAGAAATGCGTCTTCGGGGTCGGCTCCAGCAAATTCTTAGGCTCCCTAGTCACCTAAAGAGGCATTAAGGCCAACCTCGAGAAAATAAATGCCATCAAGGGGATGAAGCTTCCTACCTCTTTTCGAGACATATAGAAGCTTACCGGTATGGTGGCCACGTTAAGTAGGTTCATCTCAAAAAGTGCGAATAAATGCTCTGAGTTCTTCAAAATCCTAAAAAATTCAAAGGGTTTTGAATGACCCCAGAGTGCACTACCGCCTTCTAACAACTTTAGGATTTTTTTGCACATCCATTGGTCTTCTCCAAATCTGTCCATGGGGAGGACCTATTCTTGTACCTGGTCGTAAGCAATCGGGCATTTTCCTCTGTGCTGGTTAGAGTAGATGGAAGAAAATACAGGTTCGAATATTACGTCAACCATAAACTCCACAGGCTTAAGGTCAGGTATACCTGGACATAAAAATTCACTTTAGCTATCGTTATGTCAGCATGCCGACTAAGGCCCTACTTTCAGGCACACCAGATTATCGTGCTCATAGATCAATCGCTACAGACCATGCTGCAGAAGCCTGATGCATCTGGATGGATAATGAAGTACGCAATGGAGTTGAGTGCACATGGAATTTGGTACCAGCCACGAACAACGTACAAGATACAGGTGTTGGCCGACTTCATGGTAAAATACATAGGAGAGGAGGAAGCACCCCTGGGCGACGATAAATTGGTGTAGACTCTCCACATTTGTGGATCATCTACCTCAAGGGTGGAGGTACAGGACTTGTTCTAACGAGCCTGCATAAGGTTACAGTTTGCTATGCCCTCAAATTTGGGTTCAATGCCAGCAACAATGAATCCGAGTACAAAGCCTTCATCGCTAATCTCAAGTTGGTTGAAGAGATCAGTACTGAACACTTACAGGTCTACTCAGACTCCATGCTAGTCATCCAACAAGTTTGAGGTGATTATAAGGCTAAGGATGATACGTTAGCGAAGTACTTAGAGAAGGTGAAGAGCTTTTTAGTTGAATTACCTTCATGAAGCATTACGAAAATCTCTCGACTCAAGAATTTAGTTGCAGATTGGCTATCTAAACTCACCTCTACTGTGGTACAGAAATTGGAGGTAAGGGATAAGAAGATCTTTATAAAGTACCCGCCAGAGAATAGCATAACTCCGGTATCAGCTAAAGTCTTAAAACTAACTATAGTAGTATTAGAGCTAAGCTGAATGGATCCCATCCGAAGTTATCTGGAGTAGGGTACGCTCCCATAAGACAAGAGGTAGGAAAAGAAGTTTATCGTGCTGCCAACTATATATTGGTCGATAGCGTCCTATACCGCAGGGGTATCAACCTCCCTTTGCTCAGATGCTTGTAAGAAGGCAAGGGCTTGTATGTCGTGAAAGAGCTGCATGCTAGAGTGTGCAGCAACCACATTCAATCTTAAGCCCTCTACTTCAGGCACTTTGGCTTGGGTATTATTAGCCTATGATGATGCAGGATAGCTTGGCTCATTGTGCGAATGGCCATGAGCTAGTCAGAGGCTTAGTACAATGGGGTATGGACAATCCTTAGGCTTTCCCCAAGGCTTCAAGAGGACTTCAATTCATAATTGTTGCCATCGACTACTTTACCAAGTGGTTCAAAGCCGAAACTGTTGCAAAAATCACAAAGAGAAGTGTTAAGTCTTTTGTTAAAAATAACATCTTCTTTCGGTTTAGGGTTCCTTGCGCTTTGATCATAAATAAGGGGCCACAGTTTGATAACCCCATATTTAAGGAATTTTGTGCTAAGCATCACGTTACATTGTACTTCACATTGGTTGCCCAACCCCGGTCGAATGGACAAGTAGAGGCAGCTAACTTGATCATTCTAAATAGCTTGAAGAAACTAATAGACCAAACTTGTGATGTTTAGGCAAACCAACTGCCCAACATTCTGTGGGGATATAAGATCACCCACCGTACCTCCACAGGTGAAACCCTCTTTCGCTTGGCATTCAGGTCGGAGGTTGTCCTCCCCATTGAATTTGAACTCCCTAACCCCCGGACTCAAAGATTCAATACTACCGTTAATGAGTCCTTATTACAAGCTAGCGTCGACACCATCGAAGAAATCCAAGATCTCGTTACTACTTGGGTAACTGCATATGAGCACTAAGCCGCCCGATACTATGATCAAAAGGTCAGGCACAAGGAATTTAAGGTCAGCAACCTAGATTGCCACAAGTTAGAAGCCATTACCTTGAGAGAAGGACAGGGTAAGTTGGCCCCCAATTAAGAAGACCTAGTCAGAGTTAGGGAAAGCTTAGGCAACAGAGCATAAAAACTAGAAAGATTGGACGACAAGCTCATCCCGCACTTATGGAACTTTGATAACCTTTGGCTTACAATGATTAAGCATACTATTGTATAAATTCTTTTTGAATAATAAAAGAAGTTACATTTTATAATTGTTATCTATTGTTCTCTCTCTCTTACTGTCCCAACCCCCAATGGGTGAATGGACCCACTTACCGAGTAGGTCAGAAAGCCACCGACCTGACCCCATCGGTTAACCTCAGCAAGGGGAAACACTCCTTACATAAAGGAAACCCCACATATTAGGCAAGTCAAAACGTTACTAACTTGACCTTCTTGGGTAACTTTGGTAAGGGGAAATACCTGTTGCACAAAGGAACTCATACATACTAGCCAAGTCGGAACGCCATCAACCTGGCCCCCTTAGGTAACCTTAGTAAGGAGAAACACCCTTTACACAGAGGAACTCCCACATATTGGGTGAGTCAGAGTGCCACCTACCTAGTTATCTTAGGTAACTTCGGTAAGGTGAAACACCTCTTACATAGAGGAATCCCCACTTACCGAGTAAGTCGGAATGCTATTGACTTGAGCCCATCGGTTAACCTCAACAAGGGGAAACACCTCTTGTAAAGAAGAACCCCCACTTACCGAATAGGTCAAAATGCCACTAGCCTGACCCCTTAGGGCAATATTAGAAAGGGAAAACACCCCTTATACAGAGAAACTCCCATATACAAACATTTAAAGAAGGTAAAACGAAAGCAAAAAGAAAAAAAAAAAGGGAATGAAAATGCCAAAGTGCACAATAAGGGACATAAGCAAACTGGAATTTCATTCATCACTTACAAAATTAAGGCATCCTAACTTGAAGTATAAGAAGGAAACAAAGCTATTACTTAAGATTAGCTAACTCCGGTAACTCTGAAAAATCTAAGGCTTCAATTTGCTTGGAGTACGGATTTGTCGCTAACCCCTAGGGAGATTAGCTTTGGGTTAGAGCAAAGGCAGAAGCTTGCTGATTAGGGTTAGCAGGAGGATCACCTTGAGTAGTGCCTATAGGGGTGACCTCTTGTCCAGTTACTGGGGTAAAAGTGGACGTGGAAGCGTCTTGCCCAGCCCCAATAGCAGAAGGGTCGCCTTGAACTCTACCGACCACCAGAACGATCTCTCTCTCTTGTGCTTCGGCCTCCCTCTTCTCCCTAAAGGTAGGGGAACCCAAAAACTCAAGAAGCTTAAGTCAAGGTATGGATAATGGGAGAGCACCTGTCTCCTCGTGTAGCTGGCACAATTAATAGACAGGTCTTCTAGCTCATCTAACCACTTGTTCATTGTCCAGTAATCA
This sequence comes from Lumnitzera racemosa, assembly GCA_024138005.1. Lineage (NCBI taxonomy): Eukaryota > Viridiplantae > Streptophyta > Magnoliopsida > Myrtales > Combretaceae > Lumnitzera > Lumnitzera racemosa. Next base: position 97,062,536 of record JAMXBC010000007.1, on the reverse strand, counting down.
GCCACGGCCTTCTTTGTTGCGGTGTCGCTTAAGACCTCTCTATTCTCCATTTTAGAGATAATCTCCTCCATCTTCGAATTTTTTCCTTGCAGCTCTTGGACTTACTGCTCTAACCCTACCTTTAGACTAGCCAGCTCCGACGAAGTGGCTTTAATGTTGTTGCACTCGAATGCCTTTATCGCCAACTTGGTCTCTAACCTAGCAACTAATGCCTTCAACTCGGTGTTCTCCTTCTTAAGTCGGGCCTTAGCTTCCATCTCTTCATCTAATCTTTGAGGGAGATGAGCTTTGGCCCTCTGTTCATCTTCAAACCGAGCTTTCAGGTTGTTAATCCCTTTTTGCAACCTTCTCAATAGCTTCTCTCTCCCGTTTTGCATCTACTAGCCACCTTTGAAGCCCAGCCACTTGCACATAGGAGAGGCATAGGTATCAGTTAGCCTTAGCAAATTTATCTAAATAGTTAGAGGATTTTGCCTCGTGCAGGTCCTTCTTAACCCTACGTAACGCCTCCTGAAAGCCCTTTACCTCTTTCTAAGCAGCGTCATATTTGCTTAGTTGAAGCAACACCTGGTCGTCCTTACTTACCATAGACAATCCCTCCAGGATCGTCTAGTCGTTAAGGGTATAAGACCCTAATGAGGCTTGGTAGTTAAGAGTTTGGTGTTTAAAAGTAAAGTCATTAGCTTAGACCTCCTGCTTGGGCCTCAAGAGCTTTCCCCAAACCTTCTTCATCTCGGACTCTAGAGCTTGGCTCTACAACTCTTCATTCTAGAAGACGTATGGCACCTCCTTGAATAAGTCTGGCTTAATCCTTAAGTAGCAAAAGTTATTAAGGACATAAAAGAACTCATCCTCAAGTTCGTTTATATGCTTATAGGGATGAGCTGTTGGCCACTTCGTCTAATTCGCACGGTTCAAGGGTGCTCTTACTGTTACACTCCAAAGTCACAGAGTCATAACAGTCCCGCTGTGTAAACCATTCTATGATAGTAACTGGCTTCACAATATCTACCATAAACATAATCTACACAAGGCGTTGATGACTCCTCGTTTTGAAGTAAACAATCCCATTTAAGTGTTTAACTACAAATATAGTAATTATCACAAATTTTTAATAAACATACATAATTATATATAAAGTCTACAGAATTTCCCAGGAAGCTCTACTTAAACATAACGGTTTACCAATTTTACATAACAACTATCAGTCTTTCGGTTTTAAACTACAAATGACACACTAACTACATATCCATTGTTAAGCAAATTGATCTTCACACCCCTGTCTTCAGAAGAATTAATCTCTGGATAATTGTATGGCGGCATAATACTTACAGTAATCAGAAATCAGGACCTGCAAAAGGATTTATAAGGGTATGAGCAACTACAACTCAGTAAGTTAAATTGGAAACTCATGAGAGTATACAAATACAAACAAGATTATCAAGCAATTATTTTAATGCAATACAACAATCAAGTGTCATCGCACAACGTAGTTCGGTCCGTTGCAAAATCAGAGAAATTTCACTCGCTTTAATCTGGGTTGAGGAGTATCCACGTTATGCAGCAGCTCACAACCAAACCCAAGCTTGTGCAATGGAGACACCGCTCTTCCTGCGACTACCTTCGAACCATTAACTTCACCCTTGCCGCGACCTCCTCTCCTGTCACTTAGTTAGACTAAGGATGAAGAAGGGACCATTATGCAATCCTGCGCTATCCCTTTCAAAGGAGTTGGTATTTGGTTGGAGAATCCTATGATCCGCTAACGGGTTGCAATGCATGATATTTTTTGTTAGTAGAGTTAAATAAGATTAAATTTCATTTAGGATGTTCAAACAATTTCACACCAATTCAATAAATCATAAAATCAATCACATTATAAATTTAAATACACATTCAGATACATCAAATACATGCGTAAACTACTTACAATCACAACCATATACAATCCTAAGTCTCCGAATACCATAAAATAGTACTCTAATACAGTAAGTAATAATCTAACTTACTTGGAATTTCTCAATCGTCCGATCACTCAATTGCAAGCAGATTCGTTTTTAGATATCCTATAATACAAATTGGTCTTTTTAGTTCTTATACTTTAATGATTCACGTTCTAAGTTATAATTTAGCTTTTTTTTTTTTCATGTATACCTATTATTTACTAATGATTCATTCTACCCTATTTCGGGGTTCGGTTCTTAAATTAGATTCTAATTTTGATTCTGAAATCTTAAATATGCTTAAATCCTAATATGAAATTAATTACATTAAGCTCGAGTATTCTAATATCCTATTGGGTTTTAATTTAGTATTCTAAACTGTTCGGTATACGCTAATCCTAATTGGGGTATCGGATTTATTCCCGATGTGAAAAAATCTTACATTTTTTATACAATTACCTAAAATTAAATTTATTTCAGATTTATTATATTCTGATTTCTATTATTATATTATCTAATTAAACCTAATTTTTTTTAATATTCCTAATTTTCTACAATTAGTACATAATTCCTTCATTAATTACACCTAACACTCCAAAGACTAGGATTAGGTTTCCACATCAGAGATTAACATCCCTAACTCTCTAATTATTATCTAAATTAGTAATTAATATTTTAATCATCTAATTAACCCAAAATTACCCAATTTTTTTATCATTTTACGGCTAAAAATTTACCTAAAAATTTTGAAAATTAAATTTAAAAAAATGGCTTCATAGCATTGTTCTATATCACTTAAGCATTCTACAGAAAAAATTTTAAGCTCCAAACTACACTTCTAAGCCTATTTATTTCTAATCCTAATAATGCTCGGTTTTACTTAATTTCTTAAGAACCTTATATTTTTCAGACGTGATTATACTTAATCGCTATTTTTCCCTAAATCTACATACAATAAAACCTCAGAATAATAAATTTCATAATTTTCTGGGCAAAATAAATAATTTTACAAAATTATACAAAATCGAAGCAGATGAGAGACTCACCCTGTCCGATAGCTTTTGGCCTTCCAATACCTATCCAAGTGTGTCGGCTGGTCTAGACAGTGGGCCTGGAGTGGGGTGGTGGTGGTGACTCGGTCTCAGGTGGTAGTGGCTCATGGGTTTAACTCACTAGCCCTAACTGCACGGGTATCCTTTCTTTTCTTTTCTTTTTTTTTACTTTAGTTTTTCTCTTGGATTTCAATGCTCCCTATTTTTCTTTGATTTCTAACTATCTAGAGGAGGTTTGTAAATTTTTTCCCTATTTATAGAATTTCTTGGTAATTAATATGCATTAAATTAGACAAGACATTGCCCAATTCTCTTGATTTTTGGCTTTTACGTTGCTTGATTTTAATTAGCTAATTTTTCTTCTTTAACTCCTGACTTGCCATAACCAAATCTACATCATTCCAGATTTCTTTGATTTTTCCTTAATTAATTAATAATTTTATTTAATTATTTAATAAGTTTTTAGCCACTTTAAGAAATTTCACGTATTTGTATCTACATGTAAATACATGTGGGGTACATGTGAATATTCCTAATTATTATTTAGGTCGTTCTATGATTTTTAGTATACATATAATCTATCTCTACTAATTTATTAATTATTAGATTACACTTTTTGTATTTTCAATAATTAATAATTATTATATTTAAAATTTAAAAATTTTATAGTCTCTTATTTTATTACTTATTTTCTTAAATTCAAGTTTACATGGTCAATTTTACTAATATTTCTATCCATAGTTTATAATTTGGGTTTGATCGGATCCTTTAACTGATCACCTTAAACTTTGTGTTGTAAGTTCAATCCTACAGTCACCTAGCTTAACTTTAAGGCTTACACTTACCACAGGCCTTTACTTCTTGGCTCCAAGTCTTACTCCCCTAGCTATTTTGGGAGCCTTTCTCTTCTACCCTACCACTTCGTGTGGGTCGGTAGCTCTGGCCATCTCTTCCTCCCTCCTTTCAAGAGGGTTGAGCATTTGGATATCCAGCTCCTTAGCATTGGTGGCATCATCCCCTACTAGGATAGGCTTAACAGTGGGGACGAGGGCAAGGGTAGGAAAAGCAATACCCATATGCTTTGTAGCCAGTGGTTCGTCTCAAAGATCAATGGCAATCCCTTGAGGAATGGCTATTAGCTGGACCCTGCTAGTCCCCCAACCCTTGACTTCGCCTGCACTCCCTTACGTTTTAGCATGGACACTTTAGTCTTTGTCTGTTGGTAGCTCATTAACTCGTCTATAGAGGGATGGGGAACCCCTGTAGCCAAATTTTTTCCTGCAAAAATAGATTGAAAAAATGACAAAAAAGGGAAAACAAGTCAACAACAAAAGAAACAATTACTACAGTTCGCTAACTCCACCGTAACCGTAACCGTAATGGATAAGGAAGGTCCCCCATTTTATAGAGATGTCAAACGAAGCATCCATACACTAGCATAACAGACAAAGGCATTCATGAAAGGTTCAAACCTGTACCTTTGGCCCATTTCTTCACCATTGCTTTCTTTATGCTAAAGAAGAGCTCAAAGATCGGATATCGAAAGTATCTCTCCATGGCCTTCGCGACATTTATTTCTTGGCCATTCTTAAGGGCCATGAAGGCCTGAATTTCTTACGTAACCTTTGCATCACTGGGGTCAAGCCCCTTTTGAACCTTAGTCTGGACCAGCTCGATCTATTACATCTAAAATTCTGTCTCTTTAGGTAGCTCTACCACCATGTACTCATCTTGCTAGCCTTTTACTAAATATATAAGGCTGCAAAATAGCTTCTTTCCAAGACGAGGTTAGAGGTGTTGCCACCACCTCGATGCTTTTCCACATATAAAAGTGGTTAAAAAGTTCGAGAGTAGCCTTTATCACTAGGTACTTACAAAGTGCCTGGAAAGCCTCTTACAAACTCCACTTATGGGGAAGGACTTGTACCGGACTGCACCGGTGGTAGTTAAAGAGTTCTTTCTCGAAGCAACTTAAGGGAGGTACTTCTCAAACATTGAAAAATGGCTCCCAAATAGCAAGGCCAACCGTTTATCCCTGCTTGACGACCTTATTTGCCACACAGGGATTGCCTTAACAATGAAGTTACTGAGGATCCAACTGAGAGCAGAAGGTTTACTCTTACTCACCCAGCGGCTAGGGCCCTTATCGGTCCCAAACTCATTGAATAAGTCCTTGGGAGGGGGCAAAGGGGAAATTGCATATACATCCATTGGGATAGCGTTGATAAGCCCAGCTTTATCCAACGCTTCCATCGCCATCTTAGTAGACTCGTCAAGTTATGCTAGTGACGAAACTTTGTCTTCTCTTACTGGAGGGGATCACTCCTTATGGACTTGGAGTCAGAAATGTTGTGTTGTAACAAGTCAAAACCCGCCTCATTTGTGTTAGTTAACATGGTTGCGAAAGGTGATGAAGAAGACTCAAGTTTGAAAAGCTCTCAAAGAAAGTTTGATGCAAAAGAGTAAAATTCACAGTAATAGATAGTTATATGGATTTGTATAAACACAAATCCCTTAGAATGCTGCAAGGTAGACATGTAGAGTTAAGGTCAATCGGATGGTCGCCTTTAAAAGGCAAAATGCATGTAGTTGCATGCTGGTCTACTATGATAGTTACTTGGCATATCATATTAAATGGACTGAAATCAGGTACGTAAGGGTCAGATTTTGAAAGAGTTTCTTTTATAAGAAGTTTCTTTAGGAACCTTTTGACTTCCACCTGGCTTAGTCCATGACATACGTTGTTTGGTCAGGCTTGCTTAGCTCCTCAAATTGCCTACCCAATAGGATGTAAAGATATCTTGCTTTGACGTTCCAACCAAAGCTTTCTTTTGCTCAGATCATTGAGACTTTGCTTCGGGGTAGTTATTGACACCCGAGCTATTTGCAACATCGGACATATTTGGCTTAGATATTCATTACCTCGGACATCTTTGCTTCGACCTTCTACCAGCTTGGACCTATACCCTCGCCACATTGGCACGATAACACCAGCTCGAGCCCCTTTGAGTGAGATTGACCATACTTGAGTAGCCCATATATTACTTCTCCTTACCTTCGCCTTAACAACGAGACTACTGCTGGAGAAGGGGGGGAGGGGTGGTTGGGGGGTGTATAAGTGTTGACAAGGCTCTTTAGACATGAGCACTTTAAGCCCATCCAGATTTGATGTATCTCACCACTTATGGCTCTCCACCCTGCGCTCAAGCCTTAGGCTTTGCTTCACTAGGCCCAAAAAGCTCTTTAATAGCTATAAGACATAAGATAACAATAAGAAACCAAGTTAACAATTACTTCCGTTGTATTTGACGCACGTTAGACATCATGAGCCTACTCTCCCATACTTATGGGAGAGGATCTCTCCCACTAACCGTTCTTCAACTGCCGATTCCATTCCATTACAAATACAAGTTCATCTCTTAATAGTAAATCTCTCTATATTTTGCATACTAAAACTTGCCTATTACACCCAAATATCTTCTACTCTTCACAGTACGCTACTGACTTAAGTATCAGAGTGGTGATATTAGATAATATCTTAATATCCTCTCACAATATTTTATTTTCTAAACTTACCATGTGCAAAGTTTAATTATTATTGACAAATACCTTAGGACAACATATTCCATTTATAATATAAATACATAAGGTTAAAAAGCCATAATCTAAATCTATAAACAACTTCTCACAGAAATATAATTTCTAAAAGCTTTCAACTCATAATTTTATCATAATTACTCATTATTCAACTCATATACTAAAATTATACAAAATTACTGGTTTCCAAAATAATAAGATTCCAATAGATAATAGCACAATAAGTTAGTTTTATCCCACAATTGTTATAACAAATAATTACTTCGTCATCATCAGAAAAAAAAAAAAAAAAGTCCAAATATCGGCGATGGAGAGTGCTCTGTCAAATATGGAAGGCGTGGACCCCACCCCATGGCAATCAATATTTCGTACTAAAGTGCTTTAACTTGCTTTTAAGTTTACGTCACGTAATTAGTGTGCATACTGACGTTGGAGATAATATCACTTAAAAAAAATTGCTATATTAGAAGCACTATACTCATTAGCTGTTTGTATTTAAGGCGATTTCGGACATAAACTTTGAACTTACTACATATCTTGCTTCATTGAAGCCTCACATGTTAATGTCATTACCTTTGCTATGCTCTTCAGCTTTCACTGTCCCTTTTGAAATTTTCGACGAAATCAAAATAGGACACCTCATATAAAAGAAAAACAAAAATTAACAAGTTATGGCGACCTCCACACCACATTACATATAATGTGTAACCTTTGACCAATGAAACCTTGTCATATATTCAAAGTAATAATGATACTAATAACTTAAACTTAATCAACCAAAAAAATGTCATAAAAATGATAATGTATCCATTAATATCAAAATTAATTCATTTTGTTAGAACACCGTTATTTATATCACTAGAAGGTTGTTATTTATATTATTAGATAATGATGACCTTAGTTTATATCATAAACTCTGATAAGTTGATTATTTAATATTTATATATGTATATGTATGTGTATATAATATTTTGTTATTATATTGTGCTTTTATTAAATCAATTATATTTGTATTGTTTATAGTTTATGTTTAAAAACAATTTCGACTTTCGACTTTGAATATTATGATGTTAAATATGAATTGTTATTTACATCTATATCTATGTAATTGAAGCGAACAAAGGAGTTGTAACTACCATTCGACTACACATCTATATTCTAGTCTTTAATTAACTGGTATCGCATATATTCTATAGTTTTAAAATAACTGAATTTATGAATTGAAACGGCCCATGTTCAAAAGCTCCATGTCCATAACGTCCACGTTGCAAAGCTTTCTGTTCTAAAAAAGCTCCACGTTCAACACTACAACCGTGTGGAAACTGCCCAAAGTAATTTCTTCACTTCACATATGTTAATACTGCTCCAGGTGGTTAAAAACCACCCAAAATAATGGCCTTAAATATCTGAAACCACCCATTAATATATTAACAATTATATATGCTATTTCACTTATTAAATACTTCTACAAAGGTTTGTTAAGATATTAACTATTATTTAGTTGTTATTCATTTATTACTTACATATAAGGATAAGGTATTTAGTATTTTTCCACGTTCCGTCTTAGTTTTTTATAGGATCGGTACTATTATTAATTTTTCTATTGATTTATATTCTTTTAAATCTAAATCATTAAATAAATTTTAAATTTAATAATTTTAAATTTAAAATATATGAATAAATAGTGAGATAAAAAATAGAATTGATCCAGTCAAAATGGTAGACGAAATCACAAAGCTACAATAACAATTTGTTTCGGTTTGTGATGGGATTTTCTTTGTTTTTTTTGGTTTGTTTTTAAAGTTAATATTGTTTGAAAAATAATGTTAATAGCATATTAATTTTTATTGGCTTTTCAAGCAAGTCACTTCACTAGGTACAATATTTTCAACAATATCGTCTCCTTTAAATTGTTTATTAAGGTAAATTTAGAATCTAATTTTTATGTAATTTTTATTTGTGTTTCATGGTATTATTGTGGTACATTAATTTTCATATATCTTTCAAGTGGTATCATTGAATTGGGTGTTATAGTTTTTCAATAGTGTCAATTTCTTGACCTATCACGCTACGAATATCATTTGTATTGCATTTATTAAAATAGCATTTTCATAGTATTGGTATTATAGTGCACTGTTAATTTTTTTAGTATCTTTTATCAGCATAATTAGCCAACAACCAATTGTAAGGGTTGAACCGTGGTTAATGTATTGCTATGCTATTGTACTATAATTTGATGGTCTTTTTTTTTTTTTTCTTTTATGAATATGATTATTCAATGTGAATATCAATTGAAATGAATGAATAAGACAAAGCCTTGGAAGAATCATTTAAGTTTATATAATCTTTTAACGCACACATACAAAATAAAAAGGAATAAAAGACTCCCCATATGCTACATGTCAGCTTGGGAATTTGAATTATTTTAAAAACAAAGGCAACATTTATCTTGACCAAAATAGAATTTACAAAAGGCAAGGTTTGTATGCATAACAATCCCTTGATATTGTTTTCTTTTTCATCTTCTTAGAATATTTCTATTCTTTTTTTACTATTATGTACCTACGTGGCATTATTTTAAGAAGAAAAACGTAGTTTTTGCTTTTCCATTATAATTCTTAAAACTCCATCCTGATTAATTCAACAAAATAAATTTATTAATAATATGAAGTGTATGAGAAAACTACAACAAATTACCCTTTTCCATTGGAAAATATATTTGCAATCAAAATTTTAAACAACAGAGTGGTGCTACAAGGGACCAAAAAAAAAAAAAAAGAAAAAAAGAAAAAGATAAAAGCCTCTTTCCATGCACGCTAACCTCGCTTCCCAATTCTTGATATACAAAAACCTTTGGTTCCCAGCAGAGCACCTTATGGACAATTAAGAAATGAGTACTTGGATTTCATTTTTTAATCTTTAAGTACCAAGATATCGATTCAGCGTTTCATAAAGGTGCGAAGTTACCAATAAAAGTTTAAAGTTTTACAACTAATTTTGTGATTTTCTAGAGATATTGTTTTTTTTTTTTTTTTTTTTGGGTGGGATTCTAGAGATATTGTTAGTATTACATGTTTGAAGTTTTTTTTTATATTAACAACTTTTGAATTTCGGTAATAACTATTATACCGACAACTTTTACACAGTTCGCTTTTAAATAGACTAAATAGTAGTAGATATAGTAAAAGAAAAGGGGCATGGTAAAGCCTTTTCGAATTTATGCATCAATTTAAAAACAAAACTTACTTATTCTGGAAAATTCCCTTCTAATATCATCACTTTATCTTTAGAATGCAAGTTACACGAGTGATATTTTCTTTTAACGGAGTTAATCATCAAAATAATTTCCACATCAAATTAAGCAAATATGCTACACATATAATACATATCATTCCGAATATATAATCTAATATTTTTTCCATAGTTTTCAAAGTTGTGTAATGTGTCAAGGTGGATTAGGGTGTGTTAGCAAAAAAAGGAAATTAAAAATTTTTATTATTATTTAATGAATCTTTTCTCAAATATTAAGTTTATTATGCATGTGGCAAAATAACATGAACTAATTTTATCAATATTTGGTTGCTTCAATGAAAATTGAAAAGTCATGATAAAACTTGGTTTTCAAATGGTGGATGTTGCTTAACGCTTATTGTCATTTCGTGTATATATATAGAGAGAGAGGATGAGACCTAAGCTTTCTTTCTTTCTCATGTTCAATAGAGTATAATTTATAAACAATACACCACTTTTTATGTTTTAATTTTGTATATTTTACACCAGTTTGTGAATAACAACCTATTTTTTGAAGTGGGAACAAAAGAACCAAATCAGACTTTACACGGAATGAAAGAGATTGAGCCACAAGATTGTTCGGTTTGAGAAGATTATACAGATAATTTTGTATTAATTTCATTTTAGAGTTGTCATTTTTAAACATTCTTTGTGATTAAGAAGTGCCAATAAGGAGATTTATTTTCTTTTTCAACTTTAAAACTTTTACATATCATTTAAAAAATACTAGGCATGGTTTTGAGTGTTCTAATAATGAGGTCGAGAGAATAACATTATACATGGAGGGGCCTATTGTTTTTACTAATAAAAATGGATAGTCATATTTTGTAAAGACCAAAATAATAATAATAATAATAATAACAATCTTTTTGAAAGAAACTACATCTTTCTACCCAAATATCTTAAAACCTTAAATATATGTATATATATATATATATATATACACACACATATCTTCTAAAATCGTCCTTCATATTCTCATAATTCTCTTCCCATATAATTTCTTTTTCTCTATATTAACCTAACTTCCTTATTTTTCGTAATTCTCTCTTTACCAAATAAACTCCTTTGTAAAAGAATAAGTCAAAGCAAAATATGCAAGTGAGTTTCTTAATCGAGATGAATTATAGGATTTTTCTCTGATTAGAGAATTCATTTAATTACATTCTACTACATTGTAGCGAAAGCAATGATAATAAATAAAGTACGAATATGGAGTTTTGGGATATCTTAGAATGGTTGTTATGGATTTGTAAAAAGGATGTAAGTGTAAAGTATTGCAATTCTTGGATTAGATAAAGGTACGTAGATCTTTTGTTCTATTAACTTTGATGAATGATTCATATTAGGGTTAAAAAGACATATTTAAGTGTCGTTTAACTATAAATTATGAAAGAAGAATCGAAGCATCTCAAGGTCTTGACATATTGCTATCATTAATAACAATTATTAAACTTTGCCAAAAATAATATAGAATATAAGTAAGAAAATAAAACATGTTTTAATAAATATATATATATATATATTATTTAAGCTTTTAAAATATACTTTAGTATATCATTTATGGTATAGAGATGAATAAAAATGATTTACATAGATATAGATGGATAGATATACAGATAGATACTCATATAGATATGGATATAGATATAGAATATATAGATATAGATGTAGATATAAATAAATAAAGAAGATATCTTTATATACAAGGTAAAGATATAAATTGATAGAAGATATAGATGTAGAAGATAACATAGGTTTTTTTAGAAGCCTATTAATTATAAATAACACGAAGAGAGAATATCTAGATTATATATTTAGAGACATAGTTTCAAATAAAACTTATTGGCTTATATATAATAGATAGCAATGGGTTAAAGAATAATTGCATTATAAAAGAATAGTAAAATAATTATGTTGGTCATAATAATAAAATCAATTAATATAAAAACATGTAAGTATGTGTGTATACATAAATAAATATAAATGCATAGTTCTTAATTTTTATTCTTATGTAAATAGGAAGGTTAAACTTTAACTATAGGTTTTAACCTATAAACTTTTTAATATAGCTTTTAGACAATTTACCTCAAGCATAAAGCCCAAACAATTGAACTTAAAACCATAGTTATAAGTTATAACATTAGTTTCCAACTAAGTATCAATATATGATAAGTTTGTTATATGAATGTATTAGGTTTTAATGTTAATTATAAATTATGGAATACAATTACTTAGGAGTAAGGTACGTAACACGTATTTATTGGTTGTATTAGCTGTTACGCCCCAAAGCGACAAGATCGCAATAGTCCCACAATATAAATCAACCTAAGATAGTAACCAACCTCATAATTACTATCGTAAATACGATTTATATAAGGTGTCGAATACTCATCGCTTTGAAGTAAACAATTTATTCAAGATTACCAATAATATTTACATAGATAAACCTATATTGTCTTGTGATCTTAGGAAATATTTACATGCCATAGTAGTTTGATAAGTAAAATATTACAAGATCATCCTATAAACTTAAGAGTTAATAATTAAACTTTAAAAAACTCGATCGATAAGTCAGTTTGATCCTTACTTCCCTAAGGCGCTTCTAAAAGAAACTAACCTCTAGATAGTAATAGCATGACATTTCAGTTAATACTTATAAGAAAATCTATAAGAGTATGAGTAATCAACAACTCAGTAAGTCGAAAAGAAAACTTAAAAAATACATATTAAACACAAACAAGGTATTCAAGTAATTAATTAAATTTAATACAACACACAAATACCATCATATAACATGGTCCAATTCATTGTGACATTAGAGAAATTTTATCCACTTTAATCCAGGTTGAGGAGTTTCAACGTTTATGTAATAGCTTACAACCAAAACTAAGTTTATGCGTTGGAGGTATTGTTCCCCTCATGACTATCCTTTAAACCATTACCCCCATCCTTATCGTAATCTTTTTCCTGTCACTTAATTCTATTAAGAATGAAGAAAAAACCATTATGCTATCTAATGTTACTCTTTCGAAAGCGTTGGTACTTGGTTGGAGAATCTTAGCCGTCTCCTAAAGGATTGCAATGCATGTCTAATTAAGATATTAGGTTAAATATGGTTAAATTTGTTTTAGGGTGATCAAACAATTTCACTCCATACAAATCACAGCAATTCAACATGATAAGGCATTAGAATATATTTCAATAACTAGAGACACACAAGCATGCACGTAAACATTTACCTACAAGCACAAACAACACAAACCAAAGCCTCCGAGTACTTTAATATAGTACTCCAAATACAACGATGTATTGAACCCAACTTACCTAAGATCCTTAACTTGCTCACTCAACTCGCTGTAGGGGTGAACTTGTCTCCACTTATCTCTATAATATAAATACTCTTATTACATACAAGCTTTTAAATTATAATTATACCAAATTATCTAAGTTTTATGTATTACCTATAATTAAACTAATCCTGTACTTGCTTATGATTCAAATTCTGACTCGGTTTCTAAATTAGTTTCTAATTTAACTTTCGGTTACAATTTTCTACTTATAAACCCTGGTTATTTCTTTTGAGCCAATTATGTAAAATTCATTTAACTATATTTAAATATCCTAAATCCCCTATTTGGCTCTTAACCAATATTCTGGTCAGCATGGTATATACTACTCTTAATTTAATTAGCAAATTTTCTCTCGATGTGAAAATAAGTTACGTTTTTCATATAATTATCTAAATTTAAGTTTCAAATCAGATTTATAATATACTCCTAATATTAAAATACCATTAATTTTTACCTAATATTTTCTACTTATTAAATTTCTAATTTCACATATTACTAATTTATACATAATTACTACACAATATATACAATAGTTACATCTAACACCTCAAAATTCATAAATATCATACTACACTAGTAAATTACATCCCATGATACCTAATTACATATCAAATTAGTATTTTCATCAACTTATCATTAAATTACCAAATTAAGCCCAAAAATCATTCTTTATATGTAATTTTAAGACCTAAAAATTAACTAATATTTTCCAAAATTAATTTTTGAAAAATCTTTTAATAGCAATATTTTAAACACCCTAAATAGTTTACATAAAAATTTTGAGCTAAAACTATACTATTAAGACTATTTAAATCTAAATCGAAAATAAGCTTGAGTTTTAGAATTTTTTAAGCATCGTATATTTTGAGATCTAATTTCATCAAACTATTATTTTTCCTAAATCTACATATATAAATACCTTAGAATACAAACTTTCATAATTTTTCAAATACATTGGTTATTTTAATAAATTAAACAAAATCTGGTTAAAGATTGGTATCGACAAGAAGTGATAAAGGTCCTAGGGTGTGGTGGTCATGGTCATTTAATTCCAGGTGATCGTTAGTTGTGGATTCCCCTTATAAGCCTTAATTGCATACTATTTTTATAATTTTTTCTACATATTCTTACTTCTCTCTTTATTTTTCCTAAACTCTTAACTGACCAAAATGAGTTCCAGATGAAGCTTACTAAATTTATAGGGTTGTTTGATTATTTTCCTTTAATTTTTTACCATCATTTATTCCTTATCTCTTCTCTTTTTACTTTCTAGTTAGTTAATTCTAATTGGTTAATTTTTTTCTTCTTAGATAATTTCACATTTTTCCTGATTTTCTTTGTTTTTTCCATAATTATTTAGTATTATTTTAGCATGTTTCAAATACTTTTACCTGTATGTAAATATATATATATATAGTATAAACAAATACTCTTAAATATTATTTTATGATTTTTAATATACATATAATTTATTTTTATCGAGTCGTTAGTTGTTAAAACTTGTTTTATACGTTTTCGATAAATAACGAGTAATGCAAATATAATTCAATATTATAATATTTAATTATTTGTTTTTCCAAATTCAAACTTACATGATCATTTTTACTAATGTTCGTAACTTTATTGTAAAATTTAAGCTCAATTAAACAACTTACATGCTTACTCTGATCGCTCTAAATTTTATCTATCGACTCCAAATTTCTAATTGTAAGGCTTATACTTGCTAAGATAAAAAGCTAAAATGAACTGATGAAATATTCGATTATAAAAATGTTTCTTTTTTATGGTTGGCTTAGTCTAGAGGTTCGAAGTGACAGATCCCTAAAAGGTAATTCGTTGATTGATAGGCGACGTTATCCCTTGTAGAGTCATCTATCATCACCTATCGACAAGATATGGTTAGATTTAGGAACTCATGGATATTAGGGTTCGAATTAGCAGGTCATAATACTATAGTATATTATATATATATATATATATATATTATGCGTCAAAATCGTGAATTACCCTAAGTCTTAAGATATCAAGATTGTAATGTTTGATAGACTAATTCAAAGATAATGAATGAATTGTTTGTATTATATGCTTACATCAATGCATGTGAACTGTTATTTTGTGTGGTATGTGCATGCACATGTGCTTATGGTGCTATGTACTGAGTTTCGACTCACTCCTTTTTTATTTTTTCGGTTGCAGAAAATTGAGATCAATAGATAGATTACCATAATCTTGAAGACCCTTATATATTGCCTTTGGGATAAGAAAAGTGATAATTACATAAAACATAAAAGTTATGATGAATAAATTTTATTTTTATAGTAACTGTTTATTGTTTAAAAATTAATTATCAGATGTTAATTTGGCTTAAAACAATGATTTTTTTGGGGTTATCTAATGTTTTTACAGTATGATTTGAAGATTTTAGTTATTAATTTATGTCTAACATGTCATTAGATATAAGAGCCATACGGCGGGTTATGACACCCTAGGTTTTGAAGTGTTACATATTTTCACAAATTGAATATTTATGAAATCTCAAAAGTTAGCTAATTTGGTATTTGAAGCTTATTTTCAATTATGATCATTTCATTTGGATGAGCTCCTCATGCAAAATTGAATGTTTATTTATTTACAAGTTTATCATTAGAAGAGTATATATTTATGTATCCTTCAATACTTATGATGATACACATATATACATAAGCTATATATATATATATATATATATACTTATCAATCCATCTATATTACATAAATTAATGCTACATTTTACTATTGTTTTTCTTTCTTTCGTTGTTTTCATAAAATTCCAAACCATTCATCCATTTCTTTTTATGTCACTACAATTCGATTCTTGCACATATAAGGTGCATACACTAGCTACTAATATTATTTTAAATGTAAAAAAT
The DNA here is from genome assembly GCA_024138005.1 of Lumnitzera racemosa. NCBI lineage: Eukaryota > Viridiplantae > Streptophyta > Magnoliopsida > Myrtales > Combretaceae > Lumnitzera > Lumnitzera racemosa. The sequence continues at coordinate 97,046,391 of JAMXBC010000007.1, read as the reverse complement.
AATAAGAAAAAAATTTTGCAAGTTCCATGAAAACTTATAAGATTCTCCAAAATATGAGTTTTAGAATAATTATAAAAAGATACGATACATGTTTCACTTTTAAATTCTTTGGCCTATAATTATACAACAAGCTATATGGTTAGATAGAGGTTGCTAACATATCAATTTATAACTTTATCGTAATTACTCATTATTCAACTCACATGCTAAAAGTTATACAAAATCACTAGAGTCTCCAAAATAGTAAAATTCAAACAAATAGTAATACCATAAGTTAGTGAACTATATGCCCTAATCTTCATACTCATTATAGCAACAGTTGCACATCTCACCACCAGATTACAAGTTGTATCCCACAATATTTATAACAATCAATTACTTCATCATCACCGGGAAAAAAAAAAAAGGTCCAAATATTGGCGATAGAGATTGCTCAATCAAAATTTACTGCGAGAACTATATAACATGCCATACCATACATATGACTTAACTATTATATTCAATAAACAACAAGAAGCAATAAGCATATTTTAATTTACCTTACTTAGTAATCCATAAGCAAGTATTGATCAGACCTAAGAATCATTTTTCAAAATGTGGAATGTATAGCTCCCTAGAAATGTGGATTATACATCTCATTAGTCATTTTGAAGATATATATTATATCCCTAGATTTAATTTTGAAAATAAAGATATGCTAATACCGTGAGTTTATTCTTAAAAATGTAAATCATGTGATCTTATGACTTATAAGTCATTTTTAAAAACATAGAATGATCTCAAGAATCTAATATGGATCAATCGATCGCAAAAATCCAAAAATCTAATCATCTCATTCACTCGTTGCCCATATTAATCATTAGTTAATTAATCAATTCTAATCGTTTATACGGATGTCCCATTTCATTAGTGTGACCTATTATAGTTTTTTTCTTGATTTTTTTAACCTTTGTCCATCATAGTTTTACTATGCTGTCGCTTTCTTATACTCATAATGACCTCGATGCATAATTACCAGTTCTCTGTTCCAAACGCATTACTCGTTTATAGGTGAAGCAACACTCCATTTGTGACTCATCGATTAGTACTCAAGCCTTGTCATCAAACATAAGAACTAACTAACGTTTATTAGCCAGATATTCATTAGATGCATTTGGACCATTAACTAACCTAACATACCTAGCCATTATACAATAGCAAGTCGTATTAAGCAAACTTGTAATATCATGTTTGTTATATAGGAATGCTATAGAATTGAATAGAATAAAATAAATTCAAATGGTATGGACACATCCCACCATCACACAATGGTAAGGCATATATTTGGATAGTTGTTCATCAAATAAATTTTTAATATTACATTTGGTACGTAAAAATGATTTAAAATGAAATGGATTAAAATCAATATAGAATGGAATAGGGAGTAAAATGATAAATCGTTTCTTGTGTTTAGGAATATACATGAAATGGAATGAATTAAATATATATATAGTAATAATTGCTAAAAATATTCTTAATTATTAAATATCATAATTAAATTAAAAATTGAATAAGTAATTTGAATAATAATAATAAGTAATTTGAACAATAATAATAATAAATGTAGAAAAAATAGAATCTCCAAATTCCCTTTTAAGAGAATGGAATTGAATTTCTCCTTGAAGTTGGAATCGTGAATCGTCGATTTTATGGAATCGTGATTCCGATTTTTAAATGCTCTTCTAAGCACGAGAAAAAGGAATGGAACTAGGGATCGCGATTCCATTTCAGTTCACTCCTTTATACCAAACATGACATGACATGATAACTTTGATTTTTTATTCAAATCATGTCAATCATACAAAATAGTTTTAGCTACTAATTTATTTGTCTTATAAAATCACATTTTGAGGTCTAAAGTCTAATTTTAACTCAACTTTGTCAATTAGGATCTAAGGAAGTCAACTTGAGCTTTGTTAGAAAATTCGATTAACTTAATCCACAAATCAATCAATCGTTCTCTATTGTGTTACAACTCAATCAACCTATTTTCATATTTAGTTCATCATAATTTTATGTTCTGCTACTTGGTAGGCATAAATCCAAATTTAATCGATATAATCTTAAACTTAGTCAAGCTAGTCTTATTTTTAACAATTAAACTATATATTTTTCCAAAATTTTAATCCTTTTTATATTTATGAAACTCATTCCAATTTATCTTTCATTGAATTTTACATTTGCATCCCTTTTCTTAGCATTATAATAAACAATCTTGAATCTTTTCTTTAAAAATCTCAATCCTTTAATATTTCCTAAATTATCTTTTATTCACAATTATACTTTAGCATAAATAACCCTACAATCTTTCCTTCTCCACGTTTTGTCTCCTTAAACCAATCCATAATAACTTTCCATTAGGAAACTGTTAAGTAACTTATGGCAAAAATCTAAGTACTTAGTTCTTTAGATAAAATGGTAAAATTACTCAACTTGTGTAGAAGGATAAAACTGTTTGTATCGGTTGTTGACAATAAACAAACAATACAAGAAATATATGTATAATGGTAGGTTATTTTAGTGATTTTCCATAGATATGTATATATATAGATGCACATAAATTTCTTATTATATATCGATTCATAAATTTAATTATATAAATTTTTTCATAGAATATATGAAAAAAAAATTGAATAAATTGTTACTCTATCTACTTTTAATAATACTTCCTATTAAAAATGTAACAAATGAGATAATTTTATTCGATTTTACTCAACTTTATCTGATTTATCTACTTATCTATTCCTCGGAAGGCATCAAGGTCGGAATCCTGATAGAATCATCAAAAATCACTTACCGTGTAACTTTTACTGTGCGTATAAACATGTGATTGAATTAAAAAGGAAAAAGAATAGAATAATCAAATCCCTACAATTTGCTCTGTTCTCGTCAACGTCAGCCTCCCTCCTTCTCTCTCTCCACATGCCACCTGCCACCTGCCACACTTACCTCAGGCCCTGTCCAGCGACAACATCCCAGCTAACATCTTCTTAAGCCAATCTCCAAAGTCAGTAGCACTTTCTCCATTTGGTTAACAGATAAGAGAGTCAGAGAGAGAGAGAGAGAGAGAGAGAGGGAGAAAAAGACAAGTACTTGATTCATACCCAGATGACAAAGACACGATGGTTACTACGATTTTTTACTCATTCTTTAGTTAAAAAGAGTCATCAAGCTAAGACCTTTAGCTTTCTCTGATTAAAAAAAGGATAAAATAAATAAAGAAATGGTGAGATGCCCCCACGTGTTGCATTCATGATTCACTTAGAGGAGTATACATTCGTCATTAATCCATTATAACTATCCGTATTAATGTGTGATTTCATTATTATAACATTTTATAGTTTCTTTCTAATTTTTCGACATATATAATCATAGTTTCACCATTAGTCGACTTACTTACTCTTATAGGGATCTTAATGCTATCTAATTACTATATACTTCATTTCATATAGTCTATTTGTTAATAAACATGACCTATAACTCGCCCATTTGTACTTTAGCTTTGGCCTCAAACACAACTAACAATCAATATTCATTAGCCTAATATTCATCAAATGTGCTGAGACCATCGACTGATCTAAGCATACAATCATCATATAACTTTAAGCCATGTACTTAGATAGCCACTTATCCAACTTGCAACAACTTTTATTTTTATTCAAATTATATCAATCATGCATAATAATTTCAATCACCAATTGTTTTCTTTTTTTTTCCTATGCAATCACATTTTGAGGTCTATAGCTTAATTTTAACTCAACTTCATTAATCATTAATCAAAGTAGCTTAACTGTCTTTGTTAGAAAATTTGATTTACTTAGTCCACAAATCAACTAATCATTTTTTTATTATGCTACAACTTGATCAACCTACACTTAGATTTGGTTGATCGTGCTTTTACATTGACGCTCAATCTTGTTCCTATCAATATTCCTAAACTCTTGAATCTTTTCTTGAAAAATCTTGTTTCTTTAATGTTTCTTGGATGATCTTTTATTCATTTTTATTCATGATGTTTTGAATTATTCTTTTTTATCCTTTTATAGGTTATCCATAATCAAATATTTGCATAAATAACTTTTTTTTATTATTCCTAACTCAGTTATAATTCTCAAATTTTATTATCAAAAACCTAAAAAATGATTT